>OZ036004.1:7328624-7343624 GCA_964035015.1 Corallium rubrum
TTTATTTATCAGCATTTGTACCTGGCGGTAACAGGAGAAGTAACAATAGGACTCCAGGTCCCTTACAAGGTTATTCTCCACTATACGGATCCCAACTAAGCCTTAGGTGTTGATTTTACGGAGGGAGGAAAACCGAAGAACCCGGCGAAAAACCCTCGGAGCACAGGAGAGACCAACTAAACTCTACTCACATGAGTCCCAAGCTCGAGAACGGGGTTGTCCCAGATGGTCACCCATCCAAGTACTAACCCCGTCTAACCGGGCTTAACTATTGGTGAGAGGCAGCGCCCTAACAGCACACGCCATCCGTGCTCCCCTAATTATTATAATTATAATTATTATTTGTACTTACCCATTGCGGCTTCTTTAGTTAGTTGATTATGAAAGTCTGATGCTCGACGTATTAAACTATCCATTTCTTCCGTACCTGCCTTGTGGTTTCTATCAAATGCTTCACTACAAGCAACTGTGGCTAAGGTGGCTGGACGGATAGTTTCAGTTCGGCCATGTTTAAATGCTGCTGTACTACAAGATTCGTATGTTCCAACAAAGCGTCCGTGTTGGCGATAATAACCCATCTTTGTCATAAAAAAATAACAAAAGAATCTAGGAGATCTGATTTATATACCAGAAAGATGATGGTCCGGGAAAAGTCTGTGGTGTGATGTAACGTAGTGTGGTGCGGCGCGGTGTGGGTGGGTGGTGCGGTGCTGTGCGGTGCAGTGCAGAGTGGTGTGGTGTGATGTGGTGTAGTGTGGTGTGGTGTGGTGCGGTGCAATGCAGAGTGGAGTGGTGTGGTGTGGTGTGGTGTCGTGCGGTGCGGTGCAGTGTGGTGGTGGTGTGGTGGTGGTGTGGTGGTAGTGTAGTGGTAGTGGTAGTGGTAGTGGTAGTGGTAGTGGTAGTGGTAGTGGTAGTGGTAGTGGTAGTGGTAGTGGTAGTGGTAGTGGTAGTGTAGTGTAGTGTAGTGCAGTGTAGTGCGGCGCTGCGTTGTGCTGTGCGGTGAGTAGTGCGGTGCAGTTGTGTCTCACCTGAAATCCTAACTGCATCACGGCGTCTGGACTAACTTTCTTCGTCTTTAGATAATCTTTACCATAACCAAACAGCTGCAATGTCGCCATGTCTAAACTACCGACAGCTTTATCAAATCTTTCTTTCGCAGCACTAATTTTGCTCTCAAGACTTGAAGTTACAGAAAATTCTAATTTCCGAAAATTTGAAGCTGATAAATCAACTGAAGCAAGCTGTGGTGTAGAACATGACGGATTGTTCACAGAGTCATTGTAGATTTCGTTGAAAAGACGAAGAACTGCTACTCCATCTCCCCACGAATGTTCGAAGTGCACCGCGGAGACTCCATTTCGGCAGACCATTAGTTGAACGGTTTTATCAAACCACCTAGAAAAACAACAACAATAACAACTACACCAACAGCAACATGAACAGCAAAAACAACAGCAACAGCAACAACAACAACAACAACAACAACAACAACAACAACAACAACAACAACAACAACAACAACAACAACAACAACAACAACAACAACAACAACAACAACAACAACAACAAAAGATAAACAGCAACAACTACAACTACAACAACAGCAACAACAACACGACAAACAAAGAAACAACACCAACAACTATTTTGTTTGACTATTCTTGTTTGACAAGAGCAGCAACACCACCACCACTATCACCACCACCACCAGCAACAACAACAACAGCAACAAATACAACACAACAAGATAAACAGCAACAACTACAACAACAGCATCACCACCGCCACCACCACCAACAACAACAGCAACAACACGACAAACAAAGAAACAACACCAACAACTATTTTGTTTGACTATTGTTGTTTTCCCTCCTCTTTTTAGCTGACGTCAGCATAAATTAAATTTAAGAGCTACTAAGTCTTTAGCCATTTTCTCGAAATATAAGGGGCATCGAGAAAATTCTCTTCTTAACAACAAACCTGTTTTCTCCGTTCCCGTGAAGAAATATTTTTGTTAGTTCTTCCGGTGTATCTGGTTCTTCTTCGTCCAAACACAACACAAATAACGCACTGTCGATCATTTTCAATGGCTCTGCGTTTGTTGCAATGGCTTCGAGTTCCTGCCTTGACGTTGTCCAGTTATCACGATCCTCAGAGGTTAGAACAGCAACGGAGTGTTGAGCTGGTGTAGCATCGTTAACGATGACTTGAAGATTAGCCAGAATTTCTGATGCGTCGCGTATCATACCTTGGAGTTTTGAAGTTGACATAAGATAATTATATTATTCTGTGGTTTACTTACAGCGTACATGCGGGTTGTGTGATTTGTTAGGAGGAACAAATAGTGTAAGGAGAGATGAAAGTGAGAATGAAGGGAAGAAGTTAGAAAAGAAGAAAGAAAAGTTTTGGAAGGAAAGAAAGTAGGAAGGAAAGGAAGGAAGGAAGGAAGGAAGGAAGGGAGGGAGGGAGGGAGGGAGGGAGGGAGGAAGGAAGGGAAGGAAGGAAGGAAGGAAGGAAGGAAGGAAGGAAGGAAGGAAGGAAGGAAGGAAGGAAGGAAGGAAGGAAGGAAGGAAGGAAGGAAGGAAGGAAGGTAGGTAGGAAGGAAGGAAGGGAGGGAGGGAGGGAGGAACGGAGGGAGGGAGGGAGGGGAGGGAGGATGGCAGGGAGGGAGGGAGGAAGGGAAGGAAGGAAGGATGGAAGGAAGGAAGGAAGGAAGGAAGGAAGGAAGGAAGGAAGGAAGGAAGGAAGGAAGGAAGGAAGGAAGGAAGGAAGGAAGGAAGGAAGGTAGGAAGGAAGGAAGGGAGGGAGGGAGGGAGGGAGGGAGGGAGGGAGGGAGGGAGGGAGGGAGGGAGGGAGGGAGGGAGGAACGGAGGGAGGGAGGGAGGGAGGGAGGGAGGGAGGGAGGGAGGGAGGGAGGAAGGGAAGGAAGGATGGAAGGAAGGAAGGAAGGAAGGAAGGAAGGAAGGAAGGAAGGAAGGAAGGAAGGAAGGAAGGAAGGAAGGAAGGAAGGAAGGAAGGAAGGAAGGAAGGAAGGAAGGAAGGAAGGAAGGAAGGAAGGAAGGAAGGAAGGAAGGAAGGAAGGGGAGGGAGGGAGGGAGGGAGGGAGGGAGGGAAGGGAGGGAAGGGAGGGAAGGGAGGGAGGGAGGGAGGGAGGGAGGGAGGGGGGAGGGAGGGAGGGAGGGAGGAAGGGAAGGAAGGGAAGGAAGGAAGGAAAGAAAGAAGGAAGGAAGGAAGGAAGGAAGGAAGGAAGGAAGGAAGGAAGGAAGGAAGGAAGGAAGGAAGGAAGGAAGGAAGGAAGGAAGGAAGGAAGGAAGGAAGGAAGGAAGGAAGGAAGGAAGGAAGGAAGGAAGGAAGGAAGGAAGGAAGGAAAAGAGAAATGGACGCACGAACGAAGAAAACAAGGAAGAAAGAGAGCGGGAATAGGAAGATGTCAGATTGGTTCTAAACAAAACCATCACGAGAGGAATTTACCTGTTTGATCAATTACATCAAGAGCATAATAATTTCCATTGTGAATAACCAGAACATGACGACTATCTTGATAAGTAATCAGTTTATCTTTGCCAGGCTGGGGAATACGAGTAGAGCTAAACATACGACTATACTGACTCATATCTAATGGAAATGCTTTTACTAAGTAAGCACCATACCAGGAAAGACTTGATGGAACAAACCTGTGAAAATATTGTAGCCAATCTAATTAACCTGTCTTTTACTCACTGCCTACACAGCATTCCACTTTTAAATAAGACCTATACTCAAGTCTATGTAAGCTTAGTTAAGCTCAGACTCCTACGTTCTCTGTTTCGGCAGTATATCTAACCTTACTATATTTCGATTGTTGTTTGAACTGCCTACGCAGCAGACTGACCTTTATTTAACAATTAAGCTAAATATATAAACAAATAACTAAGTCCAATTAGACCTACTTACACCTAATTAAGTCCAATTAGACCTACTTACACCTAATTAAGTCCAATTAGACCTACTTATACCTAATTAAGTCCAATTAGACCTACTTACACCTAATTAAGTCCAATTAGACCACTTACACCTAATTAAGTCCAATTAGACCTACTTATGCCTAATTAAGTCCAATTAGACCTACTTACACCTAATTAAGTCCAATTAGACCTACTTATGCCTAATTAAGTCCAATTAGACCTACTTATGCCTAATTAAGTCCAATTAGACCTACTTGTGCCTACTTAAGTCCAATTAGACCTACTTCCACCTAATTAAGTCCAATTAGACATACTTACACCTAATTAAGTTCAATTAGACCTACTTACACCTAATTAAGTCCAATTAGACCTACTTACACCTAATTAAGTCCAATTAGACCTACTTACACCTAATTAAGTCCAGTTAGACCTACTTACACCTAATTAAGTCCAATTAGACCTACTTACACCTAATTAAGTCCCATTAGACCTACTTACACCTAATTAAGTCTAATTAGACCTACTTACACCTAATTAAGTCCAATTAGATCTACTTACACCTAATTATGTCCCATTAGACCTACTTACACCTAATTAAGTCCAATTAGACCTACTTACACCTAATTATGTCCCATTAGACCTACTTACACCTAATTAAGTCCAACTAAACTTACTTACACCTAATTAAGTCCAATTAGACCTACTTACGCCTAATTAAGTCCAATTAGACATACTTACACCTAATTAAGTCCAATTAGACATACTTACACCTAATTAAGTCCAATTAGACATACTTACACCTAATTAAGTCCAATTAGACGTGCCCTAGCACATACATCTGCTTACTTTGGACCAACTTAAACCTACTCAGACCTTATACATACTTGAACTTACTTAGTTCACAGTCCCATATTTGAGCGTACTTAGACCTAGGCATATTTTGGATTTCCTATATATTACCTTATAACCTTCTTAAACCAGTTAGTGTCACTTTTCTTGGGATTTAAATGAAAGATTTCTGGGGCCAGAATCTCGTCCTCCAGAGAATTCTTAAACCTCAAAGCAGATGTGATGAAGTTAGTTGCTCTCACCAGCTAAGAAAGAAAGATATTTTTTAGTTGATTGTTGAAACAGGGGTGCACCGAAACTTGATTTTGCATGCAACAACTTGACTCTCCTGTAACGAACCGCAAGATACGCAGGTACTATAGTTTTGAAAGAAGATATTTAAGTGTTAATGAAACGAAAATTAAGTTTGTCTTATTTGAAAGAATACTTAAAGTGATAGAGTAACATCTTTTGCAGTTTTTCATTTCCTTGCTTCGTTCTTGAGATATTTCAGTGTTTGGATAAAGGATAAAGGACTGGGGGTTAATATACACTTAATGTCTGCTCCCGAGGGAAACAGTTAGTTTTGTTTTCCCGAGAGTCTTGATACTTCCCGAGACGAAGTCGAGGGAAACATCGAGACTCGAGGGAAACAAAACTAACTATTTCCCGAGGGATCAGACATTAAGTGTTTTGTTATATAGCTTGAGTTTCGCTGAAAAATTTCGACGTTTATCAAGGAAAGTACACAAAAGACAAACTGAAAGACTTACCAAAACATTTCGCCTGGCTCCGTAATTTCACTTCAACCAAACAAATATGAATCTCAGAACAAAAGAACAGCAATACATTTCTCCAGTTAATCTTCACACATGCTTTGAAGACCTATAAATATTCTTTTTTTCGTACCAAACGAGCTTTCGTTTATAGGATGCCTTGAAGAGTTCAAAGTTCTAGAGGACAACAATTGAAAACTTATTGACCGAGCAGGCAATAAGTTCTCAATTATTGCCTGCTCGGTAGACATTGAAATTTAGCTAAGGTCATGTGACCAACCAATGACAGTCATCGTTGCATCCAGCGAAACTCTAGCTATATAACAATCATCCTTATTTGCAGGCAGCGGCTGAATTGCGAAGGACGCAGATCAACGTGGCCGTGTCGAGGCATATCAAAGGCGCTCCAGGCAGCCGCCATACGACACAGTTCAGACCACGGATCACAGCTAAGATGTTAGGTGTTGATTTTATGGAGGTAGGAAAACCGGAGAACCCGGCGAAAAACCCTCGAAGCACAGGAGAGATCAACTACAACTCTACTCACATGAGTTCCAAGCTCGACAACGGGCTCATTCCCAAGCGGTCACCCATCCAAGTACTAACCCCGTCTAACCGGGCTTAACTTTTTGGTGAGAGGCAGCGCGCTAACAGCACACGCCACCCGCAAATTAAACATGCAAATATACAAATTAAACATTTTGACGTCACATGTGCATATTGAGTTATCCGAGAAAATTATATATCGTTGCTATTATCAAACCAAATCAATTTGAAGAAAGCGTGTACGTGTGTTTCTTCCATAACATCAAACATGTAGAATTTTCAAGTGATTTCCTATTTTGAAAATAAACTCACAGCGCGGGGGCAGCACAGGGGGAACCAATTACCCTTTCTCGTAAGAGGAATGTTTTCTACAGGAATTGCCATTTGTATTATATATTGTATTAAATGACTTTTGTATTAATACCTCAAATGACTCATAAGCTAACTTATTACTGCAGACCATGCAGAGGCAGCAAACTAATTTTGCCTTGGGTTAGCTGTGTCCAACTTCGTTCTCAGTTTTTTTTTTAAATTTGGAGGGTGGGAAAAAGCCCTGGAATCGGCCAGTCACAGCACCCAAAAATACTGGGTGTAATAAATTAGCAATTTAGTTTAGTATGCAAAATCACTCTGAGTAATGACAGCCCCGTGGGAGAAGTTCATTGTAATAGCGGTCCTATTTGTCCCGTTGGCGGTCCCGTTGAAGCTATTTGGTCATTTGCCATGTTTTCTTAAATGTAAATAGGAATGTAGCATCAATATGAACAATTCAGTCGATGAATTTTCTTTCTCAATACATTGTCATTCATTATATTATACCGTTATGCTTTTTGGTTATTTTATGCTATAGAGAAAGATTGGCAAACATTTACCACGTGCAAAAATTAATGCTGAGAAAAAGTGCCCTTTTTATATGGCTGCCCCCGCCGCCTTAAGTAGCTTCCGGCAAACAAACTGAAATATTTCAAGAACGAAACAAGGAAACGAAAAACTTCAAAAGATGTCACTTTGTCATTTTAAGTTTTCTTTCAAGACAGACTTAATTTTCATTTCGTTTCACAGGCTAACAAAAAATATCAATATATTGTTCTCACTTGGTGGTTATTTTGTTCATTAGGATCTTGTTTAAACGTCATAAAAGGATTGTGATTTAAGACAACAGAGCGTCGATCTTTCAGGTACATATCTGACCAAGGCTCTGAAGAACAATTAAGAATTAGGATAAAAAATAAGGGCTTCCTCAGAGGTGAATAAAATGTTAAATCATTTACCACTAGCCAGAATAGAATCCTAAAGATCAAATTTGAATGAGTTATTAAACTGCCTATGAAATGGAAATTAAGTTTGTCTTATTTGAAAGAACACTTAAAATGATAGAGTAACATCTTTTGAAGTTTTTCGTTTCCTTGCTTCGTTCTTGAGATATTTCAGTTTGTTTGATATGCGAGTTAAGCATTTTAACGTCACATGTGCATAATGAGTTATTGAAAAAAGTTATATATCTTTGCTATTATCAAACCAAAACAATTCGAGGGAAGCATGTGCGTGTGTTTCGCCCAGAACACTAAACAGGTAGATTTTCAAGTGATTATATTTGACAATAGCAAAGATATATAACGTTTTTCGATAACTCATTATGCACGTGTGACGTCACAACACGCGACACTTACATCACACAAACGGCTGAAATATCTCAAGAACGAAGCAAGGAAACGAAAAACTGCAAAAGACGTTAATACTCTATCATTTTAAGTATTCTTTCAAATAAGACAAACATAATTTTCGTTTCATAGGCACTTTAAGGCAGTGAAAAGACATTGATTTGTTATTTTTACAGTCAATTAGTTTACATGTAATATATTTAATTCACCTGATATATAACTTGTGTGTGTATTTTGTTTATCAACAGAAATTAATTCTTCCTGTAAAACTGCAAAATAATTTGAGGGAAAATACATTGAAAGCACTTATAAAAAGTTAGCATAGCTGACACACAAAAATATGTTATTTAATTATTAAATAAATTTATACTGTACATGTATATAAATCTTAATGTTTTGAAAATACATGTCCGTTTTATGGGAAAGTTTTATCTGTTATGTTATTAGAAGTGTTCCTATAATATTCAGGGGTTTCATTAGAAGCCGGCAACCGGCGAACTCCGGCGGTTACTTTCCATATCATCGCCGGCAACTTTCATAATCATTGTTTTAAATTTTAATAGTAAATACCGTAGACGTGTTCACTTTCAGCCGTTCCATTTTCTCTTGAAAGCGTAAATGAACTTGAATGTGAAGAAAGCTGGTTTCTGTGGAAATTTGTAATTTCTTGCTTGATAATTTTCTGTATTAAATCTGTATTGGGGACCTTAAGATCTAGGACGGCAACCTCAACGACGACGTCATTTAAACAAAAGAATTATATTTGCAAAACAACGAGAATGAATAATTTTTACTCCCTAGAGTAATCCCAACACCGTCCCCGTTCTTTATACAACGTCACTTAGAGCATTTTCACATCTTCAGGACGACGTCAACGGCTAAAAGATGAGAACTGTTGCTTAAGATTGACTTCAAATCTTCAATACAGACACTACAATAATTTTAGCAAAGTGCTGGAAATGGTGTTTCCGAGGTTCTAGACTTCAAAAATTTCCCGGGTGTGCCACCCCAACAAATGCGGTCCTAAATTGCTACCTCCATGTTCAGCCGCCTACTTTCTAAAATGAGCCTGCTACTTTCAAAATTAATGAAACCCCTGAATATTGTTGCAATTCATAATTTGCTCATCTTACTAATTCATTTGAAATTTGTTGGAAACATCCTGTTTTGAATTTGATTGGTTTGTGGTTTTTAGCTTGACAGTATATTTAACAAATAGAAAATCGCTTGTGTGTCACTGTACTGTAACAGAAACACAAATGACATCATTTCTACCGGAGAAAATGCCTAGTTCACACATTGTTTTGGTTGAAATTGTATCATTCGTGTTTCTATCACAGTATAGAGTCACAAAAGCCATTTTCTATTTGTTTTGTAGAATAAATAACTATTTTACAATGTAAAAGAAACAAGGAGAAGCCACCAAAGTGACTGAGACTCAGCTGATGAATGATGGTGTAATCAAATAAATACACCAGTGATTATGTGAGATTTAACGAAACAGAGCATGTGTTGTACCATATAAAATGAAAATGACATCAAACGTGTCTCTGTACTCTGAGTGAAAATGGCTCTCATCCAATCAGAGCATGTGTAGGACACCTGTTATTTTATATACAGTAGAACCTGAGTTTTACGACACCCCTTTTAACGACCACCTGCTGTTTACGACCACCTTTTCTGGCACGGACGATTTGTAACAGAAATGTACCTGCAATAAGCGACCACCTGCCTAACGTGACCAACGACCACTTTTTAGTGTCCCAAACAAGATATTTACCTGTTATGAGCGACCATCTCAACATAAAACTGCTGAAATATGTTAAAGAAATACCCGTTTTTTCGTAGTAAACAAACGCGAATGCGACCACATGCGAAAACAAGAAACCGGAAGTGTTGCTCAATTGCCGTGTTACCGCATTTGAGGCTTGTTTTGCTTCTCTTTTGAGCATTATTTGATGAAAATCTGTGTGAATTTTTGTTGTCAGAGTTAAATACTTTTTAGTTGATGTTTGAGAGTTAATACAATGACTGAACAATTCGAAACCATGACTAATATTTGTTAACTTTAGACAAGTTGATCTTGACGATCGTTGACGTTACCGCAACAAATAAAGGCCATGATATTAAACGCACAAGTGTCAAATTTCTTTTCTTTTAATAACTATATTAACATTAATAAATCAAGACTGCACTTCTTTGAAATGTTCTTGTTTTTCCATTTCCCTTGTAAATCTTTATAAATCGCCATTTTCCTAACCTTGAAACAATGTTTATATAAAAAAGCGCTGCATATAAAAAATCGGAATATAGTAAGGTTTGATATACTGCCGAAACAGAGAACGTAGGAGTCTAACGTTTCAAGTAAAACTGGAATGTAGGGGGGGGGGTGTACTACTACCTCTATTGCGCTTCCTCAATTACCGACCAACTCATTTTAATGACCAATTTACCGACCAATTTCCTATCAATTTACCGACAAATCACGTTTTTCTCTCTAAAATCTCTGTTTTACTGACAAGTTTTCCAAAAAGTGGGGCCCCCTTACACCCCCTGCATGCTACACCCCTGTGTAGGAGTCTAACGTTTCAAGTGAAGGCCCTTTGTCAGAGAGAAATGTTATACTCCTACATTCTCTGTTTCAGCAGTATATCTAACCTTACTATATTTCAATTCCTATTTTCAATAGCTGATCTAGATAGAGCTAAATACAAATAAACAATGCTTTAAAATTGCTTCTCCTTTATACCTGGTCCTTCATGTTCTTTGAAATTCTCCACCAACTTTTTTGTGTTTTCATATTCATCTGGACTCAGTATAACTTTTTGAGCATTAAGATAACGCTGACAGGTATCTTCTAATTTAGGTATTGGTAACCGAGGAAGACTTGGCTGGTAATGATAAGTTGGAACGATGCTTTCTTGAATATATTTCTCATTGTCAAAGCCAGATTTTGAGCTGTGAAGTGCAAATTTTAGACTTTCAATAATATACAAGTACTGTACTGTACACTTCTAATAAACTTAGAGCAGTGACCTGATTGGATTATTTTCATAATCGATTAATCGTGGTTTGATTTTGCCCCAAATTAAAGTTACTCAGCAGTCACTACTAGATATTCCATCATTTATTTATCTATTTTTATTTATTAACATTTGTACCTAACAGATACCAAAGAAACAATCATATGACTCAAGGTCCCTTACAAGGTTGTTCTCCTAGATCTGGGTGTTAATTTTAGGGGGAGGGGGGGCAGAGGGGGGAAACTGGTGAATCTGGAGAAAAACCTTCGAAGCACAAGAGAGATACTATAATCAGGACTACTATAATCAACTATAATCAGGGCTGCTGAGAGGAATTGTGGGGTAGGTCCCAGGGAAAATTATCAATTTGGGGCCCCTGATGACATCACATGGGTCAATTTGGTCTCAACTGGTCACCTGGATTGGCTAAAAATGAAGTTAGTGCTACCGATCTTTACGGCTTACGCTTTCTGGGCCTCATGTTTTCTTACGTCAAAAATTCAAATCTCAAAAATCTTAGGGGGGCCCTTCTCAAGTTGGGGTCTGGGGCAACTCAGCCCTGCTCCCCCCCCCCCCCCCCACTATAATAACTCTATTACTCACATGAATCCCAAGCTCAAGCTGAGAATGAACCCCAAGTACTAACCTCATCTAATTGGGCTTAACCTTGGTAACTATGACTTTGGATCACAGCGGTGAGAAGCAACTCTTCACCACCCGTAAAAATAACTATTACTGTACTACAGGGCTCAAAATAAAGTTTCATGTTACGCCGGTCATGGTGACTGGTCAAAGGTGATTTTTGACCAGTCAAAGTTCACGACGCCTCCCCCCCCAAAAAAGAAAAAACAAAAAAACAACAAACTAAAAACAAAAACAAAAACCCAACAAAAACAAACAAACAAACAAACACAACACAACACAGTACAACAAAAAACATGTAAAGTATATTCTATGCTATATATACGTACTGATATGAACGTTTGTCATAAAAAGGAAATGCATGCATAGTTCACTTCAATATATATCAGACATTATGAAACGGGTCTACAACAGCACAACAACAATCATTTTAAGTTCCTTCAAAGGGAAGTAATAAAATTAATTGCAAGTTAATATGACTGGTCAAAATGACCAGTCGTATACAAATTTGACTGGTCACATTAAAAATTTGGCTAGTCATTGACCAGTGACTGGCCCTTATTTTGAGCCCTGTATTATAGTATAGATAAGTTTGTGGAAACACCACATAAAATATTTATATATATTATTTATATTTATAAGTCAAGGTTAACTATATTAACTTATCTATATTAATACATTATCACACCATGAAAACTTTCAAATAATTCATTATTAATTTATTATTATCAATAATTAAATATTAATAATAATCAGTTACAAAATTTAGAAATATTTAAAAAAATTACCTTAAATATCGAGACAGAGGTAAACAAGACTGATTAGTCTGAAAAGAAAAATTAAGTTCAATGTACAGTACATGTAGGCATATATGTTTAAAATATATATATTTGAATGTAGTAGTACGATTATTAAAATTTAAATTCAGATACTACATTTTTTAACAAATAAGTTATCTAAACAATTTAATACAGTACAAAGTTAAATAACACTTTGAAGCCTGAAGACGAGTCTTTAGTATTTTATTCTGGTTAACGCCAGACGATTTTATTCAGCACAGGGAGAGGTCCAAGGCCTCAAAGTGTTAATATTTTCTATTATAAAACAAATAAACCTAGCAGCCTACCAAAAATGGTTTCAAACATTTCAAAGGTTTCCTGGTACCACTGCAAATGATTTTAAATGAAGACATTAGTCTGGAAATCTTCTATAGACTTTGACCTTTTTCACAGACTGGTTGATTAGGACGCCATTTTTTTTTCAGTACAAAGTACTGGGCACGAATATCGAGTCCGCGAACTTTTCACAGAAGTCTGGGCATGACTACGCCGAACTAAAAATAACCAGCAAGCTTATTGGTTGAGGGGACCTTAGTTGTATCACGTGATTATCGTTTTTGTAGCTTTTGTAATTTGTTGGAAAGAATCTTTGGCTCGAGGTGGATGACTCAGAGGACCCTTCCAGTCGTTTCGTGGCTTTTCCAAAATATATGTCAAATTTGTTTTTCAAATTTGTAGTCGAGATTCAGTGAGTCTCAAGTGAAGATTTTTTTAGCAATCTTCAGGATAACCTAACCACAACAAAAACCTTAACCCTATTTTACTGACGTGCTGAACACCACTATAATGTATAGTGAATGACTACCTTACTATATGAGAAACAGGGTCCATTTCCAGATCGAGTTTAATCAAAGTCATTTCACTGTGCGGGCCATCTCCATTCTCCATAGAGTCGCATCCGTCACAATCTCGTTTCGCATCTAGCCGGCCACCACGTCAAAGATATCTCACAGGCCTAAAGCCATCTAATGAAAACTCAACCGATTCTGGAAACACTTGAGATCCAGCGCCTTCCCAAAGAAAGAAAAAAGTACAAATTCCGCCCATATTGTAAATACTATGGTTCAAACGTTTAACTTTCAATTAGGGTTTAGTATTTAGTGTGGTAAAATTCAAAATTGCGAAAGATGAACTGTTGAATAACATATTCAGTCCGTTTCAGCATTTTGCTTAAACGTAAAAAAGCGGAACAAAAGAAAAGCAATTAAAAGATGAGAAAAAAACACCCAGATCAAATGTAAACTGTCATTTGACTGAAAGATGCGCAAACATTCTCACGGTATATATGTTTTTTAGAGTACATTAACTTGTGTAGGAGTTTCTGTCATTTCCTGTTCTGAAATGTTTACTCCAAATGTGATAATTGTTCTGTTGCTGAAACAAAAATCTGGTAGCTAATTTTTGGGTATATGCGAAGAGAGAAAAACTGCGCGTTTTTAGAAGTAACTTACAAATATACTAAAATGCTTTTTACTAAGTCTCTTATTTTGTAAAATGTTGGAAGTGACGAGGAACTGGAAGTGACGTCGTTTGGCGTTGAATTGAAATTAGGTCATGTCAAAGCTCCTAAGATTAAATTTTCCAGGCAGTTTTACGATACGCCTGAATTTTCACACATGTGAAAACATTTAAATGTTCTCTAAGAGTAAGCACTATTGTGAAATTCATTACTAATTCATGAGTTTTGCAGCCAATCCAATTAGTCAGAAATTACGTCACATGTTACCCCTGTAAACCCCATACAAACTAAAACCAATGATGCTAATTAGTTACAACCACTAGTGGATGTATACTCTTCTGATACAACCACTAGTACTTGTAACTAATTAGCATCTCAATATCCCAAAGGGATTTTTACTATTTATTCATTTCACAAGTTGTTTATCTTCGGCTCGTGATTGTATATTCAATACAACACGGCCGCTCGTGTTGTAAACATTACTAATTCATCATGGAATAAGGAAGTTAATAAGGAATGTGGGCAATTGCAATTGGAAAATAAGATCTTAATTTTTAACCCAAAAGAGTTATCGGAGTTGAACTTATATTATACCGACTATAGCAGTTTAACTCTTTCTTGTCCGAATTGGTCTTTAGTATTTTATTCCGGCTAACGCCAGACGATTTTATTCACCTCTGGGGAAGCCCCCGGACAGGAATGAGTTATAAACTATCTCTTTAACTCTTTCTTGTCCGAATTGGTCTTTAGTATTTTATTCCGGCTAACGCCAGACGATTTTATTCACCTCTGGGGAAGCCCCCGGACAGGAATGAGTTAACGCCCAGTCAACCGGCTCGTATCTGCCCGACTATAATGAGATTTTAAACCTGTATCGTTTGAAAATCTGAGTCAGGCTTTAATGTTTGGGACTTCGGGTTCTTAGCTTTGAGAAGTTTTAGTTTTCAACTGACATCTTTGTTGACTCTGAAGTGTACCCAAAGATGGCCGTTTTGAGTTCAAAACAAACAAAAACGTTTTAAAGTATTTGAGAAGACAATGTATTGACAGTTTAAAGGACGACACTCAACTGGTTTCAGCACAAAAAAGGACTTGCTGTGTTTTCTTCTCAGAGAGGTCAGAATCTTTAACTTCCTCTCGTCAAAATAAATCAAAACACGTAGATTTCACACTGCGCTTGCGCAGAGTAGTTTTTATGCATTGGTTATATATAGAGGCAATTTCTTTGGATAAATTATTAGTTTCACCAAGCTCAAACGAGAAGAGTTGTATCAAGGTGCAG
>OZ036004.1:7348624-7433624 GCA_964035015.1 Corallium rubrum
ACTTAATCTATCTTAGCATGATAAACAATGTTTAGTTGTTATTTGAGCTGATTTGAGGTCGCAAAGCATTGTGGTTATATGTACCGCCGCCATCTTTTTCGATACCGTCAATAATAATAGAATAAATAGTTGAGGTTTAATTTCGCTCACATTCTTACAATAATGAATTAAAACAACAACAACAGCAGCAGCAACAGAAACAACAACACAACAATAAAAACAACAACAACAACATGCAGCAGCAGCAGCAACAACAACAACAACAACAACAACAACAACAACAACAACAACAACAACAACAACAACAACAACAACAACAACAACAATAACAATAACAGCAACAACAACAACAACAACAACAACAACAACAACAATAACAATAACAGCAACAACACCAACACTAAGGCGAATTGCACGTCAAATAGCCACTTTGTCAGAAACTTTCATATTAAAAAAGCAAAAAACAGTCGAAATCCATGCATACTTATCATAAAATTGTCGAATATTTATCTGGCTTTCATCCCCGTACTGGACGTTCTGCCTCTGAAGAGGCCCTTGGACAAGGCCAATGAATGTATAAGGAGTAGGAACAAGCAGCAGAGTAGAATTACATACACCATCACTTATACATGCTGTAGATATGTGTGCATGTAAGATTTAACCACTTTCATGACTACCAAGGATCTTCCTTTGATGAGTAAAATCGTCTGGTATAAAACACTAAAGGTGCATCTAACATAGAGAGTTAAAAAACAGAGTGTATGGCATAGAGATCATATAAATACTAGAGGGGGCATCCTATCTTAATTTCAGTCAACCGCGGGTAACCAATTGAACGCCGCCATCTTGGATTTTTTTGGATCAGGCGCGTTGGTTGGCAAAGGACTGGGTCTGGTACATTTGCCAACCAATTGGCAGCCGCCATTACCTATAATATTTCAGTCATGTGGTTACCAAAATTTCCCGCCAATGCCCCCTCTAGTATTTATATGATTTCTGGTAGACCATATATACTACTGTAATAGTTTATATTGTGCAGTTTATAATATTATTATTATATTAAAGTACAAACAGGGCTCATTTTAAACCAGCTAATGCTGAATAAGAAATCTCTGTTTAACGATTATTAAAATTTAAATTCAGATACTATATTTTTTTAACAAATAACTTATCTAAACAGTTTAATACAGTACAAAGTTAAATAACACTTTGAAGCCTGAAGACGAGTCTTTAGTATTTTATTCTGGCTAACGCCAGACGATTTTATTAAGCACTGCAACAACAGAATAGTAATATAACCAGAAGTCGTCCAACTCAAATGAAAACTTGTCCGCATTTCTTCAATGGGCATGCGCAATATTTTACGCCATCCTACGCAACCCAATCTCTCGTTCCGTATGATGATATATAACATACAACCCAACACACGTGTATGATGCATTTCATCATACATGTGCATTTTTTTTAATAAAGAGGTTATTAATGAAACCCTTCCCCCCCCCCCCCCGAACCCCCTAACCCTAATCTCAAAAATGTTAATTTCCCGGGGGAACCCTAACCCTAACTTGAGAAGTGTTGGGGTTTTTTTTTAGCCACCTCCTCCCCGTCCAACCCCCCTATCATCGATCATACACGCATGTTGGGTTGTATGTTATATATCATCATACGGAACGAGAGACCATGTTGTCCTACGCGATCCTAGGCAAGTTCCCCCAGCAGTTTTAACCTTCTTTTGAAGGTCCAAACTGCCGGGGGAACTTGCCAGGATGGTGTAGGATGGCGTAGGATGGCATAGGATGGCGACGAATCTACAATCGTGGAATAATTACATTGGATACAGCGTATGTCAGGTGACTTCTGTGCGCACGTGATTTATCTTTAAAATATGCCCTCCCCTTGAGTTGACAGGTGCATAAACATATTTTATATTTCAAAAATCACAAGCTAGAAATCCCTATTAGATTGGATAAAAAAGAACAAAATACTTACTGTCTCCTGGATTAATCCTCCACACAAGTGGGAATCATTCAAATATAATTTAAACAGTCGCTATCGTCGCCATTTCTACATCCAGAGTTTGATGTTCTCCACACAAGTGGGAATCATTCAAATATAATGTAAAACAGTCGCTATCGTCGCCATTTCTACATCCAGAGTTTGATGTTCGAAATGTTTTGGCGAAGGATATTACACTTCACATGCTTTTATCTTTAAATTCACTAATCCAGTAAATTTCCCGGCGTAAAAAGCAAAGACAGTCATTGCTAAAATACATCCATCGTCCGTGGCCGTTGTAAAAAACTGTTAAAAAGTCCTAGAGCGAGTTCCTTTTGCCCTTATAAATCCGCCATTTTGTGGCGACAATTTTGTGACTGACAGGAGATAGGAGCCCGCATTCTAGGTATATTATTTCTATAGTTAGGACTCAGAAGTGTCACCTGGAAATCAACATGGATGGGGGAGGGGTAAAGCAACGTTATTTATCCCACGATAGTGCAATAAGCAAGAAGGAAGTTAATTGATGTTCTAGTGTCCCAATGAATTATTCTCGGATTGTAGATGCGCGAGGCGACATGCGCGAGGACATAAACTTCAAAGGTTCCGACGCGAGTTGGACTTCTGGTTGTATTACTATTCTGTGACTGCAGGGAGAGGTCCAAGGGTCAAAGGGTTAATATTTTCTATTATAAAACAAATAAACCAAACAGCCTACCCAAAACGGTTTCAAACATTTCAAGGGTTTCCGGGCACCACTGCAAATGATTTTAAATGAAGACATTACTCTAAAAATCTATAGACTTTGACCTTCGTCATAACATGTTTCAGTGTTTGAGTTAGCCTGGAACCCTGGCACAATTTCAAAAGAAATATGGGCCAGGTAACCACTAATCTCATGCTCGCGTCATCAGGGCTAAATCCACTTATGACGATTGCAGTTTTACTCATAGCCAACAAAAACGCGCGAAATTTCAACCAATAGGAAAGCAGAAGTCTTTAGTGGTTACCTGGCCCATATTCTTTGATTGGGTCAGGGTACCAGGCTATGTTTGAGTTAGCTATAGAGTTCACTGATTTGAGTAGGACGCCATTTATTTTTTTTCAGTGCAAGTACTGGGCACGAATATCGAGTCCGCGAACTTTTCACAGAAGTCTGGGGATGACAACGTTGAAACTAAAAATTACCAGCAAGCTTATTGGTTGAGGAGACGTTAGTTGTGTCACATGACTATTGTTGCGCGAAACTTGTTAATAGTTGAGTTTGACCTGGTTTGACTTCAAATTGCTAGATACTGAACCCTTCAGATTAGTGGTGTGCGTCGGATCGGATTGACCCCTTAATCCGAATCCGATTCGATGCGAAGCCAAAAAATCGTAGTCCGATCCGATCCGAAAACAGCTGCTCAAATCCGATCCGATCCGGAAAAATTAAAACACCAGATATATGTTGCAATAGTTGCGCAAACCTTCCGAAAAGAAAACCAATGAACAAATAAATTTAAGAAAACTACTATACAATAATAATCTTATGTAATAATAACCTTCATATGTCGTGCAATGTGCATACAACTAGTGAATTTGTTAATTTTGTGACAAAAACAATGACAAAACTGAATCTGATGCTGAATGCCCTTTTAACTAAGTGTTTACGTGTTATTAGAAGTAACATTGGGCATTTCACTCGATTCACCTTCGCCAAAAAATCCCTAGAACATGTTTACGTGTTAGGCGCTCGGCCAAGATGTTTTAGCTATAACCCTTATTGCCTTACACGCAGAAATCTATCGTGGTTGGCACTGTTTATGTTACATGTAGACGTATTCAATACTTATTAAAAAAAACGCGTTGAACATTCATTTATTGAGACGCATCAATGCATGTGTTACCAGAGTCTAAAACATGCATAGACATATAAAACATAAAAATATCATATTCTTTAACAATGCAATTAGCGTCCACGTTTCCTGTTTTTGCCGATTTACCTAAAGGTGAGTTCAAACATTTTAGTGTTAGGGGTTAGAGATTAGGGTTAATCGGAAAAAGAAGGCGGAAAGGTGTTTTTGCTCAGACAAGAGTGTTAAACCGTTCGAATCACAATATTTCTGAAACCTCAGAATAGCCTTTGAATTAATGTTTGAAGTGTTAACATGATAAGCGCTGGACCGAGATTTTGATTATCATTCACAAGCAGAAATTTTCAGGCTGTGCTTTGCGCCGGTTCTATCTAATGCTTATCAAAAATACGTGTTGCATGATCACGTTACACTCGAGTGAAAAATTAAAGCGATATAAGTATCATATTTTTAATGCGATTATAGGGACTTTGCAAGTTGTCAATTCTGTTTTCAACGTTGTTTATGTCTCGCTCATCTTGCAGATAGTTTTCAATAGTCACCAAGTTATCAGATTGTGAGCATGAGTAATACTTTTCAGTATTAAAATTGAATAAATCATATAAATCGTTTATAATCAGTTTGTCTTGATCGAGACAGCGGAATATTAACCCAGATCGAAATATACTGTAAATAGCTCAGCACCGTTGAGTGTAGATTTACCGGCATCAAAATCTGCAGTTGTAAGTTTCAACCACATGACTGATAAATAACAGTGTTCTAAAGTCACTTGTGATTTCTAAAAACTTCAAGACGGAGCAATACCAGATCGATAGCACACCGCGTGGTTAATTTCGCAAAGCCTAATTATAGGTAATTGAATGTAATGAAAATTTAAATATTTAGATTCACTGAAATAGTAATTTAGCCTCTGAACATGTTGTAATTAGTAATACAACAAAACATTACGTCTAAATAAATATTTTGAATAATACAACTACCTCGAGTTTTGGGCTGGGCTCTTATATATGTCACAAGATTCTCTAGTATTTTCAATATGTTTACCTTTGGTATGTTTGCATAAATTGAATGTACGCATTGCGTACCTATTTTTGGTAGTGCAAGAAGTAACATATTGAGCCGGAATTCACAGTTGTCGACGCGGCCTAATTATGGAGTGGTATTGACATCCGTTTCAGCAACAAAACTATAATTAAAAATATACAAGAACTTGGAAAAAGTCCATATATCAAGCACAAATAAAAAGATAAAATATAAAAACTTTACTAACGAACTAACGTTGGTAATTTAATAACGAGATAACACTAGCACTAAAGTTATAATATGATTATTAGTCGAACACCGATCAAATTCAAAGCCGAAAAAGCGGAGTTGAACTTCCGTTGAAGCGCAACGGAGAAAAGGTCAAAATTCACGTAGGAACTTGTTTCGATGCATGTTTATAACTAGTAAGTTATAATTTAAAACAACTAACATTGATTGGCTAAGAAAGAATGGGCTATACATGCATATTGTCCATGACGTATTGTTGAGTTTAAATAAACGCCCTTTTAGGCAAATATATCATATACAGTTTCAGCTCGACTCAAGATAAGACACTGCAGTCCTGTTCATCTATAAATTTGAAATTGTGCTTAAGCTGAAGATGGAATCTTACAAGAAGACTAGAAACGTACCCAGTTTCATCTTGGTTCTGCAAATGATGTTTCTTTTCATCAAAATTGATGCTTACGGTGTGAAACCAACTACTGACAGGTTAGGGCTTGAATTTCATATACAACGAAAACTGGTTAAGTCTGACTGAATTGGCTAATTTCTAGCTATCTTAGCTGCGTGTAACGGCTGAAATACTGTTTATTTAGCGTAACGTAAGAAATCCTGTGATGGCTAAAGCTGGATTTCCACTAGGCGTAAAATATCACGCGCTCTACATTCTTCTTTTGTCTTGTGGTGGAACGAAGTAGAAAACTATTCAATTTGTACAATAGAAAAGTAGAGTGCGCGACATTTTACGCCTAGTGGAAATCCAGCTTTACGCAGCTCGTTTGCGCGTCGGCTATGACTAGTCCGTATGAACGCCACATGTTTCCACACCTTTTTATTAAATTTGCCACTTAACGTGTGGCAGGAGAGAGGAACAGAACTTTCGTCCCAATTGACACCAAACTCCTATGTGTAGACAACTAAGCCCTAGGTGTTGATTTTACGGAGGGAGGAAAACCGGAGAACCCTGCGAAAAACCCTCGGAGCACAGGAGAGACCAACTAAACTCTACTCACATGAGTCCCAAGCTCGAGAACGGGGTTATTCCCAAACGGTCACCCATCCAAGTACTAACCCCGTCCGACCGGGCTTAACTATTGGTGAGAGGCAGCGCTCTAACAGCACACGCCACCCCTGCTCCCCTCGCCATTATGAAAAGTAATGAAAATCATTATCAAGAGTAATAACTGATTTAATGTCGTTAGTCGCCCTCACAAACTTATATGATTGTATCATTATTTACTTGTAATTCCTTCTATTTGGTTTCCAACAGTAGTCTTGTTCTCAAGTCAAACGGAAAATCGACTTTATGTCACGGAGCGCCTGGATTGCCTGGGAGAGATGGTATGTGTTCAGTTTTTATAAAAATGATCTTTTAACCACAAGTATATAATGTATATTATCTGTATATACTCAGAAACAAGCGACGATATTTACGCAATGAGCGGAACAAGCAAGCATGTGATTAATCTGCATGCAGTTTCCTTAGCTTTATCGGGACCGAATACGTTCAATCTTTATATATAAGAAATCTCTCGTGCCGCTATTTAACAATTATTCGCCGAAGGCGAGGTGAATATCGATGAATAATAACCGAGACGAAGTCGAGGTTATTATTCACCGAAATTCACTGAGCCTGAGGCGAATAATTGTTTTAGTATAAACACACATTTTCGTACTTTTAAGATCAACATTTTCTTTAAAATTGTTCATTTCCTCGTCTGTCGCATTGACAACTTGGCTGGCGGCCATTTTGTATAAACGCTGTAGGTGATTATTGAGAATTAATCCGAAGTAGCTCGACCAATCAGCGCGCGCGATTTTCTATAATCACTTTTGTATTTATACTAAAACTCAATAATCGCACTCTATACACGTTGTTTTATGCTTCTCCTGACTAATGTTTTCTTAAAGTTTAAATATTTAAAATCTGATTGGATCTTTTTCTTCTTTTCGTTAACGTTGACAGGTCGTGATGGTCGTGACGCCTCCTTACGTGGTAAGTTTGTAAATATTTAAATCATATCTTTCTAGTTTTAAGTTTTAATTTCCCGTATTTTAATATCCATGCATGAGATTCCCACACAATAAAGAAGACAATAAATACGGTTGCTAGTAAAAGATATTGATAACAGTCCTCAGTGTACTTAAACCGTCATAATCATCATCCTAATCATCATCATCATCATCATCATCACCATCATCATCATCATCATCATCATCACCACCATCACCATCATCATCATCATCATCATCATCATCATCATCATCATCATCATCACCACCATCATCATCATCATCACCATCATCATCATCATCATCATCATTATCATCATCACCACCATCATCACCACCATCATCACCATCATCATCATCATCATCATCATCATCATCACCATCATCATCATCATCATCATCATCACCACCATCATCATCATCATCATCATCATCATCATCACCATCGGCAGCAGCAGCAGCAGCATGCACCATCAACCACCACCACCATCATCATCATCATCATCTCATCACCATCAGCAGCAGCAGCAGCATGCACATCAACCACCACCATCATCATCATCACCACCACCATCATCATCACAAATATATACTATTAAGCTGTATTATTCACTACACAAAATTTATCATACTATTCTAGCACAACATTTCCCCCACAAAAATGTACCTAGAACATACGCGAGGCATAAATTGCATACTTGGTTATTTCTTTCTGTAATTAGGCCTACCTGGCAAGCCAGGGAAATTGGGACCACAAGGACCTCCAGGACCAAAGGGGAAAGCAGGAGGATCAACTGGAGGAGTGGTGTACACCAGATGGGGAAGGAAAATATGTCCAACAACTTCTAAGACAACCTTACTATATTCTGGTAATTAATATATATATATATATATATATATATATATATATATATTTAGTAGAAACTGACTAGTATACTATTGTAAATACTGCAATCTAATTGGCTGCTCTACAATACCCTGGTTGCTATGCGTGTTGTCATTGGTTGTTGGCCATGATCTATTAGAGGACAGATACACGACACGTCAGATCACGTCAGCTGACTTACTTTTTTCCTTCTTTATGCCCCAAAATTCAGCAAGACTTTTGATAAAAATGTTTTAAATTTTTGTATTGTATAAAACAAATAGATTCCATTTTTTTGTTGTCTGTTCATTTATAGATGCACAGAAGACGTAACAACGTTTGTGATGTGACTGATCTGTGCATCTATAAATGAACAGACAACGGCAAAATGGAATCTATTTGTTAAACAGTATATCTATGGTGTAAAATGCGTTTAAAAGAAAGCAACCTGTAAAATAGAAACGGACGCTTTATTAAAATATGTTCTGTCTCCATAAGAGCTGAATTTTTCATGCAACGGTTTTGCTGTCTGAGTCCGGAGTGACCAAATTTATAAAAATAATTAAATAAACCAAAACTCCAAAAGAACAAAGAGTTTTATTTAAGAAGATAAAAACTGTAAGGTTGTGAAGTAGGGTGCAAAATAAATATTGAAATCTTCTAAAAACTTTGTGTATTTTTTTTTCAGGTGTAATGGGAGGATCGTTTTACACCCATCATGGTGGAGGAGCCAATTATCTTTGTTTACCAAATAATCCAATCTACGAGAAAACAACTAGTGGTCACCAAGGATCAACCTACATCTACGGCACTGAATATCAAATTAGTTCACAAGCCAATATTTTCCCAAAGAACCTCCACGACCACGATGCACCTTGCGCTGTTTGCCATGCTGAATCACGTGGTAGTCACGTGATGATTCCAGCCCGTAATGTGTGTCCCACCGGTTGGACTTTGGAGTATAAAGGATATCTCATGGCAGCACATCATGGTCACCAAGGAAGCACGCAGTTCATTTGTGTTGACGGTAACCCGACCTCAGTAGACAGAACACATACCAATCAAGATGGTGCGTTACTCTATTTTGTCGAAGGTCTTTGTGGATCTCTTCCATGTGGTCCTTATGTGAATGGCGATGAATTAACGTGCGCTGTTTGTACCAAGTAATGAACAGAAAAAAAAGCGGAAGAAAAAAAATGTTTCAACTTGTTATTGTTAATTTAGCTTTGAAAAACATGTCGAAAACTTCTTTCATGTCATGTTATTTGTTAGCTGCATGTAGTCATTTAACTTTACTGTTTACGAACGTCGTTTGTAATTTCGTTATGAATTGGTAATTAAAATTGTATCTGTTAATTAGTTGTTTGCCTTCATTTTGAACAATAACCACAACAACAACATCATCATCAACCAACAACAACTACAACAACAACAACAACAACAACAACAACAACAACAACAACAACAGCAGCAGCAGCAACAACAACAACAACAACAACAACAACAACAACAACAACAACAACAACAACAACAACAACAACAACAACAACAACAACAACAACAACAACAACAACAACAACAACAACAACAACAACAACAACAACAACATCATCAATCAGCAACAACAACAACAACAGCAACAACAACAACAACAACAACAACACAACCAACAGCAACAGCAACAGTAACAACATCATCAACAACAACAACATCAAAAAGAGAACACTACCAACACCACCAACACCAACACCACCACCACCATGCGCCAACACCACCACCAACAACAGCGCCTATAGCAGTTTCTACTAAAACAACTAGACATTTGTTCTTAATTTCCATAAAATGAAAGTTATCACTATCACAGTGTCGCTGACAGCCATCTGTGTTGTCCAACGACACAGAAGAAAATTAAGTTGACCAAACAAACAACCTTCATAAATAATTGAAAAACGATTCCCACGTCATAACACCTTTGTGTTGGCGATATTACAGAGTGATATGATATATCGTTTTGGTTTTTGGTGAGCTTTTTTGTTAAACTACAATATATTATGAATCGTTATGAAATATATCAGTGCATTGTATAACTCTTTTGAGTCAAAATAAAGTAGATATTCTGGCTATAACGCTGGACTATTTTATTCAACTCTGGAAAAACTCATGGGCAGGATTGGGTGATTTCTCCCTTGAGCTTTTTTCTCTCAGCATATATATAGAGCTATACTATCCTGAGTATTTTAATTGAGCACTATGGCTAACGCCAGACGGTTTTAAACCGTTCCGGAATTAAAATTGTGAGGGTGGGGTGAAGGTGAATTCCACGTCAAATAGCCCCTTTGTCAGAAACTTTCATATCAAAAAAGCAAAAACCAGTCAAAATCCATGCATGCTTGTCATGAAATTGTCGAATATTTATCTGGCTTTCATCCCCGTACCGGACGTTAAGCCTCTGAAGACCTCTGAAGGCCAATAGACCTTATTGAAAAATGGCCGCCAAATTAAAATTCTTTTATATCCAGTATGGGACCTCGTGTCCTTTTGTAGTTGCACATGCCTCTGGCAATTTTTTTTTAAATAAATAAATAAATAAATAAATAAATAAATAAATAAATAAATAAATAAATAAATAAATAAATAAATAAATAAATATAAATTAGCCCTTATGAACTCGTTTTCATGTGTGAAATTCAAAAAAATTTTTACTTTAAAACGAGGTCATAAGGGCTAATTTATATGCACATAAAAGAATTCTAATTCGCTGGCCATTTTTGAATAAGGTCTAAGAGTCGCTGAAATGCCATTTCCTGGCTTTTGGAGGAAGATTTTACAGACTCTAAAGGTTAAAAAATGTCATATAAAATACTCAAAACACGCAAACGTCACATAGATACTCAAAATGCATACACTCAGTAGATTGAATACACTGTTTATCAATTTTGTAATTACATAATTTGTCTGTTGTTTTATATCAAAAGGGGGGGGGGAGCCGCGGCTTCCCCGGCTCTCCCCCCTGGCTACGTCCCTGACATGCTGATGCTGTAAATATGTGCATGTACGATTTTAACCACTTGCATGACTACCAAGGATCTTCCTTTGACGAGTAAAATCGTCTGGCGTAAAGTACTAAAGGTGTATCTAACTTAGAGAGTTAAAAAACAGATCGAGTGTATGGGGCCATATGGCAATCCGCTTTCATGATATTTATTACATTATTCAAGTAAAACAAATAAAATTCTGCTCGTAACCCTTTATCGCCCAACGATGTCTTTCGTATTTTACTCTGGCTAACGCCAGACAATTTTATTCGTCAATGGAGTGGCTACTGGGCGATAAAGGGTTAATAGACTATCTCAGTTAACCCATTATCGCCCAACAATGCATGTCTTTAGTATTTTACTCTGGCTAACGCCAGACGATTTTACTCGTCAATAGAGTGGCTACTGGGCGATAAAGGGTTAATAGACTATCTAGGTTAATTAACCCTTTATCGCCCAACGATGTCTTTCGTATTTTACTCTGGCTAACGCCAGACGATTTTACTCGTCAATGGAGTGGCTACTGGGCGATAAACGGTTAACAGACTATCTCGGTTAACCCTTTATCGCCCAACGATGTCTTTCGTATTTTACTCTGGCTAACGCCAGACGATTTTACTCGTCAATGGAGTGGCTACTGGGCGATAAAGGGTTGAAGTGCCTATATCATGGTTGGGGGTTTTACATTTTTAGGATATTTGGAACCTTCTGAGAAGATTTGTAATATATCTTCCTTTTCTAAAATTTCATCTTCATGGACTTTTCCACTGTTAAAGTTGACGGAAGTGACGTCTAAGGAGGAATTTGTCTATATATGTAGACGTCACTTCCGTCAACTTTAACAGCAAAAAAGTCCATGTGAAGATGAAATTTTAGAAAAGGAAGATATATTACAAATCTTCTCAGAAGGTTTCAAATATTCTAAATATGTAAAATCCTCAACCATGATATAGGCACTTTAAGTCTTTCCTGTCCGAATCGTTCTTTGGTATTTTTATTCTGGCTAACGCCAGACGATTTCATTCACCTCTGGGGAAGCCCTTGGACAGGAATGAGTTATAAACCCTCTCTCTCTTTCTCTCTTTCTCTCTCTCTCTCAATCTCGTACCCAGAGCCTGCGATCCTTTTGGTCAGTACCAAGGAACGGAGGCTCTGGGCAACTCCGATGAAACTCGGCATCTGATTGGTTATTTCAATCAATCTCGACCCAGCAATAAATACCAGTGAAAATTAAAATTCTGTGTACGTCGCTAACTTGTTTAATTGATTTATCAACGTTCTGTAACACATAATTATAAACGACAAACCCAATATACAATTGAACACATGAATAATTCAAAACAGAGAAAATCCCGATAATTTACAAGTTAAAACTATTATTATTGTCGCTTTGTCGCCAAACAAACATCTGTCGTCTGATTCGTCTCGTATTTCTTCGCAGTTTCGTCTCAGAACTTTAAAAATAACATTAGAGAATGCAAGGTCGATAGAATTTAGCCAAAATTCCTAACAGATAACAGAAAGTACAATTCCTTACCTGAGCAGCTTAGCCGAGCCGAGCCCGGCCGACGCGGACAAATAAAACCTACTGATCAAATCGTCCAGTCAACGATCAGGAGAAAAGCAAAGAATGGCCATTCTTACACAAAATGCTTTGTCGAGAGCCTTGTAAAACATGTTGATTTTATTCATCGGTAAACAATATTTCCCTGGTCTTCGGACTAGCGAACGATCATCAACATGACAGTTACAAATTTATATGAGGAACTGGGAACCAGAGGACTGGGACCAAATACCCCGATTTGGGGACTTTTTCATCGGAGTTTCCCAGAGTCTCCGTTCCTTGGTACTGACCAAAAGGATCGCAGGCTCTGGGTACGAGATTGTCTCTCTCTCTCTCTCGCTCTCTCTCTCTCTCTCTCTCTCTCTCTCTCTCTCTCTCTCTCTCTCTCTCTCTCTCTCTCTCTCTCTCTCTCTCTCTCTCTCTCTCTCTCTCTCTCTCTCTCTCTCTCTCTCTCTCTCTCTCTCTCTCTCTCTCTCTCTCTCTCTCTCTCTCTCTCTCTCTCTCTCTCTCTCTCTCTCTCTCTCTCTCTCTCGCTCTCTCTCTCATTTCCTGTCCGAATTGGTCAGATTGGTCAGACGATTTTATTCACCTCTGGAGAAGCCCTCGAACAGCAATGAGTTAAAAGACTAACTTGAAATAATATAATAATGACGGAGTTACTGAATATCACTTTACGCAATTAATATCGTGGTTCGCTGTATAAATACATAGACTTTATTTTTTAAAAACAAGTTCCTCCTGGAGTGGTGTTTACATCCGTTTCAGCAACAAAACAATGGTTAATTTTAGCCGAGATTAGTTTGAATAACAGAATAACACTGCCTACACAGCAATCTACTTTTTTAGTTAATTTCAGCGTACGTCTGAAGTCAGTATTACAGTAGAATATTGCCTAATAGTACTAGAGACTAAGAGATTGATATGCAAGCTCGGATGTGAGAATTGAGTGTAAATCCTTTTCAAGTTATTTTACTCCGAAAATTTTCCGACTCCAGCTGCAAGCAGGCAGGGGCTCTGGAAGCAGCGGGTGACTTTCTGGACTGTGGGCCTGAAAATATGTCAGAAAATATTCTGAAGTATACACTTCAGTCTGTTAATCGTTTATATTATTTACTGATCAAATCCGTACATAAGGAAGGACTGTAGGACACCCGCAATATTTTAGCAAATTTTAAACAAATTGATAATTGGCTGGTGTTGTTGAATGTTGACGCGAAGTACATATTTTCGTTTTTTTATACATAAGTATTAGGTGACGCATTGACAGCATTCTTGTCCCCAGGTGTTTATCCGGTGCGGTCAACTTGTGATGTTATCTTGTATGTTATGTATATATAGTTGTTAATTATCTATTATATCCTCTGAAGGGCGTGGCCCTGTTTATGCCATTCTGCGAGACGCAGGACACCCACAACTTTGAAAAGCTTCCAGAGCCCATGCAAGCGGGCCTGGAAATATGTCAGAAAATATTCTGAAGTATATACTTCAGTCTGCTAATTGTTTAGATTAGTGAGCACCTCGCATGGGAGTTTTCTCGTTCGTGCTCGCCGAATTTGGACTTGTAATTTTATACTTTTTTTTTCTCTCTCTCTCTTGGTCCAAATAAAAGTTGAAAGAAAAAAGATTATTTACTGATCAAGTCCGTTGTATCGTTCTGATCAATATCCTGATTTGATGAAATTTGTGCTTTCAACAATTTGATTTGTTTGGTTTTACACTGATAGTAAATAAGATTATAAATGCTGGTCTAAATTAAAACCAATCAAATTCAAAATAATTGTCAGTTGTTTGCTGTACAAGCTGTGTTAGTTAGTAATACTCAGAAGAATTCTGAGCTCTAAGCGGGACTTGAACCCACAACCTTCTGAACGTTAGCCAGACGCTCTAACCATTGAGCCACTAGAACTCAGATAGCGGAGCAAGGTTAATTAATAAGTACCTAACCTTGCTCCGCTATCTGAGTTATAGTGACTCAATGGTTAGAGCGTCTGGCTAGCATTCAGATGGTTGTGGGTTTGAGTCCCGCTTAGAGCTCAGAGTTTTTCTGAGTATTACTAACTAACACAGCTTGTACAGCAAACAACTGACAATTACTAACATCAAGCTGCAATTTCTGAAACTAACAAATTCAAAATCCTACACAAATCAGACCGGGCACACGAGCGGTGCCGAGTTATTGATTTTTCACGAACAAACGAACGAAAAAATTAAACAAACTCGCAGACAGAATATAAATCGCTGCTAACGGCATCAAAATATAAGAGAGAAAAAACGTACTAAGAATATTTGATCTGAGCTATTGCATGCATGTTTGCTTTAGAACAAAGCTTTATAATAAGCGAAATAACTTGATTTATGAATAACCGAATCAGTTTCATCTGCTTTTTTGCTGGCCAAAAGGCGGTGTGCGCACTGGCATCGTAATGCATTGTTGTTGGCAATTATCGCTTCGCAGTGACCAACATGGCAAACTAACACTCAAACAGCAGTGCGTTTCGGCTTTATTTTTTGAAATAGTTGTTAATATTTGTCAATTATTTTTACATAATTGTGAAATTTACATATAAAAGCGGGTATTTATATCTCAAGTTGGAAGAAAACTAGTTTCTGATCGGAATTTAGGGCTGGTGAATTTGAGTTGTTATTTTACGTGATCGAAGATGTAATTTGACTACGGTTAGATTTTTGGCAAATATATTTTGAACTACCGAAGAAAACTTAGTTTTGACTATTTGGATGTATCATATAGACCCTAAGCTATGTAAAAATGTGATCGCTCTCCAACGCTCTCCTTGGGATCACCTCTATTTACAACTTGAAAATATACATTTTTACAGCGACGACAGCGCGTCGAGCGCGACCGATGAGTTAATACAAAGATATAATATTGCACTGACAGCTGGAGATTCGTAGCAAATACGTTTCAGAGTAAGCTATAGAGTTTGATTAAATGCGCTTGGAAACATAAACAAGGCAATGCGCTTGGGTTGGCGGTTTTTAAAAAATGAAGCACATTCTTCTCGTATATATATACGTATTTAATATAATATGTTAATATTGCGGTCTGTCGATGGCTAGCCAACAGAACAATTAAAAATAACGACAAAAGCCGCAGTTTCCTTCTTGAACCAACAAGCAGCTTTTCTAATTTACAGGACTTAGAGGCAACTAAGTTTCTCGGTCGATTTGCGGCATTTCTCTTCTCTGAATTCGGTTCATGATCAGTAATCCTAATGAGCTGTAAGGCATCGTCGCATCGATAAACCGACTGGCTCTATGACTTTATCGTTTTTCATTTAGACGATAAAACACGCTTGGAGCACTTATTATTAGAAACAAGTTAACAAGAAGACAATTTATCGATATTAAGCATCTCCAGACGGACCAGACTTTATATTTTGTCCAGAATCTTTCAAAGATAACTTCAGGGAGCTCTTCACTCGACGACGGTCGGACGCGCTATGGTCGTATTTGCTAAAATAACTGTCATGCTTTGCGATCCCAGCGCGCACACCGCCTGGGCCAAAAATAAAAGATATACATAACATAAAGATATCAAAATGAAAACCAGCGGTTTTCCAAAAACTAAGCTGAGTAACATGATAAAAAGAGCTAGTGGTCGGTTAAAACCCCTTAACAATATTTCAGCAGGTGATTATAATAAAAACATTACAACACAATATGATTTGAAAAGAGTTGAACTCTCTTTCAAGCGACATCAGGGAGATAGCCAGGGGGGAGCCGCGGCTCCACCCTTTTGATATAAAACAACAGACATGTAACTACAAAACTGATGCAATATCAATTGTGTCAGGAAATAAATTGTAAACAGTGTATTCAATCTACTGAGTGTATACATTTTGAGTATCTATGTGACGTTTGCATGTTTTGAGTATTTTATATGACATTTCTTAACCTTTAGAGTTCGTAAAATCTTCCTCCAAAAGCCAGGAAATGGCATTTCAGTGACTCTCGATTTCAAAATTTCCCGGGGGGGCATGCCCCCGGACCCCCCTAAAAATTTATTTTGATTTCGGCTCCCCCCTTTCAAAATACTGGCTACGTCCCTGAGCGACATGCAGAGAAAGGTCAAAATTCATGTTTTAACATGCTACAGTGAACCGTTCTCACTTCAATCTTCGAGATTTACAAACTGACTTTTTCTTTGTTTTTAAGTTCTCGTAAGAGATCAGCTCTCTATACTTACGACCACTTTACCCCACGATAGTGCAATAAGCAAGAAGGAAGTTAATTGATGTTTTAGTGTCCCAATGAATTATTCTCAGACTGTAGATGCGCGAGGCGACATGCGCGAGGACATAAACTTCAAAGGTTCCGACGCGAGTTGGACTTCTGGTTGTATTACTATTCTGTGACTGCAGGGAGAGGTCCAGGCCTCAAAGGGTTAATATTTTCTATTATAAAACAAATAAACCAAGCAGCCTACCCAAAATGGTTTCAAACATTTCAAAGGTTTCCGGGCACCACTGCAAATGATTTTAAATGAAGACATATTACTTTAAAAATCTATAGACTTTGACCTTCGTCACAACGTGTTTCAGTGTTTGAGTTAGCTATAGAGTTCACTGATTTGAGTAGGACGCCATTTTTTTTTCAGTGCAAGTACTGGGCACGAATATCGAGTCCGCGAACTTTTCACATAAGTCTGGGGATGACAACGTTGAAACTAAAAATAACCAGCAAGCTTATTGGTTGAGGAGACGTTAGTTGTGTCACATGACTACTGTTGCGCGAAACTTGTTAATAGTTGAGTTTGACCTGGTTTGACTTCAAATTGCTAGATACTGAACCCTTCACATTAGTGGTGTGCGTCGGATCGGATTGACCCGTTAATCCGAATCCGATCCGATATGCGAAGCCAAAAAATCGTAGTCCGATCCGATCCGATCCGAAAACAGCTGCTCAAATCCGATCCGATCCGATCTGGAAAAATTAAAACACCAGATATATGTTGCAATAGTTGCGCAAACTTTCCGAAAAGAAAACTAATGAACAAATAAATTTAAGAAAACTACTATACAATAATTATCTTATGTAATAATAACCTTCATATGTTGTACAACGTGCATACAACTAGTGAATTTGTTAATTTTGTGACAAAAACAATGACAAAAGTTAATCTAAAAGTTAATCTGATGCGGGTAAAAAATTGCAAAATCCGATTCGATCCGATCTCAGAAAAAAAGAAACAAAATCCGATCTGATCCGATCCGAACGATGAAGGTTTAGTCCGAATCCGATCGGATCGGATCGGATTCGCACACCTCTTGACCATATTGAGCCGGAATTCACAGTTGTCGACGCGGCCTAATATGGAGTGGTATTGACATCTTAAAACTATAATTAATTTCAGCCGAGATTGGTAATCACGAGATAACACTAGCACTAAAGTTATAATATGATTATTAGTCGAACACCAATCAAATTCAAAGCAAAAAAAAGCGGAGTTGAACTTCCATTGAAGCGCAACGGAGAAAGGTCAAAATTCACGTTTTAACATGATATGCAAGAAACTTTTGTTTCGATGCATGTTACTAGTAAGTTATAATTTAAAACAACTAGCATTGATTGGCTAAGAAAGAATGGGCTATACATGTATATTGTCCATGACGTATTGTTGAGTTTAAATAAACGCCCTTTTAGGCAAATATATCATATACAGTTTGAGCTCGTCTCAAGATAAGACACTGAAGTCCTGATCATCTATAAATTTGAAATTGTGCTTAAGCTGAAGATGGAATCTTACAAGAAGACTAGAAATGTACTCAGTTTCATCTTGGTTCTGCAAATGATGTTTCTTTTCATCAAAATTGATGCTTACGGTGTGAAACCAACTACTGACAGGTTAGGGCTTGAATTTCGTATACAACGACAACTGGTTAGGTCTGACTGAATTGGCTAATTTCTATCTTAGTTGCGTGTAACGGCTGAAATACTGTTTATTTAGCGTAACGTTAGAAATCCTGTGACGGCTAAAGCTGGATTTCCACTAGGCGTAAAACATCACGCGCTCTACATTTTTCTTTTTTCTTGTGGTGGAACGAAGTAGAAAACTATTCAATTTGTACACTAGAAAAGTAGAGCGCGCGGCATTTTACGCCTAGTGGAAATCCAGCTTTACGCAGCTCGTTTGCGCGTCGGCTACGAGTAGTTCGTATGAACGCCACATGCATGTTTCAGATTACATCGGGAAAAGTACAATTTTCTCAGCCGCTATTCAATACGATTTTTTTAAAATTTACATATGTTGTAGAGAATTTCATGCTCTTTCATACAGTATAAGTCTCCAGAGTGGCATAGACCCATGAACGACGCAGGCGAGCTTTAAACAAATTGCGGCGCGGTGTTATTAATACGACTGACGGGGGTTGCCTTGCATGTTTCAGATTACATCGGAAAAAGTACAATTTTCTCAGCCGCTATTCTATAAGATTTTTTAAAATTTACGTATGTTGTAGAGAATTTCATGCTCTTTCATCTAGTGTAAGTCTCCAGAGTGGCATAGACCCATGAACGACGCAGGAAAGCTTTAAACAAATTACGGCGCGGTGTAATTAATACTATACTGACTGGGGTTGTGTTGTATATTGCATATACATCAGATATAAACACAATTTTCTCAGCCGCTATTCTATACGATTTTTTTAAATTTACATATGTTGTAGAGAATTTCATGCTCTTTCATAGAGTATAAGTCTCCAGAGTGGCATAGACCCATGAACGACGCAGGCAAGCTTTAAACAAATTGCGGCGCGGTGTTATTAATACGACTGACGGGGGTTGCCTTGCATGTTTCAGATTACATCGGAAAAAGTACAATTTTTTCAGCCGCTATTCCATACGATTTTTTTAAATTTACATATGTTGTAGAGAACTTCACGCTCTTTCATCTAGTGTAAATCTCCAGAGTGGCATAGACCCGTGAACGACGCAGGAAAGCTTTAAACAAATTGTTTAAAGCTTGCGCAGGCAACTTGCCTGCGCCGTTCATGGGTGTATGCCACTCTGGAGACTTATACTACATGAAAGAGCATGAAATTCTCTACAACATATGTAAAATTTAAAAAATCGTATAGAATAGCGGCTGAGAGAATTGTGTTTATATCAGTCGTATTAATTACACCACGCCGCAATTTGTTTAAAGCTTGCCTGCATCGTTCATGGGTCTATGCCACTCTGGAGACTTATACTAGAGGAAAGAGCATGAAATTCTCTACAACATATGTAAATTTAAGAAAATCGTATAGAATAGCGGCTGAGAAAATTGTTTTTATATCTGCGTGATTGCGGTATGCCAGGATTCTAAAGTTGTTCTGTGACGATAGTTGCCTTTGCCAATTATCTTGCCGTTTTCAAAGTCTATTCGGTGATCGTTCGCGCAAGCATGGTTTGCGATGTTTGATCCACTTTTGCATCAACAACTTTAGAATCCTGGCATACCGCAATCACGAAAAACTCAGACAACAACTCAAAGCATATTGCGGAACAATACCGATTTTTAGTCAAGAAACTTTAAATAATTAATGATGCAACTTAGCGATCTATCTTTTTCTTTTTTTAAGTTTTCTTTTTAATTTTTTCTTCTTTTCTTTTATTTAATTACTTTCTTAAATTTATAACTTTCAAATTGTAATCCAGCACTATATATTACCGTTTCTCAACTTATTTGGGGAAAAATGTCAATTGGGGCGATAATCCTGTTTTTTCTCCCAGCCACTATGTTACTTGTTGTATTCATGTGATATAATGTTGTGGCAAAGCAAATAAATAAATAAATAAATATTCGTATAGGCGGAACTGTCACTATATCACCTCCTTTGTCCATGTATGTAATTGTAAACCGTCATGTATGTCGTCATATCTATTCATTGTAATTCACCCGTCGAAGGCTGCAGACTGGCAGCCGAAAGCTCGTAACTCGAATAAATATTATAAACCAGAGAACGTTGTCAACATTAATAAGACCTAGGTGTTGATTTTACGAAGGGAGGAAAACCGGAGAACCCGGCGAAAAACCCTCGGAGCACAGGAGAGACCAACTAAACTATTAACTAGTGTAACAAAAGTAGTGTTCTGCGTAGGCAGTGTTGAAACAACAATCGAAATATGGTATAGTAGGTTAATACTGCCGAAACAGAGAACGTGAGTGGTCTAACGTTTCGAGCGAAGGCCCTTCGTCAGAGAGAAACGTCAGAGAGAAACCTATACCATAAACTATTAACTATTGGTGAGAGGCAGCGCCCTAACAGCACACGCCACCTGTGCTCCCCTTGCCATTATGAAAAGTAATGAAAATCATTATCAAGAGTAATAACTGATTTAATGTCGTGAGTCGCCCTCACAAACTTATATGATCGTGTCATTATTTACTTGCAATTCCTTCTATCCGGTTTCCAACAGTAGTCTTGTTCCCAAGTCAAAAAGAAAATCGGCTTTATGTCACGGAGCGCCTGGATTGCCTGGGAGAGATGGTATGTGTTCAGTTCTTATAAAAATGATCTTATAACCACAAGTATATTATCTTTATATATACTCAGAAACAAGCGACAATATTTACGCAATGAGCCGAACAAGCAAGCATGTGATTATATCTGCGTGCAGTTTCCTTAGCTTTATCGGGACCGAATATGTTCAATCTATATATAAGAAATCTCTCGTGCCGTTATTTAACGATTATTTGCCTCAGGCTCAGTGAATATCGGTGTATAATAACCAAGACGAAGTCGAGGTTATTATTCACCGATATTCACTGAGCCTGAGGCAAATAATTGTTTTAGTATGAATACACATTTTCGTACTTTTAGGATCAACATTTCTTTTTAAATTGTTCATTTCCTCGTCTGTTGCATTGACCACTTGGCTGGCGGCCATTTTGAATAAACGCTGTAGGTGATTATCGAGAATTAATCCGAAGTAGCTCGACCAATCAGCGCGCGCGATTTTCTATAATCACTTGTGTATTTATACTAAAACTCAATAATCGCACTCTATACACGTTGTTTTATGCTTCTCCTGACTAATTTTTCTTAAAGTTTAAATATTTAAAATCTGATTGGATCTTTTTCTTCTTTACGTTAACGTTGACAGGTCGTGATGGTCGTGACGCCTCCTTACGTGGTAAGTTTGTAAATATTTTTGTGAAATTCATTACTAATTCATGAGTTTTGCAGCCAATCCAATTTCAGAAATTACGTCACATGTTACCCCTGTAAACCCCATACAAACTAAAACCAATGATGCTAATTAGTTACAACCACTAGTGGATGTATACTCTTCTGATACAACCACTAGTGCTTGTAACTAATTAGCATCTCAATATCCCAAAGGGATTTTTACTATTCATTCATTTCACAAGTTCGGCTCGTGATTGTATATTCAATACAACACGGCCGCTTGTGTTGTAAACATTACAAATCATATCTTTCTAGTTTTAACCTATTTTAATATCCATGCATGAGATTCCCACACAATAAAGAAGACAATAAATACGGTTGCTAGTAAAAGATATTGATAACAGTCCTCAGTGTACCTAAACCGTCATAATCATCATCATCATCATCATCACCATCATCATCATCATCATCATCATCATCATCATCATCATCATCATTATCATCATCACAAATATATACTATTAAGCTGTATTATTCACTACACAAAATTTATCATACCATTTCTAACACAACATTTCCCCCACAAAAATGTACAGAACATACGCGAGGCATAAATTGCATACTTGGTTATTTCTTTATGTAATTAGGCCTACCGGGCAAGCCAGGGAAATTGGGACCACAAGGACCTCCAGGACCAAAGGGGAAAGCAGGAGGATCAACTGGAGGAGTGGTGTACACCAGATGGGGAAGGAAAATATGTCCAACAACTTCTAAGACTACCTTACTATATTCTGGTAACTAATATATATATATATATATATATATATATATATATATATATATATATATATATGTATTATGTTCTAAGGATTTAGGGTGAAGGAAAATTCGAGTGTAGAATATATACATTTTAAGACAAACCGGGAGCAGTTGCGAAAAATGCAACTACACAGGCCCTCCGGAGGGCCTGTGTAGTTGCATTTTTCGCAACTGCTCCCGGTTTGGTTTTAAAATGTATATATTCTACACTCGAATTTTCCTTCACCCTAAATCCTTGGAACATGCTATGTAATCGAGTGAAATACCCAATATCATTTATATATATATTATATATATATATATGATATATATATGATATATATATATATATATATATATATATATTTAGTAGAAACTTACTAGTATACTATTGTGAATACTGCAATCTGATCGGCTACTCTACAATACCCTGGTTGCTATGCGTGTTGTCATTGGTTGCTGGCCATGAGCTATTAGAGGACAGATACACGACACGTCAGATCACGTCAGCTGACTTGCTTTTTTCCTTCTTCATGCCCCAAAATCCAGCAAGATTTTCGATAAAAACCTTTTAAATTTTTGTATTGTATAAAACAAATAGATTCCATTTTTTTTGTTGTCTGTTCATCTATAGATGCACAGAAGACGTAACAACGTTTGTGATGTGACTGATCTGTGCATCTATAAATGAACAGACAACGGCAAAATGGAATCTATTTGTTAAACAGTATATCTATGGTGTAAAATGCGTTTAAGAAAGCAACCTGTAAAATAGAAACGGACGTTTTATTAAAATACGTTCTGTCTCCATAAGAGCTGAATTTTTCATGCAACGGTTTTGCTGTCTGAGTCCGGAGTGACCAAATTTATAAAAATAATTAAATAAACCAAAACTCCAAAAGAACAAAGAGTTTTATTTAAGAAGATAAAAACTGTAAGGTTGTGAAGTAGGGTGCAAAATAAATATTGAAATCTTCTAAAAACTTTGTGTATTTTTTTTTCAGGTGTAATGGGAGGATCGTTTTACACCCATCATGGTGGAGGAGCCAATTATCTTTGTTTACCAAATAATCCAATCTACGAGAAAACAACTAGTGGTCACCAAGGATCAACCTACATCTACGGCACTGAATATCAAATTAGTTCACAAGCCAATATTTTCCCAAAGAACCTCCACGACCACGATGCACCTTGCGCTGTTTGCCATGCTGAATCACGTGGTAGTCACGTGATGATTCCAGCCCGTAATGTGTGTCCCACCGGTTGGACTTTGGAGTATAAAGGATATCTCATGGCAGCACATCATGGTAGCGCAGGAAGCACGCAGTTCATTTGTGTTGACGGTAACCCGACCTCAGTAGACAGAACACATACCGATCAAAATGGCGCGTTGCTCTATTTTGTCGAAGGTGTATGTGGATCTCTTCCATGTGGTCCTTATGTGAATGGCGATGAATTAACGTGCGCTGTTTGTACCAAATAATGAGCAGAAAAAAAACGGAAGAAAAAAATGTTTCAACTTGTTATTGTTAATTTAGCTTTGAAAAACATGTCGAGGACTTCTTTCATGTCATGTTATTTATTAGCTGCATGTAGTCATTTAACTTTACTGTTTACGAACGTCGTTTGTAATTTCGTTATGAATTGGTAATTAAAATTGTATCTGTTAATCAGTTGTTTGCCTTCATTTTGGACAACAACCACAACAACAACAACATCATCAACCAGCAACAACAACAACAACAACAACAACAGCAGCAGCAGCAACAACAACAACAACAACAACAACAACAACAACAACAACAACAACAACAACAACAACAACAACAACAACAACAACAACAACAACAACAACAACAACAACAACAACAACAACAACAACAACAACAACAACAACAACAACAACAACAACAACAACATCAACCAGCAACAACAACAACAACAACAACAACAACAACAACAACAGCAACAACAACAACAACAACAACACAACCAACAGCAACAGCAACAGTAACAACATCATCAACAACAACAACATCAAAAAGAGAACACTACCAACACCACCAACACCAACACCACCACCACCACCACCAACACCAACAGCGCCTATAGCAGTTTCTACTAAAACAACTAGACATTTGTTCTTAATTTCCATAAAATGACAGTTATCACTATCACAGTGTCGCTGACAGCCATCTGTGTTGTCCAACGACACAGAAGAAAATTAAGTTGACCAAACAAACAACCTTCATAAATAATTTAAAAACGATTCCCACGTCATAACACCTTTGTGTTGGCGATATTACAGAGTGATATGATATATCGTTTTGGTTTTTGGTGAGCTTTTTTGTTAAACTACAATATATTATGAATCGTTATGAAATATATCAGTCCATTGTATAACTCATTTGAGTCAAAATAAAGTAGATATTCTGGCTATAACGCTGGACTATTTTATTCAACTCTAGAAAAACTCATGGGCAGGATTGGGTGATTTCTCCCTTGAGCTTTTTTCTCTCAGCATATATATAGAGCTATACTATCCTGAGTATTTTAATTGAGCACTATGGCTAACGCCAGACGGTTTTAATCCGTTGCGGAATTAAAATTGTGAGGGTGGGGTGAAGGTGAATTTCCACGTCAAATAGCCACTTTGTCAGAAACTTTCATATCAAAAAAGCAAAAACCAGTCAAAATCCATGCATGCTTGTCATGAAATTGTCGAATATTTATCTGGCTTTCATCCCCGTACTGGACGTTCCGTCTCTGTAGAGGCCCTTGGACAAGGCCAATAGACCTTATTGAAAAATGGCCGCCGAATTAAAATTATTTTATATCTTGCATTGGACCTCGTGTCCTTTTGTAGTTGCACCTGCCTTTGGGCAAATTTTTTTTAAATAAATAAATAAAAATTAGCCCTTATGAACTCGTTTTCATGTGTGAAATTCAAAAGAATTTTATTACTTTAAAACGAGGTCATAAGGTCTAATTTATATGCACAAAAAAGAATTCTAATTCGGTGGCCATTTTTGAATAAGGTCTATGAGCATGTAAGGAGTAGGAACAAGCAGCAAAGTAGAATTACATACACCATCACTTATACATGCTGCAGGGACGTAGCCAGTATTTTGAAAGGGGGGAGCCGAAATCAAAATAAATTTTTAGGGGGGTCCGGGGGCATGCTCCCCTGGGAAATTTTGAAATCGAGAGTCGCTGAAATGCCATTTCCTGGCGTTTGGAGGAAGATTTTACAGACCCTAAAGGTTAAAAAATGTCATATAGAATACTCAAAACACGCAAACGTCACATAGATACTCAAAATACATACACTCAGTAGATTGAATACACTGTTTACAGTTTATTTCCTGACCTAATTCATATTGCATCAGTTTTGTAGTTACATGTCTGTTGTTTTATATCAAAAGGGGGGGTAGCCGCGGCTCCCCCCCTGGCTACGTCCCTGACATGCTGATGCTGTAAATATGTGCATGTAAGATTTTAACCACTTGCATGACTACCAAGGATCTTCCTTTGACGAGTAAAATCGTCTGGCGTAAAATACTAAAGGTGCATCTAACTTAGAGAGTTAAAAAACAGATCGAGTGTATGGGCCATATAGCAATCCGCTTTCATGATGTTTATTACATTATTCAAGTTAAACAATGCTCTTTAAGGCGGTTTTCCACTAGGCGAATTTGTCGACCGACTCGACATTTTTCTTTTGTCTTGGCTAATTAGTTCCACTCGAGAGCTTGCGAGACAAAAGAAAATGTCGCTTCGCGCGACATTTTTCGCCTAGTGGAAAACCGCCTTAACCCTTTATCACCCAACGATGTCTTAATTCGTTCGTATTTTACTCTGGCTAACGCCAAACGATTTTACTCGTCAATGGTTAAAGTGTCTATATCATGGTTGGGATTTTATATATTTAGGATATTTGGAATCTTCTGAGAAGATTTGTAATATATCTTCCTTTTCTAAAATTTCATCTTCATGGACTTTTCCACTGTTAAAGTTGACGGAAGTGACATCTAAGCAGGAATTTGTCTATATACGTAGACGTCACTTCCGCCAACTTTAACAACGAAAAAGTCCATGAAGATGAAATTTTAGGAAAGGAAGATATATTACAAATCTTCAGTCTCAGAAGGTTCCAAACATTCTAAATATGTAAAGTCCTCAACCATGATAAAGGCACTTTAAGTCTTTCCTGTCGGAATCTTTCTTTGGTATTTTATTGTGGCTAACGCTCTCTCTCTCTCTCTCTCTCTCTCTCTCTCTCTCTCTCTCTCTCTCTCTCTCTCTCTCTCTCTCTCTCTCTCTCTCTCTCTCTCGAACAGCAATGAGTTAATATAATAATGAAGGACTTACTGAATATCACATTACGCAATTAATATTGTGGTTCGCTGTATAAATACATAGACTTTATTTTTTGAAAACAAGTTCCTCCTGGAGTGGTGTTTACATCCGTTTCAGCAAGAAGACAATAGTTAATTTTAGCCGAGATTAGTTTGAATATCAGAATAACACTGCCTACACAGCAATCTACTTTTTTAATTAATTTCAGCGTACGTCTGAAGTCAGTATTACAGTAGAATATTGCCTAATAGTACTAGAGACTAAGAGATTGATATGCAAGCTCGGATGTGAGAATTGAGTGTAAATCCTTTTCAAGTTATTTAACTCCGAAAATTTTCCGACTCCAGCTGCAAGCGGGCAGGGGCTCTGGAAGCAGGGGGTGACTTTCTGGACTGTGGGCCTGAAAATATGTCAGAAAATATTCTGAAGTATACATGCTAATCGTTTATATTATTACTGATCAAGTCCGTACACAGGAAGGACTGTAGGACACCCGCAATATTTTAGCAAATTTTAAACAAATTGATAATTGGCTGGTGTTGTTGAATGTTGACGCGAAGTACATATTTTCGTTTTTTTATACATAAGTATTAGGTGACGGCATTGACAGCATTCTCGTCCCCAGGTGTTTATCCGGTGCGGTCAACTTGTGATGTTATCTTGTATGTTATGTATATATAGTTGTTAATTATCTATTATATCCTCTGAAGGGCGTGGCCCTGTTTATGCCATTCTGCGAGACGCAGGACACCCACAACTATGCAAGCGGGCCTGGAAATATGCCAAGTATATACTTCAGTCTGCTAATTGTTTAGATTATTTACTGATCAAGTCCGTTGTATCGTTCTGATCAATATCCTGATTTGATGAAATTTGTGCTTTCAACAATTTGATTTGTTTTGGTTTTACACCGATAGTAAATAAGATTATAAATGCTGGTCTAAATTAAAACCAATCAAATTCAAAATAATTGTCAGTTGTTTGCTGTACAAGCTGTGTTAGTTAGTAATACTCAGAAGAATTCTGAGCTCTAAGCGGGACTTGAACCCACAACCTTCTGAATGTTAGCCAGACGCTCTAACCATTGAGCCACTAGAACTCAGATAGCGGAGCAAGGTTAATTAATAAGTACCTAACCTTGCTCCACTATCTGAGTTCTAGTGCATGGCTCAATGGTTAGAGCGTCTGGCTAGCATTCAGAAGGTTGTGGGTTTGAGTCCCGCTTAGAGCTCAGAGTTTTTCTGAGTATTACTAACTAACACAGCTTGTACAGCAAACAACTGACAATTATTACTAACATCAAGAAATATAAGAGAAAAAAACGTACTAAGAATATTTGATCTGAGCTATTGCATGCATGTTTGCTTTAGAACAAAGCTTTATAATAAGCGAAATAACTTGATTTATGAATAACCGAATCAGTTTCATCTACTTTTTTGCTGGCCAAAAAGATATACATAAGTCATAACATAAAGATATTAAAATGAAAACCAGGGGTTTTCCAAAAACTAAGCTGAGTAACATGATAAAAAGAGCTAGTGGTCGGTTAAAACCCTTTAACAATATTTCAGCAGGTGATTATAATAAAAACATTGCAACACAATATAATTTGAAAAGAGTTGAACTCTCTTTCAAGCGACATCAGGGAGATAGCCAGATGTTGCTGAAACGGATGTAAACACCACTCCAGGAGGAACTTGTTTTTAAAAAATAAAGTCTATGTATTTATACACAGTAACTCCGTCATTATTATATTATTTCAAGCTAGTCTTTTAACTTAATCCTGTCCAAGGGCTTCCCCAGAGCTGAATGAAATCGTCTGGCGTTAGCCACAATAAAATACCAACCGATTCGGACAGGAAAGACTTAAAGTACCTATATCATGGTTGAGGACTTTCAGGGACGTAGCCAGGGGGGAGCCGGGGGAGCCGCGGCTCCCCCCTTTTGTTATAAAACAACAGACAAGTAACTAGAAAACTGATGCAATATCAATTGTGTCAGGAAATAAACTGTAAACAGTGTATTCAATCTATTTAGTGTATGCATTTTGAGTATACATGTGACGTTTCCGTGTTTCGAGTATTTTACATGACGTTTTTTAACCTTTAGAGTCTGTAAAATCTTCCTCCAAAAGCCAGGAAATGGCATTTCAGCGACTCTCGATTTCACAATTTCCCGGGGGAGCATGCCCCCGGACCCCCTAAAAATTTATTTTGATTTCGGCTCCCCCCTTTCAAAATACTGGCTACGTCCCTGAGCGACATGCAGAGAAAGGTCAAAATTCATGTTTTAACATGCTACAGTTCAAACTTTCCTTGTGACCACTCTCGTAACTGCGACCCGTTCTCACTTCAATCTTCGAGATTTACAAACTGACTTTTTCTTTGTATTTGTGTTCTCGTAAGAGACCAGCTCTATATACTTACGACCACTTTGCCACATCCCTGAAGTGGTCGCTTGCGAGAACTTTGTTTCGATTTTTCATGTTGTAACTTGTAACGGTTTTAAATTAAAACCCAACTAACAAGTTGATTGGCTGGGAGAGAATGGACTATATACTTGTATATTGTGCATTACGTATTGTTGAGTTTAAATAAACGCCCTTTTAGGCAAATATATCATATACAGTTTGAGCTCGACTCAAGATAAGACACTGAAGTCCTGATCATCTATAAATTTGAAACTGTGCTTAAGCTGAAGATGGAATCTTACAAGAAGACCAGAAATGTACTCAGTTTCATCTTGGTTCTGCAAATAATGTTCATTTTCAGCAAAATTGATGCTGACGGTGTTAAACCAACCACTGATAGGTAAGGGCTTGAATTTCACAGTACAACAAAAACTGGCCCACTTTATATATAAAACGTATGTTGTTTTAACATTTCGATTACATGGCAAGCGGGCTAGCCCGGTTTGCCGGGATGAAAATGTCCATGTAATCGTTTTCATCATCCCGGCAAACCGGGCTGAAAAACTGTTGAACTCGCGTTCGTTTGCTTGACTGTGTGAATAAATAGTGCTGAAAGGAACTGAAATAGAACATCAACGTTGTTTGTGCATGTGTTTCGTGATCAAAGCGAAGATTTATAATAAATTAATTAGTCTTCGTGAAGATGCTTTCCTGGGTTAGGTAAGACTTTAACAATCTTTTTATTAACGATGGGCTTACAAAATAAATAATAGACTAATTAGTGTAAAACTGAAGTAAAGCTAACGTATAACTTTACCCTTATTTACTTGATAATTGCGAATTTCGGCCTGAAATCATCCTGGGCTAACCGCGCTAGCCCGCTCCATGTAATCGTTTCGTAAACTCATCCCGGTTAACCGCCAGCCCGGTCCATGTAATCGCCCCCTTAGATTCGTGTTAGCATATATAACGCTGAAATACGATTTATTTAGCGTAACGTAAGAAATACTGTGACAGCTTAAGATAGAGAGATAGAGAGATAGAGATATAGAGAGATAGAGATATAGAGAGATAGAGAGATATAAGAGAGATAGAGAGATAGAGAGATAGAGAGATAGAGAGATAGAGAGATAGAGAGATAGAGAGATAGAGAGATAGAGAGATAGAGAGATAGAGAGATAGAGAGATAGAGAGATAGAGAGATTACTATGCCCTTGCGTGCTACACTCCCGTAATAACCGCCGCATATTTCCACACCTTCCCATTATGTTTATAGCAAACATTTTTGGGTTTCTTGAAGAATAATGAAAAGCATTATCAAGAGTAAGATTTAATGTTGTTAGTCGCCCTCACAAACTTATATGATTGTGTCTATTAACTTGCAATTCCTTCTATCTTGTTTCCAACAGTAGTCTTGTTCCCAAGTCAAACGAAAAATCGTCTTCATGTCACGGAGCGCCTGGATTGCCTGGGAGAGATGGTATGTGTTCAGTTCTTATAAAAATGATCTTATAACCACAAGTATATTATCTGTATTTACTCAAAAACAAATAAACGATAATATTTACGCAATGAGCCGAACAAGCATGCGATTAATCTGCATGCAGTTTTCTTACCTTTTGTGAACAATAAGTTCAATCTTATGCTATATAAGACTTTACTTTATATACAAGAAATCTCTCGTGCCGTTATAATTCGATAATCGGCGCGCTCTATACGCGTTGTTATATGCTAGTCCTGGCTAACGTTAGGAAATTAGTAACATTAGGGAATTAGTAACAGTGATGAGACCAAGTAGTTATCAGTTACGTAGAAATAATGAACTATTGATAATAACAGAAATACGAAGAAGACTTTAGGTGATAGAGCTTTTAGTTTTGCAGCCCCTACAGTTTTTAACGCCTTGCCGCATTATATTAGACGGGATAGTAATTTTAATAGTTTTAAGTCTTCACTGAAAACGTATCTTTTTCAAATTGCATATTGTTCATAGTTTTATCCTTCTTTTTTTTTTATTTTAGCATATGTAAATACTATCACTACTATTATATTTTATTGTTACGCGCATTTGATCATATTTCATGTAAATTTGCGCGCTACAAATAATAAATTATTAAATTATTACTAACGTTTGTCTCAAGTTAAAATTTAAATATTTAAAATCTGATTGGATCTTTTTCTTCTTTACGTTAACGTTGACAGGTCGTGATGGTCGTGACGCGTCCTTACGTGGTAAGTTCGTAAATATTTTTATTATATGGCTGGGTTTGATTTCCGGTCCGTACGCAAAACGACGCACGCTGATTGGTTACTGAGAGGTCGGGATTTTACGATATTGACCGACCGGTCAATACGCTTTTTTCTCGGCCCTGTAAGTTTTGGCGGGAACATTTCTGAGTTGATTTGAATACAAATAAAAGAGAAATAGGTATCTTTATTCAAATATTCTGAACAATAAAATGTGTTGGAACATCACTGCTGGTTTTCTTTAAAGCTGTTTATCTAAAAACACGACAAATAAAAGTCAAATTGGTGTAAATAAGAAGGGCAAGAAGCGACACGAAAAAGTCAACAGGTAAGGTAAACAGCATACTCCGAAGACGAAAACAACGCTCAAAGCTTAAAAATAAAATGAACCAATAGCCATATAATAAATTCCTTATTAACCTCGTTTGCTCGGTCTGTACTGGAAAGTATTTGCCCTCGCTTTTATCGCACAAACCTCGCTCCTTCGTCGCTCGGTCTGTACGCCAAAACCTCAGGCAAATACTTTCCCATACAGACCTCGCACTCGGTTAATAAGTCTTTATTATTCACTACACAAAATTCACCATACCATATCTAACACAACATTTCCCCCACAAAAATGTACAGAAAATATGCGAGGCATAAATTGCATACTTGGTTATTTCTTTATATAATTAGGCTTACCTGGGAAGCCAGGGAAATTGGGACCACAAGGACCTCCAGGACCAAAGGGGAAAGCAAGAGGATCAACTGGAGGAGTGGTGTACACCAGATGGGGAAGGAAAAAATGTCCAACAACTTCTAAAACTACCTTACTATATTCTGGTAATATAATATAATATAAGAGAGAGAGAGAGAGAGAGAGAGAGAGAGAGAGAGAGAGAGAGAGAGAGAGAGAGAGAGAGAGAGAGAGAGAGAGAGAGAGAGAGAGAGAGTCACTACTCTGAGTTTCTTACGCGATCTTCAGGCAACTGAAGATCGCGTAAGCGTGAAACTCAGAGTAGTGACTCAGCATTAAACTCTATTATCCCGCTCTGCCTACAATGGTATTGAGCGCTCTTGAACCTTACGTCAACTTAGTGACCTTTATGTTACACACTGTTTTTGATATATATATATATATATATATATATATTAGAAACTTACTAGTATACTATTGCAAATGCTGCAATCTGATTTGCTACTCTCTACTCGCTATCTAATCGTCAATATATCTATGGTGTAAAATGCGTTTAAGCATAGTCAATTGAGATATGGTCTGGAAACTCAGCTAAGTCTTTGGTCTATCTTTTTGTTCGCCTTTATGCATGTTTGTGCACGGTCACTGAACACATTGTATTTTAGTGTAATGAACGAATTATCCAATAGCAACGTTTCAGTTCAATCACTCGACCGTGCTATTTAAATATTAATAAACCTAAAACAAAGGATGTGCACGGTGTAAGGTACGGTTCAACATAAAATCGCAGCTCATTATTGGCGCTTTGAAGTTTGCCGAGTTTCCACACCATAACTCGATTGACTATGGTTTAAGAAAGCAACCTGTAAAATCGCTAGAAACGGACGCTTTATTAAAATACGTTCTGTCTCCATAAGAGCTGAATTTTTTATGCAACGGTTTTGCTGTCTGAGTCTGAGTGACCACATTTATAAAAATAATTAAATAAACCAAAACTCCAAAAGAACAAAGAGTTAGTTTTATTTAAGAAACTAAACACTGTAAGGTTGTGAAGTAGGGTGCAAAATAAATATTGAAATCTTCTAAAAACTTTGTGTGTTTTTTTTTCAGGTGTAATGGGAGGATCGTATTACAGCCATCACGGTGGAGGAGCCAATTATCTTTGTTTACCAAATAATCCAATCTACGAGAGAACAACCAGTGGTCACCAAGGATCAACCTACATCTACGGCACTGAATATGAAATTGGTTCACAAACCAATATTTTCCCAAAGAACCTCCACAACCACGATGCACCTTGCGCTGTTTGCCATGCTGAATCACGTGGTAGTCATGTGATGATTCCAGCCCGTAATGTGTGTCCCACCGGTTGGACTTTGGAGTATAAAGGATATCTCATGGCAGCACATCATGGTCACCAAGGACGCACGCAGTTCATTTGTGTTGACGGTAACCCGACCTCAGTAGACAGAACACATACCGATCAAAATGGCGCGTTGCTCTATTTTGTCGAAGGTGTATGTGGATCTCTTCCATGCGGTCCTTATGTGAATGGCGATGAATTAACGTGCGCTGTTTGTACCAAATAATGAACAGAAAAGAAAAACGGAGGAAAAAATATTGTTTCAACTTGTTATTGTTAATTTAGCTTTGAAAAACATGTCGAGGACTTCTTTCATATCATGTTATTTGTTAGCTGCATGTAGTCGTTTCACTTTACTGTTTACGAACGTCGTTTGTAATGTCGTTATGAATTGGTAATTAAAATTGTATCTGTTAATCAGTTGTTTGCCTTCATTTTGAACAATAACCACAACAACAACATCATCATCATCAACCAACAACAACTACAACAACAACAACAACAACAACAACAACAACAACAACAACAACAACAACAACAACAACAACAACAACAACAACAACAACAACAACAACAACAACAACAACAACAACAACAACAACAACAACAACAACAACAACAACAACAACAACAACAACAACAACAACAACAACAACAACAACAACAACAACAACAACAACAACAACAACAACAACAACAACAACAACAACAACAACAACAACAACAACAACAACAACAACAACAACAACAACAACAACAACAACAACAACAACAACAACAACAACAACAACAACAACAACAACAACAGCAACAACAACAACAACAACAACAACAAACTTCAGAACAACAACAACAGCAGCAGCAACAACATCAGTAACAGCAACAACAATATCAACAACAACAACAACAACAGCAACAGCAACAGCAACAGCAACATCATCATCAACAACAACAACAACAACAACAACAACAACAACAACAACAACAACAACAACAACAACAACAACAACAACAACAACAACAACAACAACAACAACACAACCAATAGCAACAACAACAATACCAACAACAACATCATCCTCATCATCAACAACAACATCAAAAAGAGAACAGTACCAACAACACCACCACCATGCACCACCACCATGCACCAACACCATGCACCAACACCAACACCAACACCAACACCAACACCAACACCAACACCAACACCAATACCGTGCACCAACAACGTGCACCAACACCATGCACCAACACAAACACCAATACCGTGCACCAACACCAACACCATGCACCAACACCACCAACACCACCAACAAGAACAGCGCCTATAGTAGTTTCTACTAAAACAACTAGACATTTGTTCTTAATTTCCATAAAATGAAAGTTATCACTATCACAGTGTCGCTGACAGCCATCTGTGTTATCCAACGACACAGAAGAAAATTAAGTTGACCAAACAAACAACCTTCATAAATAATTGAAAAACGATTCCCACGCCATAACACCTTTGTGTTAGTGATAGTATAGAGTGATATGATCCAATAAATTTATTAAATCGCGGATAAGAATTCTCAGTATTGTAAACACATCAACTCGTATGGACCTATATCAGATGAGAGCACAAAACTATGTAAAGCTAAAGTTTATATCGTTTTGGTTTTTGGTGAGTTTCTTTGTTAAACTACAATATTATGAATCGTTATGAAATATATCAGTCCATTGTATAACTCTTTTGAGTCAAAATAACGTTAGATATTCTTGCTATATAACACTAGACTATTTTATTCAACTCTGGAAAAACTCATTGGCAGGATTGGGCGCCGGTCTCTCTTGAGCTTTTTTCGAGAGAGAGAGAGAGAGAGAGAGAGAGAGAGAGAGAGAGAGAGAGAGAGAGAGAGAGAGAGAGAGAGAGAGAGAGAGAGAGAGAGCTATACTTATCCTGAGTATTTTAATTGAGCACAATGGCTAACGCCAGATGGTTTTAATCTGTTAAGGCGAATTGCACGTCAAATAGCCACTTTGTCAGAAACTTTCATATCAAAAAAGCAAAAACCAGTCAAAATCCATGCATGTTTGTCATGAAATTGTTCATACTGGACGTTCCGTCTCTGAAGAGGCCCTTGGACAAGAATGAGTATATATACACAAGGAGTAGGAACAAACAGCAGAGTATAGTAGAATTACATACACTTATACATTACATGCTATAAATATGTGTATGCATGTAATGTTTTAATCCCTTGACTACCAGGCGTGAAAGACTAAAAGCGCATCTAGCTTATAGGGAGTTAAAAAGAACAGATTGTGTGGGACCATATAGCAATCTTTCACGATGTTTATCATTACTTTATTCAAGTTAAACAAATAAAATTCTGCTCTTAATAATTATCTCTTTCCTGTCCGAATCGATCTTTGCCTTTGGTATTTTATTGTGGCTAACGCCAGACGATTTTATTCACCTCTGGGGAAGCCCTCGGAAAGCAATGAATTAAAAGACTAGCTGGAAATAATATAATAATGACGGAGTTACTGAATATCACATTACGCAATTAATATCGTGGTTTGCTTTATAAATACATAGAATTTTGTTTTCAAAAACAAGTCCACACATCAGCACAAGTACGTAAAGATGCTACTTTACTTTTCAAAAGTAACTTTAAATTGTTTACCTGATTTTAACTTTTAAATTTTTAGTTTTTTAAAGTTAATAAAGCGTCAGCCATACGCTTGTACTCTTGCTAATATTTTATTATTATTTTTTACAAATTACAGAGGTTTCTCGCCGTTTTCTTGTTGTTTTATAACCAAGAATAATTTATTCCCTTTTTAAGGATCAACCCTCAAGTATCAATATAGGGGAAATTGATTCTAATCAGTTAATTTTTCAAGCTGCATAAACAGTCTTCACGTTAATCAAGCGTGATCCATACTGTTTTCATGCATAATTATAACGTCGTCTCAAGATTCAGTTTTATATCGACATAACGCCGGACCGACATAAGGATTTTTATGAGATTACGTTGTTCACCTTGGAAAGGTTTCAGTGTGAGTTATCCTGTGATAACAATACACATAGACATTGATTTTTTTATTTATTGATATTGGATTTTTTTTATTTCTAACTTATGAATGCATAACCATGCAGAGTTGAACTTGGTAATCGACTGCAGCGTTAGTCAAAACTGGCAAAATACTATAAAACCCAATCCAGACAGAAAAGAGTTAGAGCTAATTATAAATAATTATATAAAGTGCGTGAAAAGGTGGAAAACTGCTGAAATTTTTGGTAATGGAAAACTAACATTTTGAGCGGGGCCTAGCTTCATCAGAGCGGAATGTCAAAAAAATATCGCCACTTTACCACCTTTTTTAATTTTATTCTATTCCAAATACTTCCTATATACGCAACACGTCTACTTTTTTATAAGAAGTAATATTGGGCATTTCACTCGATTGCATAGCATGTTCTAGGGATTTTAGGTGAAGGAAAATTCGAGTGTAGAATATATACATTTTAAGACCAAACCGCGGGACCAGTTGCGAAAAATGCAACTACACAGGCCTTCCGGCAGGAATTGAACCCACGACCTTGCGATTCTAGTGCAGTGCTCTGACCACTGAGCCACGGAGGCCGTTGCCGAGAGCTTGATCGCGAGTTCTGTATACATTAAGGTGGTAATGCCAGGAGAGAATTGGGTTTATTAGAAATAATATTGGGCATCGTGGGTTCAATTCCTGGCGGAAGGCCTGTGTAGTTGCATTTTTCGCAACTGGTCCCGGTTTGGTCTTAAAATGTATATATTCTACTTTTTTTATATATATGTAACCCTTTTCCGTCGGTAGATTCTATATATAGCTGTAATAAGTGATACAATCGCCTGGCGTTATAACCAAAGAAAAGTACATAAGACTTAAAAATCGTGTATGCAAAGACTTAACCTTAAATTTCCCACATTAAATAATAAACCGATGCATATATGTATATATTCTACAAATTTTACTATTAATAAATGAAAGGAGAAAAAAATATAGGTCTATCGCGATGAGGTTTGTCTGCAGCATTAATTATAAAATAGACTTTCTAATTACAGAGAAGACAGCGAATTATATAAGATCAAAGAATATTACTTCGGTGAGCCGAGCCGACGTAGGCTAATATTAAAGTTTTTCCTAAACGAGATCTTAACGTTTTATTTTTTCGATAAACCTGGTATTGTCAAATATAATTTTTAGTAAGTTCCACGGAGTTGTTAAATACAATAACCGGTTATTATTTCTTTTCCAGCACAGCATTTACATATATTATTCAGAACAAGAATTAAACGCAAGTTGTCGACGAGAAAGCATCATGCACAACAGGATCAAATGAAATAACTTCTCGGAAAACTGACATCCCAAGTATTAGAGTAAACGGTTGCCACCCGTTGAGTGGTTTTGAACCAGAAGACATTACAATCCTTTTCCAAATGAACACCACAAACGTCCTTGGATTTTGCCTGCTAACGAGTTTCTTAAAAGTACCTCCAAATGCCGCCATTATCCATGCCAACCTTACACGAGCAGTTGTAAACACATTGTTCATCATTATCTGCATTGGCACCAACTTCGCCTACCTCAAAGCCTATCACGATACACATAGCCTTCGTAATGTATCTAATCTTCTGCTCGCAAACCTAGCATTGACAGACTTCTTGGTCGGATGCATAGCCCAACCATTATACGTTCTTCGTGGCCTGCTAGAAGTCTACGACTTTCACAATTGTATCGTCTGGGACATTGAAAAGTTAGCTATTGTGTTCCTATGCTCGGTCTCATTTGGAATGCTTTTTTTAATCACTGTAGAAAGAGCCGTAGCGACGTTTAGTCCACTTCGCTATCACATCATATGTTCGTCTGCTCAAGTTTGGCGAATCACTGCGTCTATTTGGGTCACGTGTCTTTTAAGTCTGGTCTTGCTCCTTTATAACTCCTTCGCTTACTACGTTCTGATCGCGCTCTTCATATTTGGAATCTCTCTACTGATGACAGCTATGTACTGCGGGATGTGTCAAAAAGCCAGAGAACAACGTCGTAAAATCTCAGAGCCAGGACAACACAACACTAGCATGCAATTCCACAAGGACAGGAAGGCGGAGAAGACAGTTTCTTGGGTGGTAGGCTCGGTTTTTCTTTGCTATTTCCCGTTATTTACACACTTGATTTATGTGGCATTGCACGGTAGTTCTCTCTACGATCTTTACGTTGTTTCTACTTATCTAACTACACTGGTGTTCATCAACTCCTCGTTAAATCCGCTCATTTACTGCTGGAGGAACCGAACTATAAGAGAAGCCGTGAAGAAAGTCCTTATGAAGAGCCTGCCGGTATGTTTCTCAATTTATTATGCCAGGTCTCGTAACATATAATCTGTAAATTCAATTCTGAAGGTATTTCATTCACTTCCGGTTTGATGACGTCACTTCCGGTGTTTTCGATGACGTCATTTCCGGTTTCTTAGAATCGTCTTCCGGGTTTGAAAAAAGGGGTTTAGTTGTGGTGCCCAGATGAGTAGCCACTGAGCTCAGATTATAGGTGACAGCCGTACGTAGCCCGCGGACACCTTACGTCACGGACAAAGAAACGCGGGCTCTGGGAACGAGAATGCATGCAAGCGCCATTTTTGATGCCAAACAAGCAAGGCACCACTCTTTCGCACTTTGTCTGGTTAATCTACAAAACGTGACATTATTTTCGAATGTTAACGATTCAATAATCATTAACCTCAAAAAATAAAAATAGGTACGCAATGCGTACACGCGTCTACAGGTTTGAAGGTGTTACGTGTTACACGGTGACCGTGAAAACAAGTTTACTAAAGGATAAAGGGTAAAGGACTGGGTGGCTAATCATCCTTACTTGCAGCCAGTGGCTGAATTGCGAAGGACGCACATCAACGTGGCCGTGTCGAGGCATATCAAAGGCGCTTCAAGCAGCCGCCATACGACACAGTTCAGACCACAGATCACAGCTAAGATGTTAGGTGTTGATTTTATGGAGGGAGGAAAACCGGAGAACCTGGTGAAAAACCCTCGAAGCACAGGAGAGAGAAACTACAACTCTACTCACATGAGTCCAAGCTCGACAACGGGGTCATTCCCAAGCGGTCACCCATCCAAGTACTAACCCCGTCTAACCGGGCTTAACTTTTTGGTGAGAGGCAGCGCGCTAACAGCACACGTCACCCGTGCCACCCATTTTATAACTAGTATTAAAATCTTGAACTTATAGTTAAATCTACTATATACCTTTTCTTACTGTAGGCTCAACCGCGCCCACATTCCAATCAGTCCAGTTATAGATTCATTCATAAAAATTCAGCGGTTACTACTGTGGAAGAAACGACGCATAAACCGCCTTCTTGGATCGATAACTCTTTGTCAGTCATTGATATAGAGGGCCCGCAGTCCAACTATATACATGGGCCAGTGGTTTCTACGTGTGTACAAGATACTATATATACATAATTTTTTTAAATTAACATTATCACTTACTGAATCATGTGCACTCAATATGGCAAAATATTTAAGACAAAAATTCAATATTAGGCAAATCCAGACATTAAGCCTGTCAGTCAGGCAGTCAGTCAGTCAGTCAGTCAGTCGGTCGGTCGGTCGGTCGGTCGGTCGGTCGGTCGGTCGGTCGGTCGGTCGGACGGACGGATGGACGGACGGACGGACGGACAGACAGACAGACAGACAGACAGACTCATCATCGGCGAGACTCTGCGAGTAGACACATCATCGGTGAGACTCTGCGAGTAGAGACACATCATCGGTGAGACTCTGCGAGTAGAGACACATCATCGGTGAGACTCTTCGAGTAGAGACACATCATAGCGGTGAGATTCTGCGAGTAGAACCTCTTTGACATGGAAGAGGGAGAAAGGAAACCACACACGTCCTAATGCGTCTATCTCTCCAACAATAGATAAAAGGATTGCACGAAGAGTTGAAGAAAACCAAAATCTCAAACCAAGGAGCGCTAACGTACACAGTAGAAAGCGACGAGCCAGTAATTAAACTAGAAACAGTAAATACCAGTGCAGGGGCATAACAAAGAAGCATAAAGCAAAGAATACAAGCGATAGTTTTCTCTGCTTTGCGTTCTCTAGCTTTCAAATGGCGAGTAGAGTAATCATGACCAGTTCCAAACTGAACATCCAAGATCCGTTTTCGGTGACTGAAAGCAACTTGGTAAATTTTATAATAGATAACAAGAATTTGAATAACGGTTAAGAAGACAATGCTTCCAACCATGGCGTAATATATAAAACTGTTCCATATTAGAAAGAAGACGAGGATAAAACAGCATAGCAGTGTTACAAGGAACCAAATAGTAATTCTTTTCTCAGTACACAATACCGGGTGCTTGAATGGATAGACAATAGCGATAAAACGCTCATAGCTAATCAGGAGAAGTAGAAAAAATGACAATGGACTTAGAAACAACACTAAAAATCTCTCAATATTAAAGAAAATACAGTTGTGTTGAGCGTGAAGTTCCATTATTCCACGAATGATATAAAGTGGTACAGCCAGCGCCCCCACTAGGAAGTCACTCGCGGCGAGGGAAACCAAGAGACGGTTTAGAACACAGTGAAGCATTGGGAACTTCGTGTACGCTTTGATGAAAAGCAGGTTGTTGGTTACTGTAATCACAGCAATGATTGACGTCACGGTACATTTAATGATGGTTGCTAAAAATAGCTTCTTCGACGGAGGTTGGTTTAGGTAAGTCGTTAAGAGACAATGTCCGAACTCAATGGAGGTTGTTTGGTTTCTGTTTGTAGCGTTTGTAGTGGTCATTTTGTCTTAATATCAATCACACAGCATATTCCTAAAACGAAAGAATAATAAATAAATTTTGTGGCAACACCACGTAAAATATTTCTTTGCTAAGCTTTCGGCCCGTTGACTCGGGCCTTCGTCTTGCTCTGATGAAGGCCTGAGTCAACAGGCAGAAAGCTTAGCAAAGAAATATTTTACGTGGTGTTTCCACAAAACCTATTTATATTACGTTATCGCCATGAAAACTTTCAAAGAATTAATCTTAAGCTCATTGTTCATTGCTGTATAATTTTATTTTAAAACTCCAGCATTGACAGTTTTGCCACAGCATTAGAGCAAAAGCCATGATTATTTAATATTTGTATATTAATAATATAATTATTTGTGCATATATCCTGTCAAAACCCTTGCCATATCCTGTCAAGCGATAAGTTATAGTAACTTGTAGTTTTCAATTTTATAATTAAAAAATATAGAAGAAATGTGTATACATATTATATATATATTAACTTTTTGGACTTTCCAGCCTCGGCAACAGGCAACTCTGTGGGCTCTTATGGTCAAGAGGTGAGAAAAACTTGGGTGGAGTGGGCAAACTCACGTAGGCTGGGCAAACTTGGGTGGAGTGGGCAATCTTGGGTGGAGTGGGCAATCTCGGGTGGAGTGGGCAATCTTGAGTGGAGAGGGCAATCTTGGGTGGAGTTGGCAAGGGGGGTGTCATATTGCCCATAGACTGCACAGAGATGCCTGATATATCGGAAAATGGTATATTGAATTGGGCTATATTAAATGTTTTAATCTTTTGTCATATTGCCCGTCCCGTTAATACATCGTTTTCCGGTATATCCGCCGGCCGGCCTTGGTATATGCATGGACTACAATTCTCGGTACAATTACAATGTCAAATAGCTACACCCTAATTTTTTGTCGCAAAACACAATTTTATATAGCCCGGTTCAATCTTATATATTTATTAGTAAGTGTTTAGAAAAAATGACCAGAACTGACAATTGACGTTATGCTTAAATGAACACATGACACAAGTAAACAAAGATTAAAAACATCGATTTGTTTAATTCGTGTTTTCTTATTAAAATAACGTAAATTTTTTATTGAGCGTCAAAATGGGTTATTTACCATAAGTTTTTTATAAGTGTCATTTTACATAGTTGTTTAATAAAAAGAAAATTTCGAAATTATTTTAAGATAGCAAAAGCAGGCATAAGTCGTTGAAACACCGATCAAGTTTTTACGATTTTTCATGATTGAACCTTTTCGTGCATGGCTTTTCGAGAACGTATCCCCTTGACAAGTGAAATCGTCTGGTGTTAGACACAGTAAAAAGATAAAGATATTCAGCAACAGCAATGCGAATGAGACCCCGTTTACACGATGCCGGTACAATTTGAAAACAGAACAAACAATTGCGTTTACACGATACCGGCACAAAAATAACATGAAATCTGTATTTGCATACCGGCATGATTTTGTTCCGTTTTCAAATTGTACCGGCATCGTGTACACACGTAAAAACGCACAGTCTGATCAGCTCCGATATCAGATATGTTCAGAGAAATGTAGTGACTGTTCATACAGCCTGACAGCTACAGAATGTACCAGCGCTGATGTATAAACATTTAGTTAGAATTTCTAACAGACTGCGACAGCTCCGTAGACAACATACCTGTTCAGTCTGTGATATCAAACCGATACAGCACGGACCGTGTCAGGCTGATACAGTTTGACAGAATCTGTTCTGAACAGTCTGTTGTATAGCTTCAGATATGATACAGATACGATATCATAGAGGTATCATAGCTGATACTGCAACAGGCTGTACGTATCAGGGATCGCTACATTTTTCTGAACAGATCTGACATCATTCTACATCAGGTCTGACACAGTGTGCGTTTTTGCGTGTGTAAACGCCATATCCACACGTATTCGTTTTCCTAGCGTTTTCATACTGTTTCAGGTAATAGACCATTGTTTTCTGCTTCCCTGAAGACCGAGAACAATATAAAAACGCTATGAAAACGCATACGTGGCTTCAATCAACAGCAGTGGCGTAGCTACACCCGGGCCTGTGCCCGGGTGAAACCTGCGTGTGCCCGGGTGAAATATTGTAGACAGATCTAGCTCTCATTATATAGGCAAAGTAATTTAAGTATAGAGTATAGCCACTAGGAAGATTATGTATAAGTTTACTGTTTACAAACTGACTATAAAATCATGATTTTCACTGGTTTTTATTTTATCTTTTTTGTTGTTAAAATTGCCCCCAAAATGCAGGAAATAGCATTTCCGTGGCGTAAAAAATCAAAAATTTCCTGGGGGAGCATGTTCACACCCCAGAGGTTTCCCGCATGTTTGGCGCTCTGAACTGCCACTACCAACCGGACATACTGTACTTCAAAATTGGTGGCTACGGCCCTGTGACTGTAAATCACTGTAATAACAAAAAACCCACCAGAGAATGTTGAGACCTGTGCCCACATGGCATGTGCTTCCTGGCTACGCCACTGATTAAGGCCTGCACTAAACGTCGCACAATCGATGAATTTAATTGTTTGAATTTTATTCGACGAAACTGCGACGTACAACTCTATTAAATTCGACACACCAATTAAATTCGTCTAAGTCAGACGGATAGTGCGACGATAATGCGTGTTCGAGTTATACGACGAATTATCGTCGAGTCGAATTAATATTTCGCTTCTGTCTGTGACTATTCAGCGTCATGTTTTCAAGAAGTCGTTTTCAGGATCAACGAGTCCCCTTTCAATAAAGTTTAAAGTTTTAAAAGTTAATTGCGCTAAACGTCTCCTTGAAAACCGTGTTGAAACACAAAAAAGACACAAAAAACCATTTCAATTTATAGATAGAGCATGTAAATATTCTATTCTTAAACAGATTTGAATTGAGAAGTCTTATTGACTAAAATACCTTACTTGTAAATTGTAATATCGGCCTGGACGATAAGACTCCCTCTTTTGCGTTAACTCTTGCCACCTTCTCGGTCAATAATTGGTCGAGAATTCACCCAAATGTTGAAACGAAGCAACCGCAGAAAGTCTTGGAAAAAAAACTCGTCAGTAACGTGTATAAATACTGCACGGACCAAGATTAAAACAGCCGATGTATTCTCTAATACTGAAGCCAGAAAACAAACAAAAAGAAATATAATCGAGGTTTTTCCACAGCGGTGAATTATGCAAAACAGGTCTGACAAGTACAATAAGGCATCGCTGATAAAACACAGCTGGTCTGCTGTAATTAATTATAGCGATCTTGATCATTAAACGACAGAAAACTAGATCGTTTGCTTCCCCGGGTAGAAGACACAGGACTTCTCGATTATCATTACGCGCGTTTTGGGCGTTAGGGTTGCATTAGGATAAGTATTAGTAGTTACTATCGCAAGGAAAGTGCTGCCTTGCCTAAGCATGCATGTTTTGTACTATTAAACGTACTAAACTGACTGCCTTCTTTTCAACCTCGTCCCCAGGGCATTTTGCCTCCACGTTGGGAGTCGGCGAAAATGGCCCTGGCATCGGCTGGTCACGTGACACCCAGATTTTTGGGATGTTTTGGCAAGAAAATTTATGCGGTCTTTGTGTTTCGTTTTTGTATAATACGTATACATGAATAATAAATAAGAAATATTTAACGCTCTGCCGAATCACTCATGTGAACTTTATCATAAATGCAACTGGCTAGCATTATTCATCATGATACTCCCCACGATTATCCAGGATACATTTAAATGTCGGGAAGAAACATATATCTAATGTTGTTCTTGACTTTAACCAAAGCTATCGTTACAATTCTTTGGATGAACTTCGCAGAGTGGATTTATTGCAATTCATATTTTGATGAATAAATTACACTGTATCTGAATTAATCAAGTTTTTGAACCGGCCAATCCGATTATAGAATCGACCAGCCGATGCCAGGGCCATTTTCGCCGACCTCCAACGTGGAGGCAAAATGCCCTGGGGACGAGGTTGCCTTCTTTTTATAGACTCGCTCTGTTTTTGAAGTCTTATTTTTGTTTCATTGTCAGTTTCGTACGAATGTTTTCTTTTTATAGACTCCCTTACTTTTTGAAGTCTGATTTGTGTTTCACTGTCAGTTTCCTCTGACTGCATTTTCTTTTTATAATCACTAACTTTTTTAAGCCTATAGCTTGTTTATCACTTGCTGTTTCTACTGAACGCCTCTTTTTCTGATATTCTCTATCATTTTCACCTTTAGTTTTGCTTTTGGAAGCTATATATTTATTTAATTGCACAGGTACAATTTCAAAAGAGTTGGTATGTAGTTCTATTGACAGAGAATACAAATATTGCTCCAACTCTAGAATATTAGTAAACTTCATGACAACAGCAGTGCTATTAGGATCAGGCATGCCACTAGAGTCTCGGGTATGCGAGTCAAAGAGAAAGAAATCATTCATTTGCTTTATTAAGGCCATCATATAGCCCTCTAATATTAAAATAGCACGACTGTTATTCAAGAAAATATTCAAAAGTGCTGTATGAATATCATAGTAAGGAAACTCAATTTCCCGATCAGTTGTAACAAGCCCTTGAAGCTCCTTTCCATAAGTATTAGAACATTTTCGGTAGAGACTAATCCTTTTACGCATGGCTTTCCCTTGACGAGTAAAATCGTCTGGCGTTAGACAGAGTAAAAAGATAAACAGGTTACGGTTAAGATCTTCTTTCTTCATTCATCTTTATATCCTCTTTCATGTTGTCTTCCCTTCTTTTTGCTGGTCCTCCCTGCTTTCTTTTCTTGGAGACTGGAACCTGTCGCTCTCCTAAACGACTGCTTTTCCACTCGTCTCAGGGTGTGGTCACCTGAGCCTTGCATCTTCTCGTTCCCTCGTGTCTTCCTCATGTTGCCATCTTCTCGATACCTTCTACCCTTTGATACTAGTGCGCGCTGAATTACTACACAGTAGAACCTTGTTATCTCAAACTCGGTTATCTCGAACTATTCTTTACCTCCCTTGAGGGTTCGACTGTACTACATGCGCATGTGTGTGCGCGCGCATGAGTGTGCGCGCGCATGTGTGTAAGTGTATGTGCGCGCGCGCATGCGTGTAAGTGTGGTGTGTGTGTGCGCGCCCATGCGTTTAAGCGTGGTGTGTGTGTGCGCGCTCATGTGTATAAGTGTGTGTGCTCGCGGATGTGTGTGTGCGCGCGGATGTGTGTGTGCGCGCGCATGTGTATAAGTGTGTCTGCTCGCGCATGTGTGTGTGCTCGCGGATGTGTGTGTGCGCGCAGATGTGTGCGTGCATGCGCGTGTGTGAGGTGTACGTATATGCACGCAGGTGCGCGCGTATGCGGAAAGCTACACGCATATAACACGATAAATTGACATAAGAACATACACATGTACTGTACGTTATCCCTGCTCCAATACTCTGATTCTCATACAGTGCTGAGCTAGGCCTGGCGGTGTGCTACAAAAAAAAACAAGGCTTAATTGTCACCCCTTGTTTCCTTTTTTTTTACTGTTTACGCAGGCGAGGTTACCATTTCACACGTCACCATGATGTGACGTCATCATGCTGTGACGTCACGTTCAAGCTTAAAAACGTCGGTTCCGATCGTGAACCAGTCGGGCAGCGTGGTATTAATTGCGTCGTGAGGTTAGCAAAGCGAGAAATTATTTCAATAATAAGTCATCCCTTAAATCCAGTCTTCGAAATTTATCCAGGTTGTAAAAGCCGGCTTTGACAGTACGTCCTCCGAAGTATCTCCCGTTTAAGTCGATGACAGCTAGAGAAAAGAACAGAATTGTATTATCTTCGTCAAGTTTTGTAAGTGTTTTGACTGCTTGTTGACCCAACGTCGTGTAAGGTAAACAATAAAAACAAAAAGCACAACAAAACTTTGTAGGCAACCTTTTATCGCTGAATCCATTTTTTTAAATTCGACAAAAATTCGAACAGCTTCGTCTTCGGATACTCCTTCAGGAATCTAAAAGAAGGAAGAGAACGGAGTATGGAGAAAAAAGAATGTAGAAGAAAGGTAAAGAGGGAGAGGGGGAAACGGAAGAAGAGAAGAGTATGGAGAAAAAAGAATGTAGAAGAAAGGTAAAGAGGGAGAGGGGGAAACGGAAGAAGAGAAGAGTATGGAGAAAAAAGAATGTAGAAGAAAGGTAAAGAGGGGAGAGGGGGAAACGGAAGGAGAGAAAACAAGACAGACAGACAGACAGACAGACAGACAGACAGACAGACAGACAGACAGACAGACAGACAGACAGACAGACAGACAGACAGACAGACAGACAGACAGACAGACAGACAGACAGACAGACAGACAGACAGACAGACAGACAGACAGACAGACAGACAGACAGACAGACAGACAGACAGACAGACAGACAGACAGACAGACACACACACACACACACACACACACACACACACACACACACACAATTTATTTCAACACGGAATTTCTACAATTAAAAATAAAATGATTTACAAGAAAGCCGTGACTATACATTAATCACAAGTAATTAATAACTTCTTATTAACCGAACGCGAGGTCTTTACAGAGAAATATCGGACCGAGGTCTTTTTGGTACAGACCGAGCCCGTAGGGCGAGGTTTGTACACAAAGACCGAGTTCTGATATTTCTCTGTAAAGACCGAGCAAGCGAGGTTAATAAAAAGTTTATTATATGGCATTTTGAAACAACAAACCTTACATTTATACCTTGTCATGATACGTACTTTAGTCAGTTTAGTGTGACCTCGAGCGTGTGACATAAACTCATCGTTTTCAATGTTGTTGCTTTTGTTGTCGTCGCTTTCGGACTCCTAAACTCGCTTCCAGATTGCTCTCGTTCCAATCATACATAATTTAGTCCTCAGGTTGTTGAATTCACAAAATTCTTGCGGTTTTCTTTTGTCGTTTAGTTGCAAACAACATGGCTGATAAGAAATTTGTTGTTTTTTTCCCCGTAATGGACCGCTGGTCCATTACGGGAAAGTAATGGACCGCTAAAAATGTTTCTAAGCCAATCACAGCGCGCTATTTCACCGGAAGTGACGCTTGCCATATAATAAATAAAGATTAATATATACATGCATAATATTACACTGATGAGAAGCGATAAGCTTTCAGCCTTGATTTAAATTGACTTTGCAAAGTTGAAACAAATGAGGAAAAAAAAGAGAGAGAGGATGAAATAAGGAGAAAAAGGGAAAGAGGAAAATAAAGAGGAAAAAGAAAGGGAGAATAGAAAGAATAAAGGAAAACGGCAAGGAGTAGATAAAAAGATAGAAGGAAAGGAGAAAAAGAAGGAAGAAGACGAAAGAGAAGAAACGGTTCTGTGGAGGTGAAGAAGGCATAGTGGAGAAAAAAGAAAGATAGATGAAAAAAGGGAGAAGAAAGAAATAAGGGGAAAGAAATAAGGAAGGATGATGCCGGAGTAGAGGGAAGCGGAGAAAGAACAGATCAGTAAAAACCTTTTTAAATACCTCATAAATTACAACTTTGTTAACTTCACCGTATTTCGTACACTCTTCCGCCGTCTCTGGCTCCAGATCATCATCCACTTCACCTGGTCCAACCATGTTCTGCATTTTTTAAAAAAATATTTGTATTCTGTCAGAGCACGGATCACAGCTAAGATCTAGGTGTTGATTTTTACAGAGGGAGGAAAACCTGAGAAAATCCTCGAAGCACAGGAGAGATCAACTACAACTCTACTCATATGAGTCCCAAGCTCGAAAACGGGGTCATTCCCAGGCCATCACTCATCGAAGTACTAACCCCATGCCCCCTATTGCAATCAAACAAACTTATCTGGTAACAGGTCGACCTCACATCCAAAATTAAGGATTATCCTTAATTCTCAACTCGCCTCGAATTAAGGATAATCCTTAATTTTAAATGAAAACTCATCCCCCATACCCCAACCCCTAACCACAACCCCCGGTAGCCCTAAACCTAACCAAAAAACCCCGGACCCTAAACCTAGTCACAACCCTCTGGAAAAAACTCACTTATATATATATATATATATATATATATATATATATATATATATATATATATATATATATATATATATATATATATAATATATATAATATATATAATATATATAATATATATAATATATATAATATATATAATATATATAATATATATAATATATATAATATATATAATATATATAATATATATAATATATATAATATATATAATATATATAATATATATAATATATATAATATATATAATATATATAATATATATATATATATAATATATATAATATATAATATATATAATATATATATATATATATTGTCATATTTTTGACATAATTTACTCTGATGAAGGGCTCCACTCAAAACGTCAGAATTTCGTTGCTAAAAATCTCAGCAGTTTAACACCTGTATAGTTTAACTTACACGAAGTAACACAACTTTACTTGGATTTTTCATTATGCCGACCAGAGATTCGTTCTCTTGTTGGAGTTGCGCCATGTCTGAATAAAATTAAAAAAAACATTGGCCAGATATTACTTTGTAAACAAAATCCTGACATTGAAGTAATATAATTCTACTTTAAAGCCATTCCAATTTAATTTATTGTTCTACAAATTTTACAATTTTATTTTATAATATGCTACGAATCTTTATAAGGCCATTCAAAAACTCATTTTGAGGAAAACACAAAAGAAAATCATGACCGTATCGTATCTTTATATGTGATAAAGATTTCTCCTGATTTACATAAACTTTAGCTTTGATTTTCTCGGCTTAGACAAGGTTATTTTTCAAACTAACTCCGCCAATCAACTTACCAAGTGGTTCGTTTTTGAAGCCGTATAATAAACTCGCAGTTCGTGTTTTATCAGATATAAAAACACTCGGCTTCGCCTCTTGTCTTTATATCTAATAAAACACTCCTGCTCGTTTTTTATACAGTACATGGAATTGAGGTTTCAGTTTACCGTCTGAGGATTTTCAAAATGTGATGCGGCTTTTGTTCATTATTCATTATTTGAATCATATTCATTTATCTTGTCCGAAAATATGAAATCGATCTGCATGTGGACCTATCGGGCCATCGCCCATCGTCAGCCCACGGCCCGACGGTTTCTTTGTCAACCTGACTCAACCAAAAACTTCTTGTGACATACGTTCATTTCAAGTCGTGTTTTATATCACATAAGTATTCATATCTCAAATACATGCTGCACATCAATACTTGTCCAATGTTCAAAAAGCAGGCAAAGCAATGTGAAATCATGGTTTAAAAACCACGCGGTGATACGCACTGACACCGTCGAATAAATGGCGACCGACCACGTATCGAAGGCTTCGCTATTTATTAATAAAAAGTGTATACACGCTGTGCAAATGATGTAAATAGTATATTTGAAAGTCCTGATGTGGAAAATCTATACCAATAATGAAAATTATTTTGAATAATGAAAAATTCATGCGTAGTTTCAAGCCCATGCGGGCGGTGGACGGTAAACTGAAACCTCAATTCCATTGGCCTAACCAAAAGTGTAAATATGAAAAATATATTAATCTCGGCTACTTTATTGGCTATCCAATCAATATTTGCGAACAACTTTTGTTTTATAATTTACGGCGATTCTTTTTTTAATTTACAATGGCTACCCACCTTTTTCTTGGTTGATAATCTTTCCTCCCCTCTTGCTGGTTTTTTCGACTTGCAAACATTGGTTAATACCTTGTTCTTGCTTTCCAAGTCCTGAAAAAACATGTTAAGGTGGTGTTACACGATACGATTTTTCTTGCAACTTTCAACAAATCACTGAATGTTGAACCGAGCTAGTCCGGTTAACCGGGATGAGTTTACGAAACGATTACATGGAGCGGGCTAGCCCGGTATAAAGCCGGGATGATTTCAGGCCGAAATTCGCAATTATCAAGTAAATAAGGGCAAAGTCACGTTAGTTTTACTTCAGTTTTACACTAATTAGTCTATTATTTATTTTGTAAGCCCATCGTTAATAAAAAAATTGTTAAAGTCTTAGCTAACCCAGGAAAGCGTCTTCACGAAGACTAATTAATTTATTAAATCTTCGCTTTGATCACGAAACACACAAACAACGTTGATGTTCTATTTCAGTTCCTTTCAGCACTATTTATTCACACAGTCAAGCAAACGAACGCGTGTCGAAGCGAGTTCAACAGTTTTTCAGCCCGGTTTGCCGGGTTGAAAACGATTACATGAACATTTTCATCCCGGTTAACCGGGCGGGCTAGCGCCCGGTTGCGACAACCGGGATCCCGGCAAACCGGGCTAGCCCGCTTGCCATGTAATCGAAATGTTAAAACAACATGCGTTTTATATATGAAGCGGGGGCTAGCTCGGTTAACCGGGCCAGCCCGGTCCATGTAATCGCCCCCTAAGTTGCATAAAAAATCTCACTTGTAACACCCCGTAGCAACTTGCGATTTTGTCATTTTTGCCGTGTTGCAAGTTGCAAGAAAAGTTGGATGCGTTCTACTTTTTGCTGCAACTTGCAACAAAAATCGCAAGTTGCTGAACGGGTAACACCCTTCCTGCAACTTGCGATTTTTTTTTCACGAGTAAATTTGTTGCAAGTTACAAGAGAAGTTGGATGGGTTCTACTTTTTGCTGCAACTTACAACAAAAATCGCAAGTTGCTGAACGTGTAACACCCTTCCTGTAACTTGCGATTTTTTTTTCACGAGTAAATTTGTTGCAAGTTGCAAGAAAAATCGCATCGTGTAACAGCACCTTTAGTTGTGTTTTCAGGTTGAAGTCGGTAAAGTTTTTTCGTTTGCTTTTGCTGTGCAAGCTGTCATAAGTTAAACTAAGAAAACTCTGTGGCAATGCAACTTGTAGCCCAACAAGTACTAGGGACACACCGTACGGTTCAACTCAGTCTACCATTGTAGAAACTTTGAGTCAACAGTTTGAGAACACATACGGCAATCACAAGAGCTAATATTATATAATACACGTACCTTGGCCATCTTTCCAACCGTACTTTGCCATAATATTGGAGGCAACAGGACTAGATAGATCAAATGATTCACAAAACAGAGTTATTACACTGTACAGTATAATGTATGTATGTACATGTATATGTTTACATTATATTATAAGATAGAAATATCAGAGTAAATGGATTAAGGAAGAAGGAAAAGAGGCACAAAAGATTAGGAAGGAAGGAAGGAAGGACAACAAGGAAAGAAGAAAGGAAAGAAAGAAGGAAGGAAGAAAGGAAAGGAGAGAAGGATAGAAGGAAAGGAAGGAAGGAAGGAAGGAAGGAAGGAAGGAAGGAAGGAAGGAAGGAAGGAAGGAAGGAAGGAAGGAAGGAAGGAAGGAAGGAAGGAAAGAAGGAAGGAAGGAAGGAAGGAAGGAAGGAAGGAAGGAAGGAAGGAAGGAAGGAAAGGAAAGGAAAGGAAAGGAAAGGAAAGGAAAGGAAAGGAAAGGAAAGGAAAGGAAAGGAAAGGAAAGAAGAAGAAGGAAGGAAGGAAGGAAGGAAGGAAGGAAGGAAGGAAGGAAGGAAGGAAGGAAGGAAGGAAGGAAGGAAGGAAGGAAGGAAGGAAGGAAGGAAAGAAAGGAGAGAAGGAAGGAAGGAAGGAAAGGAAAGAAGGAAGGAAGGAAGGAAGGAAGGAAGGAAGGAAGGAAGGAAGGAAGGAAGGAAGGAAGGAAGGGAGGGAGGGAGGGAGGGAGGGAGGGAGGGAGGGAGGGAGGAAGGACGGATGGAAGGACGGATGGACAAATGGATGGTTGTATGGATGGATGGACGGATGGATGGATGGACGGATGGATGGATGGAAGAAAGAAAGGAAGAAAGGAAGGGAGGAAGGGAAGAAGGGAGGAAGGAAGGAAGGAAGGAAGGAAGGAAGGAAGGAAGGAAGGAAGGAAGGAAGGAAGGAAGGAAGGAAGGAAGGAAGGAAGGAAGGAAGGAAGGAAGGAAGGAAGGAAGGAAAGGAGAGAAGGAAGGAAGGAAGGAAAGGAAAGGAAGGAAGGAAGGAAGGAAGGAAGGAAGGAAGGAAGGAAGGAAGGAAGGAAGGAAGGAAGGAAGGAAGGAAGGAAGGAAGGAAGGGAGGGAGGGAGGGAGGAAGGACGGATGGAAGGACGGATGGACGGATGGATGGATGGATGGATGGATGGATGGATGGATGGATGGATGGACGGATGGATGGATGGAAGGAAGAAAGGAAGAAAGGAAGGGAGGAAGGGAAGAAGGGAGGGAGGAAGGAAGGAAGGAAGGAAGGAAGGAAGGAAGGAAGGAAGGAAGGAAGGAAGGAAGGAAGGAAGGAAGGAAGGAAGGAAGGAAGGAAGGAAGGAAGGAAGGAAGGAAGGAAGGAAAAGAAAAGAAAGGAAGGAAAGAATGAAGGATAAAAGAAAAGAAAAGAAAAAAAGAAAGATCTGAATGAAAGAGGATGACCAAAAAGTGGAAAGAGAACAAAGAGGAAGTAAAATCATTTGGCAGACATACCTGTCAAAACCAACATTGGGTTTGTCAAATATTGAGAGACCAGAGTATGGTTGATTGCCTAGGTAGTAAAACAAAATATCAAAGCATTGCAACCCAATAACAAACCACAGATATTCTTCCAAAGATTAAATCATTGTAATTACAGAACACCAACCTCCATCTTCAGCGTTGCTTGGAGCTGCCAACGAGACAGGTGGTGCAATCTGTGCTCCTCCTGATCCTCCTCTACGAGGTCTGGAATCATCTTCATCATCCCCGTGTCGTCTTCTCCTCCTGTCACGTCCTCTGTTGTCCCCACGATCTCTATCTCGACCTCTGTCTCTATCACGATCTCTATATCTGTAGGGATGAGCCGGTCAAGAAAAATCAAATTTACCGATCCGATAAATTCCGATACGATTTATGATCTGATTGGCCGATTTATCGGCGGTTACTGATATTTGTCAACAGGAATTCCTGACACATGATTTGTGGCAAAACAATAGCAAAACATAACATATATTGTTTGGCAAATATAATGTGATCATTAACCATCAGTCATCAGCAAGACAGAGTTTAAGTTGAAATATGAAAAATGAAATACGATTGACGAAAGTCGAAAACAAAAAATGTTTCACCAAACAAGAAATATGATGTGTTAAACATGATGCACCTTATCAAATTAATTAAATTTTATAGTTTCTTTGTGGAATCACTATAACTTAGCGTTTTTCTTAAAAAAGAAAATGAAATCCACAAGTATAAAATCCAGAATAGTATTTATCGGAACGCCGATATATGTCGATGTAATCGGCCAATAACCGATCAGCCTCCTGAAAGTTGCCGATTACTGGCTTCTACCGATTAATTTCCGATTATCGGCTCATCCCTATATATCTGTTTTCAGACACGTATTAAAATACTGTTCAGTTGTCTTGTTTTTCAGCCCTTGGCCGTTTGAGGTGCCTGATCACACACGTGTGTCTCATCTTGTGCCTTGAGTCATCGAGATGCACAGTGAGACAGACAAACAGAGGTGAAAACATAACCCCTTGGTACTGTAGTGGTAATTACTGTACCTGTCATCAAAGTCTTTGTCTCGTTTATTCCGTTCAAGTTCTCTCTCCTGCTGTTCCTTCTCGCGCAGTTTCTGTTTGCATTCTTCATAATCATTTGGCTTCATTGGATCATACTCATCCATGATGACAGCCATTGATGCATCTGTTTGTAAGAAAGGCTCAGAGGTATTCTGCCAATTAAAAGAAATAAACAAAAATTACAGTGCTGTACATGTAGGTCACTATAGTAATTTTCAGAGCCAACAGAGATTATGTTGGAAAAAAAATAATATCTAGAACATGTATATACATGTAGTTTAATCATGGAAAATGCTATAAATATTACTTGTAGTATACAGTGCCCAATAATAGGTCATTCCAGAAAATATTGATACCCCCCCCCCCCCCCCCCTTGGAAGGAATAGCAAAATGGTCCTCCCCTCCTTTTTGGACATCCTACATAATTTAGGGAAATCTGTAATTAATTTTACCCCTCCCCCCTCAAACAGTACAAATCTCCTCCATGGGGGGAACATTATTACTCTAATTATATGTAACGTTTTGCCAATGTTCAGGCAGGTTGTTAACCTGAGTGTGTTGATTGCCGCCCAAGCTGGGATAGAAAGGACAAAACGGCTGGTTGTAAAAGGTGTACTTTACTGGACGACAACCCAACAACAACTGCCGTATCACGACAGTATTCACGTTATTTACACAATCCGACACACGTCAACTATACAATCACAACTGCAGTACATATACGATTACAAACTAAGTACAAGTCCCCATAGTGCTGGTAGGGTGAGGCGGTTAATCGATAAACCGGAAAAAACCGATGTTTTTCGAAAACCGATTCGACCGATGTTGCTCCAGGCAAAAAACCGAAAAACCGAAAAAACCGAAAAAACCCGTTTGAATCTCAGTAACATTGAAACAAAATGGCAGTAATAATTACAGGGAAGCGAAGCATCAAAGCTAAGCCGGATCACACGCTTGATTGGTTCAGCAAATCAGCGCCCTGATTGGTTCAACAGAAAGCGGACCTCTGCGAAGACAGGTAGCGTATGACTCATCGCAAAAATATTCAGAGTTAACAAATTAACATATAAACACGTGCAATAGCATTCAAACATTAAACTTCAGTTGGTCGTTTGCTTACACTATCCCGAAGTCTTTCTGTTTTTGTTAAAATGAGTAAGAGTGCAGTTTGGAATTTCTTTAAGAAGCCAGAAAGAGGAGAGGATTTTGCCGTGTGCAAAATCTGTACGCAGTCCGTTAAAAACAAGGGAGGAAACACAACCAATTTGCTGCAACATCTTCGAAGAACCCATCCTTCCCAATATGCGACGATGACTCCATCAGGACGAAAGTCAGCACCGAGTCGAGCGACAAGCGATAGCAGCCCAGTTTCATCAGATACGCAAGTTACCCAACCTACAGTAAAGAGCCTCTTTGCCAGCAGCACGCCATTAACACCTGGTAACAAGCGCCACGAAAGTATAACAGATGCCATCACATACTTTCTCTGTAAAGACAACGTCCCGTTTAACGCAGTGAGTCGACCAGGATTTCAAAAACTATTGAACGTATTAGAGCCACGCTACAAGATTCCAAACAAGACAACGTTTTCGAAAAACAAACTTGCAAAGCTGTATGATGTCACCAGAGAAGCAGTTATGCTAGACTTAAACAGCATAAACTACTTCGCATCTACAACTGACATGTGGTCTTCTCACGGCTTGACACCGTACATGGGATTCACGTTGCATTGGGTAGACGCTGAGTGGAAGTTACAAAGCCGAAACCTTGGGACAAAGTTTGTTCCTGATGACCACACTGCCGAACAGTTGACCGGGACGATGAACGACATGCTTGGGCATTGGAAACTGAGCGCTTCGAAGCAAATTGCCATAACCACAGACAATGGTTCAAACATAAAGAAAGCCTGCAAAGACAACAAATGGACAAACTTGCCATGTTTTGGACACAATCTCCACCTCGCAATCACCAATACCATGAAGAACAACCCAAGAGTACAGCGTGCATTGGGTGTATCCAAGAAAATCGTGGCAGCTTTTGGCACAAGCTGGAAGAGACGGAGAGATCTTGCCGCAGCTCAAGTTCAAGAGGAACCTGGACAAAAGTTCAAGAATTTGTCATCGGTGGGTATTGAGTAATTGAGTATTTTTAATATCATTATATTAATAGGTTCGTGAGCAATGTGTTATGTATTATTGAGACTATATAAACTTAAGTCAATCAAAAGTTTCAAAACTTAGTTACTGTTTTTTACTAAACAATTTTTGTTGTGTCGCATGAACAATGATTTTAGATGTGCCCAACACGTTGGGGTTCCACACAACACATGATCAGCAGGGTGCTGCGCAATAAGAAGGCCATTCGACGAGTTCTTGGCAACGACAAGGATACTTCCCATTTGGTCCCGAAGTGGCAAGATTTGGAAGTCTTGGAGTGTGTGGATAAAGCACTTGGTCCGCTGAAGGCGTTCACAGATATTATGTCTGCGAGCAACTATGTGACAATAAGTGCGTTAAAGCCAATTCTCCATCGCCTGTCAACAACTGAATTGGCCCCTCAAGATGACGATTTGCCATTGGCCGCCGAAATCAAGGAGGAGGTCATGACGCGACTACAAGCGCGTTATGTTGCCGATCGATTGAAAGGTTTGATGAATGTCGCATCATTCTTGGATGCTAGATACAAGACTGATTTTTTAGAAACAGAAAGCGAAGAATTGAACAATGTCAAAGAGGAGCTCTTGAAGAATGTTGTTCTTCTAGAGTGCAGCATTGAAGAAGAAGAAGAAGATGTCTTGCCATCGCCCGCTGCAAAGAAGGCAAAACTCAGCCTTGGGGCATTGACCAGCCTGAAAAAGAAAGAAACGGCGTCACCAGCAGCCTCTCCACATAGCCGTCTCTCCAAGGAGATTGACACTTACATGTACCTCAGTTATCCAGTCATTGACGGAGACGACGAACCTTTAGAATGGTGGAAGGTTAACGCAAAAGAACTTCCGTTACTGTCACAATTGGCAAGAATATACCTCGCCATTCAAGCCACCAGTTCGCCATCAGAGAGGCTTTTTAGCAAAGCGGGGCAAGTTGCTACACCAGCGCGAGCGCAACTAAAGCCCGAGAAAGTTGACAAACTTGTCTTCCTAGCGGAGAATTTGTAAGGATAGACTATCGCATTCGCTTGTATATAGATAGAAAGAAAGCCAGTTTTACTGTTACTTAGTCATTTCCTTGTGTGTAGAACGTATATAGCTACAATGTTTGAAAATTTAATTCTTGTAAATATTACGATACATTGTACTAACTGTTTTAAAAACTAAAGTCTTGAACGTGTAGCGTGAAGTTTAATCAAGTAAATCTACAGATATAAATATCGATTTTTTCGGTTTTTTCGTTTTTTTCCAGGCGGTTTTCGGTTTTCGGTTTTTACCCTGAACCGCCTCACCCTAAGTGCTGGACGCTACATATATATAGTCCTGTACTAGAAACAATCAAGTTAATATAACCTGTGGCTCTTTGTTCTCATCATTAGACGAATGTAATTCCTATAAAGAGTGAAAAATGTACAATGCATGTAGCACAATTGCCAGCATCTTGAGTTTTAAAAATCATTCAACTCTTGTACAGTACCTTGGTTAGACTTGCTTGTTTTATTAAACTTCCTCGTTCTAATACTGGTGCTGGTCTGGAAGGTTTCTGGTTTGATATAATAAATAATAAGCATTAGTTGTGCAGTTTGGTTCAACATTGACAACAAACTCCATCTTCTGCTAATCTGACACTTAACCCTTTATTGCCCAACGATGTCTTTAGTATTTTACTCTGGCTAACACGTACCAGATGATTTTACTCATCAATGGAGTGTCTACTGGGCAATAAAGGGTTAATAGACTATCTCGATTAACCCTTTATCACCCAATGATGTCTTTTGTATTTTACTCTGGCTAACACCAGACAATTTTACTCGTCAATGGAGTGGCTACTGGGTGATAAAGGGTTAAATTATAGACTATCTCGGTTAACCCTTTATCACCCAATGATGTCTTTTGTATTTTACTCTGGCTAACACCAGACAATTTTACTCGTCAATGGAGTGGCTACTGGGCGATAAAGGGTTAAGTTATACTAGAAGTAGTCAAGTAGAACACAATGTGATTTCACCAGAAAGCCTTGTCACTGACCCAACCACCTGTGCCTACTGCCAACATCAGCCTTCCCCTATTCTACTCTCATTTTATTACATTTTCTCCCATTTCTTCTCTTCTCTTTTCTTCCCTTCTCTTCTCTTCTCCATTCCAATTTACTCTACTCCAGTCCATTCCACTCCACTCTACTCCACTCCACACCACTCCCCTTTACTCTACTCTACCATGCTCCACTCCAATCCACTCTACTCTACTCTACTCTACTCTACTCTACTCTACTCTACTCTACTCTACTCTACTCTACTCTACTCTACTCTACTCTACTCTACTCTACTCTACTCTACTCTACTCTACTCTACTCCACTCCACTCCACTCCACTCCACTCCACTCCACTCCACTCTACTCCACTCTACTCCACTCTACTCCACTCTACTCTACTCCACTCTACTCTATCCCCTCTGCTCTACTCCACTCCACTCCACTCCCCTCTACTCTACTTTACTCTACTCTACTCTACTCTACTCTACTCTACTCTACTCTACTCTACTCTACTCTACTCTACTCTACTCTACTCTACTCTACTCTACTCTACTCTACTCTACTCTACTCTACTCTACCATACTCCACTCCACTCCACTCCACTGTACTCTACTCCACTCTACTCCACTCTACTCTATCCCCTCTGCTCTACTCCACTCCCCTCCCCTCCACTTTACTCCACTCCACTACTGCGAATCTTTAATGTGTAAATTAGTGTCAAACAAAAGAAAAAGATGTTCACTACTTACCAATTGTGATGAACTTTTAACCTGGGCAACTTTTTGTCGCTTAAGTTGTTGTTGCATAAAACTAAAACTGTTAGACCAGCCAGCTACAGCAAATAAAATATATTACGATATATATTACGATAAAACCAACATCAAATCTGTAGGCTCTACCCCCAACATATAAAACCCATTTAAAGATGCCTTCTTAGGCAGTCAATAAACGATTGATTTCCGCTAAACTGTACTCTACATAAAGCTCTTATATAAAGTTTTCTTTCTTTGACATTTCATGATAATTTTACCTGTTTCTGAAGAATTATTCTCCTTGAGAGGGACGCCATCTATATCATCATAAAGCGACATCTTGAATTGCTTGGTAGCCTCCCCTGTTTTCTTGCGTGGGAAATCGCGCGAGATTTTTGTGAGTGCTCGAGGGACTCCACGCATCTTCTAGTCCCAGTCTCTTTCCCTGCTCTACCTTTCAATGGCGCGAAAATTCAAAATTTTAGTATTCTGTGGTAGAACCTTGAATTCTTTCTCAAAAGCGGGGCAAAAAATTGCTTCAATTGCAATAAAGAGCTTATATTTATCTCCTTTTAAGAGATTTTCTCAAGAAGAGCGAATATATAGAAGAATTGGAGAATTATTTACAAATATTTATTTTTGGGGGGTAGACGACAGTGAAGTGCCTACAGTCAGCAATATTAACTTCAATAAGGTCTGTAGAATTTTAATGTTTTTTAAACATAAGAAGTATTATATATTTCCTTTTATTAAATAATATAAGTAGCTGTTGAACGAAGTTAATTTGGTGAAACGCTATCTCAGCCAGCCGCTCTGAATAGTTTCCTGAAAATATCATGTACCGTGACAAAGTTAAAACTTGCATGTTTAAAACACTCATGAAACCTTTATTTTGTTAATTTGGGGGAGTTCGAACGACCGCCACAGAAATTCTGACTGCAAACTTGCGATGACTTGCGTTTCTCGTTTGATTAAGGCTTTTTTAATCGTCCATTTCGAGTACTTGCCAAAAGTACGCAGCTAAGTCATTTAGAATTAAACGCAAAGATTATTAGGGGAACGTTTACATCATTATTCAACAACAGCAACACCAACAGAACAACAACAGCAATGGAAGCAACAAAAACCAAAAACAACAACACCACTATATACCAACAACAACAACCCCAACAACAACCCCAACACCGCCACCAACAACAGCAACAACAACACCATCAACAACACCATCACCATCACCAAAAACAACAACAACACCAACACCAATAACACCACTAATAACAACACCACCACCACCACCACCAACACCAACAACAACAACATCATCACCAAAAACAACAACAACAACACCATCAACACCAACAACAATACCAACAACAACAACAACAACAACACCAACACCAACAATACCATCACTACTACCACCACCATCAACAAAAACACCAACATCATCAACAACAACAACAACATCAACACCAACACCAACAACAATACCACCACCAACAACAACAACACCAACAATAACACCAACAACAACAACAACACCAACAACAACAACACCACTATATACAAACAACAACAACCCCACCAACACCAACACCAACACCACCACCACCACCAACACCAACAACAACAACAACAACAACAACACCATCACCAACACCATCAACAACACCATCACCAAAAACACCAACACCAACAACACCATCACTACTATTACCACCATCAACAAAAACAACAACAACACCATCACGACCAACAACAACCAAGCTCATTCTCTTTTAATCAACAGCATAAATTAATATAGCAATATAAATTTTTAATGACTAGATAGATAGACAGCTTTATTTGAATAGGATAATCCAATCAGTTCTAATAAAATTAAAATTGGTATCAATAGGAGCCCTATATAATAATATAAACTAAATATTACAAATTGCAATAACTAGATAATAAATAATTAAACTATATACTATATAATTTACATTATACTTATATTATATTTATATTATATTTACTTTTCACTCGGCTATTTGTTCTAATAACCCCCGTTATTGTAACATTTGTCTGTTTAATGCAAATTTGTAAGTGGGTTTTTTTTCGGGAAATTTGTCTGCGTTTCCTGTGATGACGTTCAATGCATTTAGCCACCTGTAAAACTTTCATTTGCTCGCGCTAGATTAAATTAAAATTAGCAGATGTACAATTGAAGCAGGTATATAGGTTAGCTAACAGCGGAAAAAGGAATAAAGCGGAACTTTCATTGGCAAAAAAATTATAACGTATAACTGAAAATACTATGGTTGGACTGTTTTTGATGGACATCAAGTCATATCAGTGAATATCAAATATTGAATATTCTGAGGTAAGTAATCTATATTTACTCATTTTAATTTTACACTTTCACTTTGCTTTTTTTTTCAAATCTGACAAAACTCTTCTCTCTTTCTTTCTGTTTTTGTATCCTTCGTGTATGTGTATGTGTGTGTGTTTGCTTGCTTCAGATAATACTCTCTACACATCGTTCAGAATTTATTCTTTAACAAGTTGACACCAGCATATACTTTATGTTACGGGGAGCCATTTCAAGAAATTTGTTACCGCTCGCTCAATTTTTTTCCGATTTGTCTCAAATTTGCAACAAATGTAGTTAAGTATGTGATGGACACTGTTGTACTATACAGTAAATGAGAAATAAAATATTGTTGCAGATATACTCATCAGTTTAAAATCACAGCACCTTCGCGCCGCGGTTTAAGGCGGTCTTCGGTTTTACCAAAAAGCTCTCAATTTATCATATTTACATTTCTCAATGTTTGTTCTAAAAAAGGGTGTTTGCATTTTTTTATTAATGTAGTGGTTTAGCAGCTAGGATATTTTATTTCTCGACCTATGTTGTGGCACAAGCAATTGACAAATAAAAGCTTGTAGGCCTAACTCAGGTAATTTTTACATATGAATATAAAAAAGAGGAATATAAAAGGAACTTTACGTTATAGTTTAACTTTATTACGCTGAATATACTTTTAATATTATACTGAACGTAATACCATGATCGCCTCGGATTCTTTTGTTCTCCAAGGGAAATTTATCCTTTGTCTTCTAATTTTCCCGTGCATGTTGATGAGGGAAAATTAGAAGACAAAGAAATCCTTTGTCTTCTTCTAAATGTCCCGCTTGCATATATTTTCCCTCATGAACATGCAGGGAAAATTAGATGCAACTTCTCTGATGAACCGTGTAAATTTCCTGTCGGTAAGATTCTCAAAGTTTTCCTCGGCGATCATAATATTACAAACTCAAATAACATGACTTTTCGGGAAATTAGCGATTAAATTGTCCCTTTGCCTCGGGAAGATTTGTTTTCACAAACCTTCCCTAGGCTGCGGAAAATTTAATCGCTAATTTCCCTCAAGTCATGTTATTACTTATAAATATATTTTTTCTATGAATATAGAAAAGAGGAATATAAAAGGAACTTTACGTTATAGTTTAACTTTATTTCGCTGAATATACTTCTAATATTATACTGAACGTAAATCATAAAAGTAATGTTGTATGTTGTATTTTGTGATTATTGTATATATATATATAGGACTCAGTAAGCTTGTAAATTATTGGTTTGATAATGACTTTGAAATAGAGTCGAAATATTACCTCTCATTTTGTCTTATCTTGTTTTTTAACTTGAATATCAAGTCACAAGATGACGATTTTCGGATTATGTTTTATTCTTTAATGTTGTATGCATGCGTAGGAAGTTTAGAACTAGAAATTGAAATAACGAGAGTTACTGGTATACTGCCTGAAATGTTAAAAAAATCTCTAAGAAAATCCCTAAGTACATTTTTATGCCGGTATAACATGTTTTATAATGGTCACAATCATTGAAAGACGACAAGTTACACGACTGACTATTACAGCGTGTAGAACATTTTGTCCCAAGGTTGTAAAAAAGTTGGCAATTCCTAATCTCAACTGCTATTACCCAGATAGTGTATCAGAAAGTCAACGTGAATGAGATAAGCACAACAATAACATTAATGTTCTGAGCATAGACTCACATCTCCTGATCTCCTTCTGATATCATAACAAATAACCGTTGCTTAATTGAAACATCTGTGTTTGAGTTATTAGGCTGTGCGTTTGACAGTTGATATTGTGATAAACTGTTGTACAGGGTTAGTGCAAATGTGTAGCTGCACCAGACTGCCACATAGAAAATCCCCCTGCAACATGATTTAAAAAAATAGCAATTATATATATATATATATATATATATATATATATATATATATATATATATATATATATATATGTATATATATATATAACTACAGACGGTACCGTTTCGGCCTTTCGGGCCTCATCAGTGTAGTGCTGATGAGCAGGATGAAGGTAACTGCTATTTACAGTCACCTTTGGTGCCTCGCAAATTGTGGGACATCAAAAACCATGCCAGAGCGCTCAAACTGCAAGCAGTGATATATATATATATATATATATGTATAGGTTATATACCTCGAACTTGGGATATAAGTCATATATTGACCCTCGGGACCTTCGGCCCCTCGGGTCAATATATGACTTATATCCCGCGTTCTCGGTATATAACCTATACTTATATCACGATTGAGGAGGTTTTCGAACAAGGTTTCGTCAATTTCGAAGAGTTTCGATCAAGATTTTTCGAGTTATATCCACAAGTTTTATCTAATTATTTATTCACGGGATATAACCTGTATATATCCCGCGGTACATCAAAGAAAACCGACTCAATCGTGATATAAATATATATATATATATATATATATATATATATATATATATATATATATATATATATTTGTGAAATTCATTACTAATTCATGAGTTTTGCAGCCAATCCAATTTCAGAAATTACGTCACATGTTACCCCTGTAAACCCCATACAAACTAAAACCAATGATGCTAATTAGTTACAACCACTAGTGGATGTATACTCTTCTGATACAACCACTAGTGCTTGTAACTAATTAGCATCTCAATATCCCAAAGGGATTTTTACTATTTATTCATTTCACAAGTTGTTTACAACACTCGCGTCCTTGTTGTACTGAATATACAATCACTCGCCTTCGGCTCGTGATTGTATATTCAATACAACACGGCCGCTCGTGTTGTAAACATTACATATCATTCAAACTGCAAGCAGTGATATATATATATATATATATATATATATATATATATATATATATATATATATATATATATATATAGTTCAATCTACAGACACGTGTGTTTCGCTGTACTACAGCTCATCAGTGTAGTTTGGAACAATCTGAATGAATTTCATCAATTACTTATACACATGCGATCGTCGGTGACAACCGCATGTGGGACAGCATTGAAGTACATTCAGATAGCGTGAAGTGCGCATGGGCCCAGAGTGCTCAAACTTCCACAAGGGTAGTGAGCGTTGCATTATCGCTAATAGGTACCCACGGCAACTTCACAGAGTGCTCAACAACACCGAAGTGAAGTATATATATATACATATATATATATATATATATATATATATATATATATATATATATATACACACATAACAACTACAATTTAGTAGCTAGGTTTACCAAAATGATTTTAAAATATATTTTGAAATATTGCCGTTAAATATTGATTTTTATTATATAGATGCGAGTGTTTTACTAGAAAATATACAGTGTCATATTTTCCATATCCTCACTATGAAGATATCGATGACGTCATTTAGAATTTTACCGCTTTTTACATTGAATCTATATAATAAAAAGAACATTACACGGTGGCTTGAGCCTTGAAGATGTGAATTTTATCTTCTCGTGGAAAAAACAATATTTTACTCATTCGCTACGCTCATTCGTAAAATATTGTTTTCCCCCACTCGAAGATAAAATTCATATCTTCGCGCCGCCGTGTAATATCCTCTATGTAATATTATAAATATATAGTTCATAAAGACAACAGACTAAGGGTGACCTGACGAAGGGCCTTCGCTCGAAACGTTAGACTCCTACGTTCTCTGTTTCGGCAGTATATCTAACCTTACTATATTTTGATTGTTGTTTCTACACTGCCTACGCAGCACGCTTACTTTTATTACACTATAAGGGTGACCTATATGGCCTTCTAGAAAAGTCACGCCCTACCTACATGTAAACAAGTCCTTAAAATTAGAATGTTCTAATAAAAACTGTTATGATAATATACACTCGCACAAAAACTGATAAAAATATACTAAATATAGAATCTATTTTCTCTAGAAGTATACTGTACTTTATATCAAAACCACTTTAACTGTATTGCTTTCGAACTGTATTAGCCATGAAATAACTCTTTGTCGTTTGAGTTTTGGAACAGTTCAAATTATTAATTCATTGCCGCCTATATAAGCTTGCTGAGTGTTCTCTCTTTGATGAGTAAAATTTAATTGTCTGACGTTAGACAGAGTAAAATAATAATGTGGTGACAAATTAACTCTACCCATGCACGAATCCACTTTGAATTCTTCAGAATAAAGCTTTTAAAACTATTTCTAATGTTCTTTATTTCTATTTTTGTATCTGCGCAGCAGATATATTGCTAAGGTGTTGTATTGTGTTGTGTTGTGTTGTGTTGTGTTGTGTTGTGTTGTGTTGTGTTGTGTTGTGTTGTGTTGTGTTGTGTTGTGTTGTGTTGTGTTGTGTTGTGTTGTGTTGTGTTGTGTTGTGTTGTGTTGTGTTGTGTTGTGTTGTGTTGTGTGTGTGTACACACACATAACACAACACAGTGTTGTGTGTGTGTGTGTTTGTTAGCTTTTTTGTGCAACTCCAACCAATGCGCGACAATTAAACAGAGGCGTAGCCAGGATTTTGAAAGGGGGGAGCCGAAATCAAAATAAATTTTTAGGGGGGGGGGCGGGGGCATGCTCCCCCGGGAAATTTTATAAAGGTTAAAAAACGTCATATAAAATACTCAAAACATGCAAACGTCACATAGATACTCAAAATGCATACACTCAGTAGATTGAATACACTGTTTACATTTTACTTCCTGACATAATTCATATTCCATCAGTTTTGTAGTTACATGTCTGTTGTTTTATATCTAAAGGGGGGGAGCCGCGGCTCCCACAGCTCCCCCCTGGCTACGCCACTGCAATTAAATTGGGGACAACCGAAGCTCAGAATTTTTTGGCGTCAACGATGGAAACAAGTATTTTTAATCCGATCGTGAGTCGTGACATCGTGTTTGGTTTACGAGTGTTTTGGATAGAACAAAGCGGAAAGGTGCCATATTGTATGAAGTTGGTCGAAGTCTCGAAGAGCAACACATTATTTACACAGGCATTATTATATAACATTACATTTTAAAAAAATATTTACTATTCTAATTTATAGCATATGCATGCCTGTAATATATATAACACATTACCAGTCTACTCACTTTGCCTTTAAACAATGTAACCCACCCCCCCCCCTCCCCCCCCTCCCCCTCCTCTCCCTACAAGTTTCTCAACGGATTTAAACTTTTCACGAGAACGGTCTTGGAAACCATTGGGGGAGAGGGGTACTGCCCCCCTCGCCTCCCCCCCCCCCCCACTTGGCTACGCCACTGAGTTTAAAGTTCTTTAAATTTACTTATAAGAACTTTAAACTCTAATATATAACGTAAGTTGATCAATTCACAGCTTTTAAATACATGAACATCAGATGTCTCTCAGTTATAAAATTGTAGGGTGCTGCGTAATATATAGGTATAGTGTTTTAAACAGAGCAACTGAGTGACCGAAAGGTGGTCAAACTGCATGATTTTTAGTAACGAAAGCTCAACTAAAAATCTTGGCACCTTTTCACTTTGTCTATTCTTACTTAGTAACTTTATAATGTATTATATATATTTTTTATATTTTGTATTTTTGTGGTTTTCGGGAACCTTCTGAAAAACACTATTTATATCCTTGGTTTCTTTAAATAAATATTGCGGACATCAACAACATAACATGGAATAATTTTTTTCCCACTCAGGAAGGAATTGGTTAAATCTTGACTCTTTAGCAATAACGGCAAAATAAAGAGTTATTTAATTTCATAGCCGGAGAATTGTTCACTTTATTTAAACGAAATCACCCTTCAAAAGAGATCCATTTACCTGTTTGGCAGTTCAAAAAACAATTTGATAATTTAGCCTTTATCACACATCTATAAACAGCACCGCCATGCACCAGCTTTCAAAATGGAAAAGATAAGTTTTTGAAATTTTTGATTAGTGTCTACATCTTCGCACGCTATACTGATATAACTCTATTGTTTTTGTTTACGATATCAAACCCTCAATGCAATTTTTTTAAATGTATTTAAGTTTTATTCAAAACTACAGTAAGACTCTGCTCTTTACTATATATGTCCAAGAATTGTTTGTAGTATCTGCGTACATTATACATAATTCGTATTTCGTACACTGAGGTTATCAGTTCTACTTGGAAAATTAAAAAAACGTTGTTAGTTTGAGAAAATTATCGAAGGCATAAAAACATAATCGACTGAGTCTAATGCGTAAACAGAAGAAACCAGAATAGTATTCAAAACATGAATATTTATATATATTTTGAGTACTATTAATGACAAGTTTAATCAGTCAAATGTATATCGTGTGGTATTTTCGTCTTGCTAAATTACCCCCTAATGCATGCTTTAGAAATTTCACGAGGCTTCTTATTATCTTATTCCTATTAGCAAACACATAATAAATTAGATGCAGAAATAAGATGTGTATCTCGCCATGGGGTGAAAGATTAAACTATATAGAGCTAAACATTTTGACAAATATCTTTTTCAAAAAAGTAGTATATAACTGATCGACTAGTACGCGAATCCCCGAAGTGCATTTTTAGAAATATATATATAATCACATTGGTTCAGATTGAAAAGGACAATAGCGTTAGAATTATGCAAGTAAAATTGTTTTCTCTTCAAATCTGATAAGGGCATTGTTTTGAAACGATGGACCAATAAAAAGCGAAGAAAAACGACAAGCACTTAAGATTAAAATAAAAACTATCAACAATGGACGACTAGAAATTATGTTATTGCACCTGTTTGAAGGTAATTGGATGCTTGGGTCTTCAAATCAGATGGATGCATCTACATTATATACTCTATGCATTTGTATTTGTATATACTCTGGTGACCGTACACTTTAAAAAGTTAAAGACGACAACCACGCATCAGACTGTACTTAAAGTTTACCCGAGACAAACCAACGGGAAGTGGCATGGATTGTTAACACACTAAGAAAACGAGAAATAGAAAATTAAGATCGAAAAGACAAGGTAATATAATTCCACTGTTCGATCTTGTTTTTGTACAATGTTGAGTGCTTAGCACAAATAAAACAGCAGTTACATTTAAAATCAACGAGACTGGAGTTCAACATAGTCAAAACAATAATATTTTTCTTTTGCATGATTCAAAACAGTTGAAATAAGTCGGTTACTCGAGGTGCACGCTTCTTTGCGATCTTTAAACTAAAAATTGGTAATAAAATTATATTACACGGATTAAGTAGTTAAAAAATACTAAAGTTATTTACACTGTAAAATTTATTCTTACAATGTGTCTGCATTTAGTCATATATATATATATATATATATATATATATATATATATATATATATATATATATATATATATATATGTATATATATAAGTGAGTTTTGGTTCACGAAATGTTAGAGAGTGCTCAATACCATATAGATAGAGCAAAATATAAAGCATGAAGTATAGTTACCTTAGGCGAAGACTTTAAGGAACTATACTTCATGCTTTATATATATATATATATATATATATATATATATATATATAAACTTTATTTCTTCTTGGCTTATGTGTTGAGGCAAGCTCTCTCTCTCTCTCTCTCTCTCTCTCTCTCTCTCTCTCTCTCTCTCTCTCTCTCTCTCTCTCTCTCTCTCTCTCTCTCTCTCTCTCTCTCTCATTCTTCGTTTTTTTAGGCCCGAAAAATATACATCCGAAACTCATAAAAGGTTTGTTATTACTCTAAATTTTACTTTTTTTTTTAGATCTGTATTTCTAGTTGCGATATGAAGAACCATAGTGAACTAGTACTGGTTAGATGTGGATATATATCGTATCCTTTGTACACAAATACATCTTCACCAGCGGACATGGTGTCCGATATTGCCGCGTGTGTGGTGAACATTATTCTCTCCGTACTCACAACAATTGGAAACGCTAGCGTCATCTTAGCTTACCACAAGAACAGAGAACTTCAAACGAAAAGCAACTTATTAATTGTAGCTCTAGCTTTGACTGATATCGTTGTTGGTATCTGGGTGCAGCCTTCTTTCGTTTGGGTCAAAATCACCCATATGACTGGAACCATTCACTGCGCCATCGAAATCTGCAGTGACTTATCCACGAAGTTCTGTATAGCCGTTTCCTTGCTAACGCTCGGGGTAGTGGTTTCGGGAGAACGCTATCTGGCTATTTTTCACCCTTTCAAACACTACAGATGGGTGACAAAGAAAAAGCTTCAGGACTCTGTAATGTTTGTGTGGTTTGGAGTTGCGACGTTCATTCTTATTATTCCCCTAGGAGTCTCCAGAAAAGTTTACCAATCTCTCGGACTCGTGCTTATTCTCCTTAATCTATTCACGTCCGTGGGCTTGTACTCGAAAATAGCGGCGAAACTGCGCAAAGCGAAATCTCAGATTGGACCCGCGAGTGAAATTGGACACGCGCGTAGCAACAACGTCTCGCGAGTATCTACCACGCAACAGATCAACAGTGCGGTAACGTTATTCTACGTTCTTGGTGGCCTTTTTATCTGTTATTTGCCGATGCTTGCTGGATTTATATATGTTTCGATTTACGGCCAAGATTTGTTTTATGTAAAGTTTTTATGGACCTGGGGAGTGACTTTTCTATTTCTCAATAGCTTTTGTAATCCTTTCATATACAGCTGGCGTAATCGGAGGATGTCGTTGGCCATTCGTAGACTGTTCGTCAAGAATACGTCGGAAACGTCCGTAGCAAACATATCTGTGGTCCGTTGTACCAGTGCCCGACCGTAATAACTTAATGTGATCTGTCAAAAAGAGTGTGTTTTTTTGTCATATCGAAGCAAGCAAATCTTAGTGACAAGACAGAGTTGCTAGTAATAAATGCATGCCATCGTCCATGTCCTTCTATAGAACATATAGTGTATCTAATTTCAAGATTCAGCCTACTAGCTCAGCTTGTAACATTGGTATATAACTTTCGATCGACATATGTCTCTGGAACAACATGTGACTAACATCTGCAAAGTGTTTTTTCCCACCTGCGTAATATAGCAAAAATAAGGGACTATCTATCTACGTCGGACATTGAAATTCTTGTCCACGCGTTTATTACCTCTAAATTGGATAGTTGCAATTCTCTACTATATGGGCTGCCAAAATTCTTGATAGATCGATTACAAAACGTGCAAAACAGTGCAGCCCGCTTGGTAACACGAAGTAGCAAATTTGATCACATCACTCCTGTTATGAAACATCTACATTGGCTTAGCTTCCCGTTAGCCAACGTATTATCTACAAGATGCTTCTTATTACCTACAAGGCCCTAAATAAGCTTGCACCATGTTACATTAGGGATATGCTAAAACCGCTTACATCAACAATGAATTTGCGTTTATCTACGAAAAGACTTCTTTCGGTAGTACCTCGAGTAAAATTAGTGAATTATGGTCAACGATCGTTTTCACATGCCGCGCCTAAACTGTGGAACGAACTTCCGGATTTTTTGATTGATTGATTGAAACTTTATTTAAACACGGAAAATTCATCAGGCAATTATATACATATTTTTATATAAATATACAAAACTAAGGTAAAATACTAAAACATAACTAACTATATAAAAACAAACTATAAACTAACTATATTATTAAATTCTATTATAATTAATAATTAGTATCTACGCCTGCTTTCCATGAATGCCGTGTGTCAACTACAGCCGGTAGTGAGAATCAAGCAGTCGACGGAAATTAGGAAAGGACTCTGCTTGCCTTAAATTTAAGGGCAGTCTGATTCAGTACGCCAATCTGAATCGCTATCTATTTTTAAAACTAAATTGAAGACATATTTATTTAAACAATTTTATGAGTAATTGACTCTAGTTTTACCTATTCTATGTAACTAGTTAACTAGTTTGGAGTACATATTACTATTACTTAATATTACTATTAGTTGTTTTAAAACTTTGAATTCTAAAGCGTAATCGATCTATAGGAAATGGCGCTATAGAAATAAATTATTAGTAGTAGTAGTAGTAGTAGTAGTAGTAGCTTTAATGAAAATAAAGTAAATAGATTACATTGTGGTCTCATAAGAGTTCTAGCAACGCCTAGTACCCTACCAGGTAGGTTACATACCACTTAAAAAGAAGACAGAATTAAAGTTAAACTCAAACCTAAACGTTCTAATCTGTTTTTCTAATCACTGTTCAAAACATGTCTCATAATATTTACACACGAGTATATAATAATCTTTTGCATTTCTAGCAATAATTGGCGGGATGATTGCTCCCGTATTCCTGGTATCTTCCTTAGTTCCTCTTCCAAACTCTTGCCGAATATCCCCGTCGCACCAGCAACGATTGGTATAATTTTCCATTTTTGCCAGCCACGTAACTTACTCAGTTCCATAGCCAATTTCACATACTTAGTTCGTTTCTCCTCCAGCTTCTTTTTCAGGTTCTGGTCCAAACATATCCCTATTTCTACTATAGTTCCTTCCCTTGTCCGTTTGTTCTCAAAAACTAAATCTGGTCTCGTATATTCCAAAGAGCGATCCGTACTAAAAGTATGATCCCATAAAATCATCCACTCCTCATTCTCCAAAACGCATTGTACAGCTTGTCTTTCCCACCAACGGTGTTGTTCCTCGACTAACCCAAGGCCCCAGCAAGCTTTAATATAGATAGCTCTGGCACAATCATCATGCCTCTGTTTAATCACAGATCCCAACAATCCTTTACACGACGCTATCAAATGTGCAATGTTTTCTTTTGGTTCACCACAAAGCCTGCACGTATCCACCACATCCTGTAATCCAATTGCCTTTTGATAATTTCTAGTCCACATTACACCATCTTGAATGGCCATTAATGTTGCTTCTGTATTCGACGCAATCTTTCCATCTTTCAACCACAGCCAACTTTCTCTAACCGCACTTTGATCTTCTATAGTTTTCCAGAGCTGTCCATGAAGACTTTTTCCGTTTAGCGTTTCCATTCGATTGTTCCTCGCTTTCTTCTTTATAACGTTGCTTGCCTTCTTCGATTTCATCACTTCATTATTTATAGTTAGGCAGCCATCATCTGCAACAGTGGCGTCGAACCCATATCGGTTTAGTATCGTCACTGCATCCTTCATTCTAGTTCCTGCCCATTTACTTATTTCATGCTCTTTAACGCTCTTCATAAATTTACTGTCACTGGTACTTATGTAAGTGGCCATCCCAACACTGATTCGGTCATGCATTTCAACAATATTTAACAAGCCTCGTCCACCTTGATCTCGGCTTAAGTATAGTCTCTCAATAGCTGCTCGTGGATGGAGGCTCTGCTCCATATGCATTATTTTTCTTCCTGTTGTATCCAATTCTTCTAATTCTTGCCTAGTCCACTTAATTACTCCAAATGAATAGATTATTTTTGCAACTGCAAGCTCATTGTATGCTTTAGATTTATTTTTAGCGTTCAGCTCAGATTTCCAAACAATTTTACAGATTTTCTTGAATTCTCTCTTTAGCTTATCTTTAATTTGGTTGTGTTCGATAGTAGTAGTAGTAGTAGTAGTAGTAGTAGTAGTAGTAGTAGTAGTAGTAGTAGTAGTAGTAGTAGTAGTAGTAGTAGTAGTAGTAGTAGTAGTAGTAGTAGTATTATTACTATTATAAAAGAAAAATATTCAATAAAAAAACCCACTTTTGTAAGGCCTAAATATTAAAGTTAACATTTTGGTACTTTCACACATAATCTTTTAAGCGTGAACTGCTTTGGAAATATGAATGAAATAATATCTTACTGTGATTCTGTATGATTCTGTTTGCTTCTGTTTGCTTCTGAATGATTCTGAGTGATTCTGAATGATTTTGTATGATTTTGTATGATTCTGTACAATCCTGTATCATTCTGAATGAAACTGTGTGATTCTGTTATGATTCTGAATAATTCTGTATCATTTTCAATGATTCTGTATGATTTTGTTTAATCCTGTATGATTCAGTATGATTCTGAATGATCCTATATGATCCTGTATGATTCTGTATGGTTCTGACTGATGATTCTGACTGATGATTCTGAATGATGATTCTGAATGATTCTGAATGATTCTGAATGATCCTATATGATCCTGAATGATTCTGTATGATCCTATATGATCCTATATGATTCTGAATGATCCTATATGATCCTGTATGATTCTGTATGGTTCTGACTGATGATTCTGACTGATGATTCTGACTGATGATTCTGAATGATTCTGTGTGATCCTATATGATCCTGTATGATTCTGTATGATCCTATATGATTCTATATGATTCTGAATGATCCTATATGATCCTGTATGATTCTGTATGGTTCTGACTGATGATTCTGACTGATGATTCTGACTGATGATTCTGAATGATTCTGTATGATCCTATATGATCCTGTATGATTCTGTATGATCCTATATGATCCTATATGATTCTGTATGATCCTATATGATCCTGTATGATTCTGTATGATCCTATATGATCCTGTGTGATTCTGTATGATCCTGTATGATCCTGTATGATCCTGTATGATCCTGTATGATTCTGAATGATCCTATATGATTCTGTATGATCCTGTATGATCCTGTATGATTCAGAATGATCCTATATGATCCTGTATGATTCTGTATGTTTCTGTATGATCCTTTATGATCCTGACTGATGATTCTGAATGATTCTGTATGATCCTGTATGATGTTGTTGTAGCACAGATATCGTACAGCCCGGGTGTGCAGCGTTTTTATTTTGTAGAAAGTAATTTACACAATAGAATATTGAAAATGAAAGGTGATGTTCATAAAATATTAATTTTAATTACCACAATCGATCTTGTTGACTCGACTTGGTTAAAACAGAACTTTTTGTCAGATCTCTCTGCTCAAAGTTACTCTGAAATTATAAAGCTATCCTCTGTCCAAACGGAATACAGATTACAGAATACTACAATACTGGTTGTGTTTTTAAGGTAGTTGTTTGTGGAGAAATCATTATTGTTGGTCTTTGTTTGATTCGATGTCAAGGTGCGAAAATGACTGAATATTTTATACTTTGATCCTTTGGAATTATCACCGCCAACTGACAAGCGATCAATATTCTATCATGATGTCATCAACCAAGTCAACCAAACGTGTTTGCTATCGTTTTTAGACTTACAGTTTTTCTGCTATATATGTAATTGGAGTGTTTCGAGTATCAGCATCAAAAATGAATTCAAATGCCACTACCTTGGTCTACACCTGCCTACATCCAAAAGAAATTTACTTTTTTGGACCGCAGGAAAGCTACTACGCTATAAATATTCCTGTGGTGGTTTTCAACGTGATTCTGTTAGTGTTCATCGTGGGTGGCAACGTCGCGGTTATTTTAGCTTATTGTCGCAACAAAAGTCTTCAAAACGTCCCAAACATGCTGCTTATGACACTGGCCGTCTCTGACCTAGTGGTCGGTCTCGTATCACAGCCTCTGTTTATCGTTATACTCATTCGAGATATGCTTGGTGTTAAACCATCGTGTCTGCTCGCTATGCTGTTCAGTTTATCACTCAAGTCATGTGGTGGTGTTTCAATGATGACACTGAGTTTAATCATATCTCCCGAACGCTACCTTGCCATCGCACATCCATTCAAGCACCGCCGTACGGTGACAAAAACTCGGGTTAAAATCCTAGTGTGTTTGCTCTGGTCGTTCCTCCTTTCCTTAAACGCCATTCTCTTACTTGGTGTAAACTACAGGGTATATTTCCTTGTTCTTTCAGCGTTAATTCTTACTGGAGTCATCGCCACATCTCTCGCTTGCTTTGGCATTCTTAACAAATGGCATATAAGCCGAAAGCGTCAAAGTTCGATCAGCAGTAACGAAGAAGTTCGCAAACAAAGTACTGGTTCGTTTTCGACAGTCAGCGCTGCTGGATCAGAGCGAAAAGACTTTAAGATAACCATAACAATGTTCTATATCGTGGGAGCCATTATTCTTTGCTACACACCGCTTCTGGGAGCAATGCTTTTCGCTCAGATTAAAGGACTGGATAAGATTTATCTAAAATACTTATTTCCAAGTGCAGCAACTCTTGTGTATTAAAATAGCTTTCTTAATCCGATAATTTATTGTCTGAGGAACAGGAACTTTACCAGAGCCATACGCAAAATGATTGGTTTCCATAGCGATGAAACGAGAGAAAGATGTAACGGAATTGAGCACCCTGTATCGTTAGAGTAAATTACTCAGGAAAACGTTTCTTTGACGAAAACGGGCACTGGAAATTTTTCATTCATTGCAGTCTAATACATGAAGCGGACTGAGTGTTTAAGTCAAATCTCGCATGTTGTTTCTCCTTGTTGTGTTTACATGAAGAAAACTGATCGAAACGAATGGCTGAAGTCAAACCAAGAAGTTGAGTGGATTGACTTGAGATTCAATCAAGGATCGGCTTGAATGTCTCCAATCTGATTCATCTGAACACGGTTTGACTTGAAAATGACTTGATACGCATGATGAGTGAAGTTAGTGCGTGTCGTGTTAAATAGGGACCTTAATATCTACGACGGGAACTTCGAGGACGACGTCCTTTAAACAAAAGCATTCTTCTTGCAAAACAAAGATAGTGAATAATTTCTAGTCCCAAGAATAATCTGAACACCGTCCTCGCTCTGTATACAACGCCACTCAGAGCATTCTCACGTCTTCAGGACGACGTTGACTCGTGAGGTAATGAGAACTGTTGACTGAGATTGCCTTAACACAGACACTGCAACCGTTTTAACACTTTGAAAATTATAAAACAAGCTTCAAATATTAAATACGGTAGTCAGTTAACCGTGATTTATTTTTAATGCTAAAATTTGAATTGCTTTGTAACCGCCGTCGTTGTCCAAGCATCTTAAGGTCCCTAATGGCAGACATCGAGGGAAGCACAGAAAATAGTGTTCCAAAAACGAAAACAATGTTTCAAGCAGATCGGATTCTCCATGTAAACATGTGCCCGGATTGACTTCACTCACGTTTTTCGATCTGATTGGACTATCAATCCGCTTCGTGAAACAGGACCTAAATTACTTATGAAAACCTTCCTTGGACGAAAACGGACACTATAGAAAGTTTTTATTCATTGCAGTCTAACATCATTAGTTCCATTCGAGAGCTCACAAGACAAAGGGTCGAACATTCCTGTCTGTTCCTGTGCGTGGGATAATAATAACAAATTTAATAATAATTATGGCATAGCAATCTACTAACATTCCATTTATTCCTGCTTGCATTCTAATATAACTGATATTTTATACTTTTCCTCTTCATGCACTGAGAGTATTTACGAAAAAATACTATTATGGCACCAGAGCGAAGTGGAAAAGTGGTTAACTGCCAAGAATATAGTTTTGATAACAAAGTACTGATGAAAGGTTCCGCTCAATCAAAGCGTCAGTATTTCGTTATTGGTTAGTTAATACTGGCAACACTTTTCTTCAACTTGCAACGCAACTTTCACCTCACTTCACCTCACTTCACTTCACTTCGCTTCACTTCACTTCACTTCACTTCACTTCACTTCACTTCACTTCACTTCACTTCACTTCACTTCACCTCACCTCACCTCACCTCACCTCACCTCACCTCACCTCACCTCACCTCACCTCACCTCACCTCACCTCACCTCACCTCACCTCACCTCACCTCACCTCACCTCACCTCACCTCACCTCACCTCACCTCACCTCACCTCACCTCACCTCACTTCACTTCAACTTCACTTCACTTCACCTCACCTCACCTCATCTCACCTCACTTCACCTCACCTCACTTCACTCACTTCACTTCACTTCACTTCACTTCACTTCACTTCACTTCACTTCACTTCACTTCACTTCACTTCACTTCACTTCACTTCACTTCACTTCACTTCACTTCACTTCACTTCACTTCACTTCACTTCACTTCACTTCACTTCACTTCACTTCACTTCACTTCACTTCACTTCACTTCACTTCACTTCACTTCATTTCACTTCACTTCACTGTTGCAAAGGGTTGTTGCACGTATTACGACCCACCTTAAACATTGTTACGTACGCAACAATGATTTTGTTGCAAGTTGAAAAAAATTTGTTGAAAAATGTAGACTCCAGTTCTACTTGCTGCAACCGGTGCTGATTCGACTTGCAACAAAATCATTCATTGTTGCGTGACAATATTTATTATTTTGCCTGTATTACCTCACCTTTATCAAAACTATTCTCGGGCTCGGCAGTTTACCACATTTTTACTCTGAATTATCTAAAACACTACTGCTTTTTTACACTCTTCATATATATAGCACCGGCTGTTGGCTGTAAAAGTATAGTTTACATATATACGCTTATTATATATTATTCATATCTGAATTAACAATGAATAATGATTTTGCAAAGTCGTTATAAATCTGCTAATATTAAAAGTCTAGTTTGTAAACTTTGACGAGTTTTTTCACGGAGAAAAACAGTCCGAATATAGTGCTGAAGAATCCAATGACGATTATCCCAACATCAATAACATATCCAGCGCCTGTTAACTCATCCTTCTTCAAATTCATGTGGAAAAGAGCGGGAAAAACCAACACCAAGGCGACAGCCGATACGCTTCCGACCACAGCCATGAGCAACGAGAACTCCGGAACCATGACGGCGACGGCAACCGAGAGCATCACGAGCAGTACCCGAAGACTTGAGTTTATACAGAGTTCCTTATTGGACAGTTTGTGTTCATCTGTGGAGTGACAAGGGGGGATACAGGTTATGTTCCATTTATCGATGATATTAATGAGCGCAAACGAGGGTAAAGCGTAAGAGAACATGCCATTAAATCCAAGAAATGTATCAATGGCGGTCTTCAATGGACCAAATGGAAGATTTTCGGAAACTTCTTGCATGGTGTTGGTTTTGAACGTAAGCACTGTTGTCGTGCCGAACGCGATTTTAAAAACCATGGCAATAGCGTAGCAGATATTCATGACCAAGGCAAACTTCTGGGGAGTTTTCATTTTTTCTTCTACCGACGGTAGATATGGATGGGAGACAAAACTGAAAAGAATGATGCACCAAGCGATAGGGAATCCCTCTGGGTTGAAAAACGGCAGCGCGTCTAGGTCCCAGGTTTGATACTTGGATATACTAAATCCGATCATTGAGGTGAAAACGAAGAGCAGGGCAAAGACACTGAACATGCTGAGCCATGAAATACGAGAGAGATCGTTAATGAAGACACTAGGGAGTACTAGGATACCAGCTATGGCAGTCCAACACGAAGCTCGAAGGATGGGATGAGGCCAGATGTCGTTGAGGAAATCAGAGATGAGGAGAAGATACAAGACTAGAGCTGAGAAAAGATGAAGAACTTGGGCACAGCCAACGATAGTTTTACCATGCGATGCCCAACATTGTTCACCTAGAGAAAATATGAAAGAGTTATTGCAGTCATCACACAGTCACATTTCACTCTGATGAAGGACTTCGCTCGAAAAGTCAGTTTTTTGTTGCTAAATAATCTCAGTAAAGTTTACTACCTTTTCACTTTGCAATCAAGATATGGTTTGGAAACTCGACAAACTTCAAAGCGCCTATAATGAGCTGTGATCTTATGTTGAGACGGTCTTCACCGTGCACAAACCTTTTGTTTTTCGATTATTAATATTTAAATGATTGGATCCAAACACTGCTATTGGATGAATGCTTTGTCAAAAATGCATTGCCCTCACTGTGCACAAGTTTGGCATAAACGTGAACCAAAATACAAAAAAGACTTTTGTTGATTGACTAAGACCATTTCTCGATTGACTATGCATAACACAAGCTGATTTTCTATTAATAAAAGACGTTAAAATATTAAGTATGAAGATACCCATATATCAACATATCCCAGCAGGGAGCAAGAACGTAAACGAGTTTCAAGTTTATATTCCCCTTAAAATATCCAATATACTAGTTTACTTTGATAATATTCCAAACTATTAAATGTATTGTATTTTTTGATATGAATTCAAAATTTGGAAAAAAAACCGACAAGCATGTCAGTTTGTTATCCACGCTTTAATGAAATTACAGCAAGGCTAATAAAGCATGGCTGAGCGTTGCCATCACATAACATGACGACACGTGATACAAATTACTCAATCAGAACTCACAAAATACGTCAGTGTATTTGAAAATTGAATATTAATTATATTTAAATGTTTTGTCTAATACTTAATTATCTTAATTATATTTGCAACCTTTTTCAACAAAATATTTTTTTACATTGAAATTCAATTAGTACTTTAGAGATATGTTTACTGATTACCGCAGAAGACGATAATAAGAAGATAAGACTTCGAACTACGTCTGGAGATTTAGGATTTTTTAAACTTTGCTATTATTTACTAAGCTGCAAACTATACCTAATTTAAAATAATGTTGATTATAAAAACAAAAAGTAACACTGACAAAAGTTGACTTGTAGTCTGTCAAGAACTAATTGCCAGACTCAAAAACCTTCTCTTGACACCAATAAATAACCGCCACCAATAAATAACCGCGGTTTGCTACCATGAGTCTTAATATTATAATAAGTCAATGTGTGCCTCAAATTGTGGTAATCAGTCTTGCTTGGGAACTCATGATTTTTTCTTGAAATTTCTAGCAAACTAAAAACCTACTATTACTAAGCTGCCAATTGCTTAACTCTTTCACTTCGCATTGTTACGTTGTTGTGATGCAACTTTATCTTTTTACCCTGTTTAACACCAGACGATCAGTTTACTTGTCAAGAGAAGACGTTTTGGTAAGCCATGCATTGTTCGCATTTGTTCGCAAACGAACTTCGCGAACCGGACATTTCTCTGCGGAAATTTAAATCACTCCTCTTCGATTACTACTTCTCAGCTACCACACCAAGTTTTGATGTAGAAAATCAACGGTCGTGGAAATCGATATGTCCGAAATGCCATCAAGCAAGGCAGTTAACAGCTTCAATGAAATGTTGTTTTTAGTGAGATTGAGCGGGGGGAGCGAGTTTGTACTGTAATCAATGTTTTAATAGGTCACTATAACGTAATTGCCTCACGCTGTGCTAGTGCTCCTGAGCTGTTAGTTAAATTTGTATGTCATTAAAATAATACAACAGTGAAAAAAGGTCAATATTATATTTATTTTTTTAAAAACTTAGTAGTTTTGTTATTTAGTAGTACATACCCAAGTCAGCATAGCTTTGCCTTACTCTGCGTTTTACACTTCGTTGTTTTACGTAAAGACACTCAATGATTAACTTTCCAGTGTAGTTTGTAATAAAAGCCACAAGTACCATGGCGAAAATAGCAGCATATCCACCTTGACTTATTGCATAAGGAATGCCCAATGTCCCAGTGCCTAAAAAACAAAAAAAGACAGAATAAAGTTTAATAAGAGCTACAGAGCTACTAAGTTTCTGAATCGTTTATAATATTATTATTGGTGCGGTACACTGTTCGCTAAATTGAAGGTTGCTAAACGTAGTTTTCTCTTGGATAGCTAGCAAAAAAATACGTTGTCGCAAGTTATCTTGTGCTTATAATATGTAGCTTCTTGCGCGTTCAGCAAAATAAATTGACATAGTACTTGTTATTTTCTGTTTATGAGTGAGTAATGGTATATATGTATACATATGGTACATGTAATACATGTGTACAGTTTGGTGTAATGTGACAGACGTTCGGTGGACGTTCGTCAAGCTCAATTACTCAGAAAAGATTTCTGAGACCCCAGACAGGGTTCGAACCTGCAATCTTCTAACGACCAGTTAGACGTTGATGCTCTAACCATTGAGCCACTGAGGCTCAGATGGAGAGCTAAGGTTGCTAATTCATAGTCATATGCGCTCCTAAGTGGTAGCGTTTGCATATGAGATGTTGTTGTCAAAGTGACGTGATAAGTTGTACGTATACATGTAGTGCATTTGGTACGTTGCGAGCTTGGTGTGATGTAACAGACGTTTGTTGGACATTCATCAAGATCAATTGAGCTTGTTACATTACACCAAGTTCGCAAACGTACCACATGCACTACATGTATACGTACAACTTAAAATAATATATATCGCAGAGGTGTTTTTTTAGAAATTATTTTGTTTTTCTCGACTCGGCAATTAATCTAGCTTTAGTCAAATAATTCCGTGTTACCATGTTGATTAAAATTTTAATTTAGTGTTATGAATTATAGTATTTTCAAAACTATTGTTTTTAGTACTTTTAACTTAAGTAAACAGTCTGGGTGAACTTTTTCTTTCACTTAAGTACATACTGATGGGTTTTTTTACATTTACTTTAGTAAACACAATTATTACTTTGACAACATTGTCGGTGTGTAATAAAGTATGTAACTATACTACTGTGAAGAAAAAAGCTATTTCGTTGAAAATCCAATTCACTTAATCTTAAGAAGTATTTCCACGCTTTTTGTAAAAGCGCCTTTATCCACACACGAAATCAAAAATAAACTTCGCTTAATTAAATAAACCAATGTTGTTGAGACGCCTCCTTATGCTTGTGGCTCCAGATAGGCTCACCATAATGACCGCAGCTAATTAGTTAAAGACTTAATTACTTTCAATTATAGAGTTAGTTTTTATCAAAATTTTGTTGGTTTGTATATTGCTTCTCAACTCAAGCCTCGAAGAACTGTTTTTGAGAAACTACTTTAAAAAAACAAGAACTCGTTACTTTTGGCATAATTAGGTTTCCTCTTAAGATAACCCCATAATAAAAACTATGAGAAATCATTGTTATAATAATTGTTTTGTATATAGTGTAGGATTAAGCTGTATTCAAGTTTACAGCTTTAAAGTTAGTTTGCATATATTTAGAAAAGTCCTTGTCAAAATAAACGGCAGATTTTATGCAAATTGAGTTTTCTAAATTTATTGGAACAGACATTTCTCCACTTGGGTATATAAACTCTGAAAGAAGAAAAATTTCAATATTTTAAACTAGCATTAGAGCTATAAAATAAACCATACAGTTCGAATAAAGATTTGCATTAATATTTTTATAGATTTCCTCTCGGGTAAGGTAATTTTATTTTTATAAATTAAGTTGGGTCAACAACATATTGGCCTACAATCATGGCCAAACATGCACCCTAGAACAGTTCGTAAAAACCACTACGCATTCGAAGTTGCCCCCTTCCCCCTTCAATGTTGCCATTCTATTACTCTTGTTCGTCGTTATATCACACCAAGTATAAAATGAAACAACATTGCCATGGTTGTAGCTTTTAAGTTTGTGGCTACAGAAAAAAAGGTTATCGTGTTTCCAGTGCAAAACATGTTTATTAAACAACACAGCATGAGCAATTGGTTTCACTTGTTCAGACATCTAGATCCCGCGTGAACTTTAAGTATACACGATATATAGATCTATACTGTATAAATGAGATATTATTCTCTGGGTCTTGCAAAGCTTCCTATATTAATTTTGATCTCAAAGGAACTTATAAAATGTAAACTCCCAAACGCAAAAATGTTTTGAATAAAAACTAGAAACCTTTGGGGGTTTTCTAAGATATTCTGACTTACAAATACAGTTGGGTATTGCATTATTTATTTGACTTGTTATTAAACTATTTTCCCTCAGTAGATTCTCGACTTTGCGAGGAGTAAAACCATTTAGTGTTAGCCAAATTAAGATACCTAATACTCGAACACCGAAGCTTACCAGAAAAAGAGTTAATGAAATATCAAAACTAGAATAAGTTTCTTAATTCTTTATTCTTCACACTTGTTTTCTGCACAAGTTTTACTTCAGGATTAAATTAAAACTAAATAAAGTTAGATTCTAAAGTTTAAATAAACTTTAGAAAATATCTCGGAAAGACCACTCTCACGCAAAATGTAGTGGTTTATGCAAATTAAGAAGTGATAATTTTGTCAAATGGAATTCAAATAAAACTAGAATATGCATGCATACTTTAATATTTTCATATTTTGCACATGTTTTCTTTCAGAATAAAATAGTACTAAATAAAGCAAGATTTTACTAAATGGAATTTAAGTAGAATTATAGAATATGTGCATACCTTAATATTTTCCTCATTTATTTTGCACATGTTTTCTTTCAAAATGAAATTAATACGAAATAAAGCAAGATTCTCAGACTCGATCTCGATTATGATCTTTAAGTATACATATAGCATGCAAAATGCGTAGATATATGCAATTCAAGAACTAAGTAGTACAGCCTCCCTCGCTATACATTACCTTGGATTAGGTTAGAAATATTCCATCCAGCTTGCATACTTGATGTAGTTCCTTTTGTCTCTTGATTTGTACTTTCTTTTCCTTCATCCCCTTCTTGCAGGAGTTTCGTGTCTTCTTTGCAGTCTGGCTCGTCCTCGCCAGCTTCCACGTCATAACTAGACTCTGCAGGCGCTTTGGATTTTGGACTTTGCGCTTTGGATTTTAGTGGACTTTTTGGTGCCGCATTCTCTTGTCCGGCAGGCCTACAAACTCTTGGACTTTTTTCTTCCGTTGGCTTATCAGCTCCTGAAAAGTATGTGAAGATTGAGTCTATGAAATGACTGATAGCCACACAAAAACCCTCCTTTTCTTCTTTCGGTTGTCTTTTCTTTTTACGAGGCGATGGCGAATTTCGGGTATTTCTCTTTTCGCTTTCCTTGCGCTCGAATTTCGGTATATTATGTTCATAGACACGCGCTTTGGGTTTTTGCTTGAGCTTAAATAACGCCTTGAGTTTGTAATTGAAGCCAGCCAGCGGCGACAAGAA
>OZ036004.1:7438624-7543624 GCA_964035015.1 Corallium rubrum
TTGGCCTTTGATTTAACTAATCGCTAACAAAAGGTAATATGTGTTTGCAGCGTACATTTTAAGGCTTCTAATTACAATATTTTACACCTGTCATTTAATATATACTTTAGAACTATAGTCAGTATTTTTCCAGCCACATTAAAAATATCCAACTGAGTTTTACAATAGTTTTATATAAAGGATAAAGGACTGGGGGACTGATCATCCTTACTTGCAGCTAGCGGCTGAATTACGAACGACGCAGATCAACGTGGTCGTGTCGAGGCATATCAAAGGCGCTCCAGGCAGCCGCCACACGACACAGTTCAGACCACGGATCACAGCTAAGATGTTAGGTGTTGATTTTATGGAGGGAGGAAAACCGGAGAACCCGGCGAAAAACCCTCGAAGCACAGGAGAGATCAACTACAACTCTACTCACATGAGTTTCAAGCTAGACAACGGGGTCATTCCCAAGCGGTCACCCATCCAAGTACTAACCCCGTCTAATCTGGCTTAACTTTTTGGTGAGAGGCACCCATACTCCCCTATGAATGTTGACGCATGCTATTAATGACCCGTTTACAATCTTTTGAGTCTCAACTCTCATGTGGAATATTAAAGTAGAGTGCTGCGTGGGCAGTGGTTTACCAGCAAAAAAAAAGTTGGACACTACAAAATACTGCTGTTCAATCTAGACGCAATTATGTGGATGTGCGTTACAAATTTCTGGATCAAAATTACTGCACTGGCAAGACCAATCTATTCGAAATACCTCTTCGGCAAAAAAAAGTTGGACACTACAAAATACTGCTGTTCAGTCTAACCGCAACCCTAACCATCTATTCGCGATAATCCCAAAGCAAAAAGAACTGCGCCACTGCGTAAAACTGCTGTTCAATCTAGACGCAATTATGTGGATTTGCGCTACAAATTTCTGGATCAAAATGACTCCACTGGCAAGATCATCTATTCGAAATAACGCCTCATCAAATAAAAGTTAGCCACTGCATAATACTGCTGTTAAATTTAACAGCAATTATGGCGATTTGCGCTGGAAATTTAAGGATCGAAACAAATTCAATAGAAAAACCATCTATTCGACATAACCCGTCAGCAAAAAAAAAGTTGGCCACTACAAAATACTGCTGTTCAATATAGCCGCAAATCATTTGCCATAATAAAACTTCCACTGAGTTCCCAGTACTGAATACAAACAAATCTCCGTTTTCATTTCAACTGTTTTATTTCAACTGCTTTATTTCATCCTTTATTTTACCATTTATTTTACCATTTATGATTTATTTTACCCTTTATTCATATTACCTCTCCAATGACACAACAGGAACAATATACATGTCGTCAAGTTATAATAGAAACTAATATAAATTCATTTAGTAAAACTAAAGATAATTTTCTTTTCAATTTCAGTTCACTCTACATGCATGTTAGCTGATAAAAAGACTGACATGACTCATGACAGTGTGCATGGTAATTGTCGGCTCTTGAGCCAAATTATGCGTACAAATTAGCAAATTTTAAAATTTCAGTTAGTGGGTTGCAATCAATCCCCTGAGATTTAAGGGACAAAGACACAGTGGCCTACCAACCAACATGATGGCATGACGTAACGTAACGTACAACACAGCAATATGTGGATTTATCATGAAGTTTTCATACAGAAAATTGTAAATATGCTTTGCGGAGAAGAGAATAGGAACATATTATCATCTTCCCCACGGCTATAACACGTTAAAATACTTCAGCAGGCGCACCTCTTGCCGTCGTCGTATCTTGTGCATATGCTTGTATATACAGCTACAGTTTTTTTTCTCACTATAATATATAATTCTTAATTCCTTGTAAATAGTTAATTCATATTTCTTATCTATATTACGTTATATATTTGTAACTTTTCGAAATTTTTGACATGAGGCCACTGGTTTGTCAGCGAAAGCTGTTATGTGTTTACCCTCTTTAAATAAAGTTGTTGTATTGTATTGTTGTACCTTCAGTTATATTGAAGTGTCTATGAAATGAAAAATACGTTGCCGGCATTTTTGTTGTTTTATTGTACAGAGGAGCATGGCAGGAGCACTCACTGAAAATTTCAAGAGAATCTGATGCGTAGTTTTCGCGCTATTAACTCTCAAAGTTTGCCATGGCTAGTCCGTTCTTGGAGAAAAATTGGGCTTTCCGTAACGATGCTTATGACGTACGCAAATGGACAACTATGCATAAGAACAATAGATTTCACTATTAATGATCCATCTGCGTACGTCATAAGGCATTGTTACCAAGAAGCCCGAATTTCCCCAAAACAAACTATCCACGGCAAATTTTGAGAGTTGATAGCGCGAAAACTACACATCAGATTCTCTTGAAATTTTCAGTGAGTGCTCCTGTTATGCTCCTCTGTACAATAAAACAACAAAAATGCCAACGCATTTTTCACTTCACAGACACTTTAAGGCTAAATAGTCACTCTCACTGATATGAGACTACACTCACTCTCCAACCATTTAATTGTTAACATTGCGTTATTTTATACAGAACCTCATCAGATAAAAATTCGCCTTTCCTTTAGTATTTTCAATACTTTTCAAGCAGGTATTTCTTTATTTCACGTTTATTTCGACAGTTTCGTCTTTGCAAATGTCTAACGTAACTTATTATTTAACTTTTTTTATTACAATTTTTTTTAACGCAATTATCACTTAGTTTTTTCCTTCTAAATTCAAATGTTCACCAGACGTTTAGAATATTTGTTTAATATTTTAATTAAAATATTTAATTTAACGACGCAATTTAATTTTTCCTCATCTAGTCAAACAAAAATAACGATCAAGTCTGAAAATAACATTCTTAGATTTTGATGGTCTTAGATAAAAATCTCAAAGATTATCCATTATATTGCATCGTTGTGGTAAAATTTACGCCAAGAAATATGAAATAGTGAAACACTTTACTGTCGATTGAATACTTATTTTTAAAGCTACGGTCGTTTATCAGATAAACCCTGATTATTTTTTTCTACCACATACCGTTTATTCGTATGACGATCACGTTTTTTCCAGAAGATTTATGATTATTCTTTTTTCATAAAAGATTATCAAAGAGTAGTATACGCACTACTTTTAAAACAACTCAACAACATTTTGTAATTTATTCTTGCTAACGTTAAATCTTATTTACCTTAAAACTAATACCTTTTAGGCATTCATATATTATTTACAAAATAGAAATGGCCAACTGTCTGTTTATAATATAGTATACCCTGGTGTAAACCTGTCACACGAGAGAGAAAGAGAGAGTTTGAGAAAATTACAAAGCAGACTTACAAAAATTTGTGTAAGATTCCAAGGCGCGTGCGTATGATGAGACGCAATTTATTTCATTACAACTGTCTAATAGCATCTTTTCCTGATCAGTAAGAACTATATTAATTAAAATAAAGCACACTGCTTTATTTTAATGATAACAGTTATTGATTTCCGCCTCCCTATTCTTATTGATGTATATCTTAATGAATATAGCAATAGGCTACACTAGTAGCTACACTGAAAAAGGAAAGTTGGAGCCGAAAGACCAATTCACTTCTTCTCCTTTTGATTTGATTTGATCAGGTTGGTACGAATAACCGATTTAGTTTTAGTCTTTAATTATTTTAATTGTCCACTCATGGACAAGAATGTTCTACAGAAGTATAGTCTAATGTTTATATGATATATATATATGCATAAATTGTATGAACATTGAACAGTTTGTGGGGAAATATATTGTATAAATTTCTTACGTTGCTAAACTCGACGGAAAATGTCAGTTGACTAAAACTTCACTTCAACTTGCACTTTTGAAAAACACAGTAAAAAAACACACTGTGGTTAGTTGACCTAATTCGATTAGGAATTGCGTTCTCGTTTAAATTCAGGCAATTTAAAACTATATATACAGGAATATTCTGACAAGAACAGGCTTTTCAGAATTCTTAAATTTTATTCTAAAAATTCTCAGAGTTTGTTTCAGAATTCCCAGAAACCTGGAAAAACACGAATCGTTCTCAGGAGATAACATTGTCAATGATCTAATAGTTTAGTATAAATATCTACAACTTTAATTTTTGATTTAAACAGAGACAGTGGCAGATGTTCCACTTAAAGAGCGGTCTAGCGATGTACCGATAGTGGCTCCTTTCTAGTGTTTATTTATGTACAAAGTTCATTTCTCGGTTTTATTATTCTTCGTCTGCAAAGTTTAATTCCCAATCGGTTCTCTGAATATTAACCAGTAGCATAGTTTATTTATTTATTACATATCCACTATAACTGATTGGTCGAAACAACCAATCAGTTGAATTGGTTGTCCCACACTCACGTTTTGACCAAGGTTAAAACAACTTAAATTATTGGTTGAAACAACCAAAATATGGTTATTTCAACCAAATGTTTTGGTTGTTTCAACCAATTAAAATTGGACTGAGTCTCAGACAACCATTCAAATTGGTTGTTTCGACCAATCAGTTTTTACAGTATATAATCTGATGGTTAAGAAAATTTTTTATGATTTCTTATAATGCTACCTAAATCAACCGAAAAATTTCGGCTGACTCGAGCGGGATTTGAACTCGCACCGTGTAAGAAATCATGAAAAATGTTTTCCTGTTTCTCTGAGGATCGTTTTTAAAAGTTGTACAATAAATATCTTAAAACCTAATTTTAACCAGTTTATTTCTTTTATACAGATAAACTTTATGAGCTAATCTTCCACAAACCGTGTCGACACAAGCAACAATGTTCTTTGCTTTTGGGAACGAAACGGAAAATCCGTTGGGCGAATGCACTTTGACCTCGTTCCTGAAAGACGTCCCAAGTCGAGATATAGTCGAACACAAAATATTCTTTATCATCATTCAAAGTATTCTATTCCCATTTGCTACGTTTGTCAATGTCTTATTTCTTAAAGCTTATCACGACAACTACAGACTTCGAAATACGTCCAACATTCTCCTAGCCAACCTTTCAATGTCAAATTTCTTTCTCGTTTTCTTAGCTCTCCCCCTCAACACTTTTCGTCAAGTTTTTGAAATACTGGGAAAGCATTACTGTTTAATATGGGACATCCAACAATGCTCATTTTTGTACCTTTCCGCCTTGTCGTTGATTTCAATTTTCCTGATAAGCTGTGAGAGGTTTATTGCGTTATTTTTTCCACTAAGACACCTCGCCATTTGTGATATGGTTAAAGTCAAACGCCTTATTGTAATGGCTTGGGTGGGAACTATTGGTTTAATGGGCCTACTTCGATTGGGCGCAGTTATTTTCTACTCGTGTGTGGCTGGATTTCTAACCATAACTCTAATCCTGATGGCATTTATGTACTGGAAGATATTCCTACAAGCTAGAAAACACAGACGGAGTATACGTATTGAGAGGAGATCTGTAACACTAAATCAACCGCATTTAAAGATGGATACAGTTAATAGGAAAGCTGAAAAGAGTGTTGGATGTATACTGGGGTTCATGTTGCTGTGCGATCTACCCACAATCGTATACTTGGTGTACGCTACTATCTTCGGTTATGATTTATATGGCTTGTATGTTGTGTCTCCGTGGTCAGATTTTTTTCTTTTTGTCAATGCTTCGTTGAATCCGTTTGTTTATTGCTGGAGAAACAGGTCTATACGTACAGCTATGTTAAATATCATAAGACCACAAAACTAATCCTTTATCATATATAAAGCCCTGTTTACATGAAGTGGATTGAGTGTTCAAGTCATTTCTCCTTGCTGTGTTTACATAAAGAAGATTGAAAGTTTTCATAGGCGTAGAGTTTTGTTTTTGTCTAGGGGGACTGAAGTGCTGAACAGGGCCCGGGGGATGGCCCCCGGAAATTTTTGAAATTTAGAGTCTTGGAAATGCCATTTCCTGCGTTCTGATGGGCAGTGGCGTAGCTACACCCGGGCCTACCCGGGCCTGTGCCCGGGTGAAACCTGCGTGTGCCCGGGTGAAATATCGCAGACAGATCTAGCTCTCATTATATAGGCAAAGTAATTTAAGTATAGAGTATAGCCACTAGGAAGATTATGTATAAGTTTACTGTTTACAAACTAACTATAAAATCATGATTTTCACTGGTTTTTATTTTATCTTTTTTGTTGTTAAAATTGCCCCCAAAATGTAGGAAATAGCATTTTCGTGGCGTAAAAAATCAAAAATTTCCTGGGGGAGCATGTTCACACCCCAGAGGTTTCCCGCATGTTTGGCGCTCTGAACTGCCACTCGGCTACGGCCCTGTGACTGTAAATCACTGTAATAATAAAAAACCCACCAGAGAATGTTGAGACCTGTACCCATGTTGTGCCCACATGACATCTGCTTCCTGGCTACGCCACTGCTGAGGGGTGATTTTTAAGAACACTGAAGGTCATGAAATGTCATAAAAACTAGTTAAAATATAACACATTTCAACAATTTTTCGATTTTGTATTTACTGGGTTGACTTATCATGATCACTGTATATGGGTGCTTTTGACTGACAGGAATGAGGCTGTAACAGTTACTTCAGCCTAACAAGTAACCTATAATTTGTGAATGGTGATTGATGAGTCAGTTGCTGCAAAATTTCTGGGAGGGGCTCCCCCCCATTGAGATTTCTCCAGGGGCTAAAGCCCCTCAGCCCCCCCCCCCCCTACTCTACGCCTATGAAAGTTTTAGTCGATCTTATCGAAACGAATGGCTGAAGCCAATCCACGCAGTGGAGTGGATTGACTTGAGATTCAAGCTTGAATCACGACCGGGCTTGAATGTTTCCAATGGCTGATTCATCTAAACACGGTTTGACTTGACTCTTGAGAATGACTTGATACGCATGAGTGAAGTTGGTGCGTATTGTATTTAACATGGCGGACATTGGGGAAAGCCCAGAAAATAGTCGGCTGAAAAATCGCTTACAAAAAGCAAGGATTCTCCATGTAAACATGTGCCCGGATTGACTTCACTCGCGTTTTTCGATCGAATTCTTGATGTATATTCATCTGTTGGCATCGATTTGGGATGAATACCATTATATTATGAATAAATGCCATTTAACGCTAAATTATACTATTTATGTACAATTTTCAACAAAAAAATTTCCCAGGCTCGGTAGCGGCTACAGAAATATATAAATACGCAACGAACTACAGAAGAAACAGAAAAGGAAGTGGGAAAATATTTCCATTTTCACTGTGCCAGTTTTTTTAAACAATGATGCGCGCGCAACAGCCTGAAACGCACACAAACAGACAATCTCGTTCCCAGTCTCCTTCGCAAACGTTCTTACGCTATAATTGCTATAATTGGGGAATAAACGTGAGCCATAGGAAGGTCTGCGAAGGAGACTAACGCGGGCCGTGTCCGTGCCGACAGCTCTGGGATAATCCGTTTCAAGTCGACATTTCATTGGTTGAATAATTGACAGTGGTTAGTTGGACGGAAGTTAAGCCCCGGTCAAACGAGGATGAGAGTTGATGAGAGTCGATGAGAGTTGCAACTCTCGGTCGCGTTTGACCACCAACTCTCATCGACTCTCATGCACTCTTATCAACTCTCATCAACTTTGAGCTGGTTCAAATTTTAATGAGAGTTGATGGGAGTTTTTGCTCGTTTGACCGGTCATGAGAGTTGGCATAGAGAGTTGATGATAGTTTAGCGGCTTGTGACTTTTCGTGACAAGGAAACGCAAGAATGCAAAATATATTTGTCTATTTATTTGTCCAGTACGAGATTGTAAAAATACGAACTTTGTTTACCTCGAAATTCGTCTCCCCGCTACGCGCGGTAAATCCTACAACTCTCGTCAACTCTCATGGTCAACTCTCATCAACTCTCATCCTCGTTTGACCGGGGCATGAGAGTTGAGAAAACTCTCAGACAAACTCTCGCTTGCCGACTCTCATCAACTCTCATCCTCGTTTGACAAGGGCTTTACCGTTTTATATCAAGGGACATTTGAAAATCTGTATTCCTTGTTCTTTCGAAAGCCTTGAACGAGATTGACAAACAGACAAACAGACACGCCTGTGGATATGGCGCGTGGGACTGGGGTCTAGAACGTTTCTCCTCGCCTTCTATTGATCACTCAAGGAACGACGAGCAGTTTCTGGAAATTTCTTCATTCAAAAAAAACTTTGCTATGATGTCGCTACAATGGACTCTTGCAGCCGTATTTCTTTATGTAGAGATGGGCTTTTTGTTTCTACTTTGTTTGCCATTCATCTCTTCAGCAAGGTCTGTAGATTGCAGCTCAAATGCCACACCAAACCGAAGCCATCTGTAATGTTTTTACATGTACATAAATAAATGAATGTTTTTTGTCTTCTTTATTCCAGATGGAGCAGAATTTTCAACTCCCAATTACTCTCCACCATGTTAACGTACGGTCATTTGTATTTTAACGTCTTCGTTGTCGCCATGATGATTTTGTTCGCAGGTAAAAAGATGAATAATTACTGTTGAAGTATTATGTCTCAAAATATGACCTTTGTTCGTCTACAGTCGTAAAATTAAAAGAATTAAGAATATGTTGTATTTTCGGCGATCTGCTTTTACAAATTAATAGTCTGAGGGAAACCGAATTTACTGGAAGTCTTCTGTGCAAGGCCGCAACTATTAAATTTAAATAGTGAAAGCTTTTTAGTCGTTCTTATGCAGGTATATGTTCACTGGTTAACGATATTGAAAGTGAATATTTAATAGTTGTCTATCACTTTTGATTTCGTTATCATTTCAAATCATATGTGTTAAAACAATATCTAAAAAACACAGTGACTATTTCATATTAAATTTCTATGAAATTAAAGAAGCAAGCTACAGTGTGAGAGGGGAATAAAATTGGGAGGAAACCATTTAGGTCAAAGTCCTTGAAATGAGCATGTGTCTGGCATAATAGCTATTTATGGCAGGCAGCCAGACTTCATTCTTTGCAAAGTGCACGCGGAAGATAAAAACTGGTAAAAAATTGCATGCCAAAAACATCAAAAAAATCAAACCAGAAGTAACCTGCTACTTGCAGTCAGTGGCTGTACACATGACAGAAAATGAAAGGAACCAGATATTTAATGAAAGTTGAAGCTCCATTTATGTTTTCAAAGATAAATGTGGCATAAATCGTCTTGCATAAAGGTGAGAAATGTGATTACAGTACAATGTATGTGCGTGGTGTACACAGTAATAAATTTTTGCACACACCATTCAAAAAATAGGGCGTGTTGTGAAGAAATGCATGCCGAAGATCATCCATGCACATAGCATAAAATGAAGTCTGAGCAGTCAGGCAGGACTTTTTTAATCTTAAATACATGTATATGGGAGCTATACTATAGATAAAGGTCTTAGGAGGTGTTTACATGTATATGGAGGTGAGCTCACTTTTCCGAGATGATTTTATTGTGTTTACATGAGAAGGGCTAGCTCACCTAGATGGGCTTGCTGGCTTGCTTTTTGTGCTAATTGCATAATTTATCAGTTCTGGTAAGACATGAAGAGTCTCATTGGGTCATTCCAGAAAAGATCCATACCTCCCCCACAGAGGAAATTTGTGCCATCCGGGGAGGGGAGGGGGGTAAATCTACTTCTGATAATAGTAAAATGTAGTTAGGACATCCGAAGGGGGGAGGGGGTCAACTTCACATTTCCTCCATGGGGGAGGTGTGGATGTTTTCTGGAATGACCCATTGTTTTAAATATGAACTGTATATATGGACAAGCAGAACTTGTGAATTGTTAATATGTCGAAAAAAGCTGATAAAAACAAATTTTGTCGTGTGTATGAAGCTTTTAATGCCAGCCTGGATAGGTGAGCTAGCCCGGGTAACTGAAATCTTCATCTCACAAAGCGAGTCTTAGTGAGATCTTGGCTAGGTGGACTAGTGCAGTATAGTATAGTGCAGTGCAGTATGCTAAAGTCTAGTCCAGTATAGTCTGGTGCAGTATAGTATAGTATAGTATAGTATAGTATAGTATAGTATAGTATAGTATAGTATAGTATAGTATAGTATAGTATAGTATAGTATAGTATAGTATAGTATAGTATAGTATGGTATAGTATGGTATGGTATGGTATGGTATGGTATGGTATGGTATGGTATGGTATGGTATGGTATAGTATAGTAATAGTATGGTATGGTATGGTATAGTACAGTACAGTACCGTACAGTACAGTACAGTACAGTACAGTACAGTACAGTACAGTACAGTACAGTACAGTACAGTACAGTATAGTATAGTATAGTATAGTATAGTATAGTATAGTATAGTATAGTATAGTATAGTGCAGTGTAGTGCAGTGTAGTATAGTACAATACAGTACAGTACAGTACAGTACAGTACAGTATAGTACAGTATAGTACAGTATAGTATAGTGCAGTATAGTGCAGTATAGTATAGTATAGTATAGTATAGTATAGTATAGTATAGTATAGTATAGTATAGTATAGTATAGTATAGTATAGTATAGTATAGTATAGTATAGTATAGTATAGTTAACAATTAGATTATGAGCTCGAAATTTCTATGAGTGAATAGCTGACAAGAGCAGAGCTCAAGTCAACTATCATCTCATAGAAATTGAGAGCGAATAATCTAATTGTTTTAGTAGAAACTAACTTGTGTACCTTAGTTCTTCCAAATTATTTCAAAAAACGAAGCATAACCATTGTTTCTGTGTGAAAATGAAGGCAAAACAATCTTTCACTCCTCGTGTCCTCCATGTTGTTTTACTGCATAGCTGTGCGAGTACTGGTACTCAATTTGCTACTCGCTATCTATTGACGAATAGATATCGAGTAGAGTAGCCAATCAGATTGCAGCATTTGCAATAGAATACTAGTAAGTTTCTACTAATATAGTATAGTATAGTATAGTATAGTATAGTATAGTGTAGTGTAGTGTAGTGTAGTGTAGTGTAGTGTAGTGTAGTGTAGTGTAGTGTAGTGTGGTGTGGTGTGGTGTGGTGTGGTGTGGTGTGGTGTGGTGTGGTGTGGTGTGGTGTGGTGTGGTGTGGTGTGGTGTGGTGTGGTGTGGTGTGGTGTGGTATGGTATGGTATGGTATGGTATGGTATAGTATAGTATAGTATAGTATAGTATAGTATACAGTAGTATAGTATACAGTAGTATAGTATACAGTAGTATAGTATAGAGTAGTATAGTATACAGTAGTATAGTATACGTAATACAGTTTATTTTTCTACACTTCTTTTAGACTCATTGCGAGAATCATATAAATTCAGAGATGATGATTGGGCCAAAGCTGATCCATCCATAGATCCAAGGACATCCACTCAATTCAAAATGCGGCTGTTTCGTGCACAACGCAATATTTATATCACAGGATTTGCACTTTTTCTTCTTTTGTAAGTCACTCCGTTATTGGTAAAAGGCACTGTTATTGAGGGGGCTGGATGAAGAGACCTTTTTCGATTGGTGGGTGGGTGAGTGGGAGGGATGATTTTTTCCAGACATTTTCAATTTGTTGTGTTTGTGTTGTTTGTAGTGTGGTTCGAAGGGTGGTTGGCCTTCATCAGTGTTTGGCTAAAGCTCTTGCATCAAGTGAAGCTGCTGTGAAACAAGCTAAAGGTGTGAGTGACCACTGTGAACAACTCATGGAGGAAGTTGAGGAATTGAAGGTAAAACTGTTCCGTTTTTACATTGGTTTACAAGACAAGGGAAGGCAGGACATGACACAACAAGAAACAACTCGACAAGACTTTTAGACAAGTCTGAAAACAAGGCAGGGTAGGACAAGATAAGCATTATCATTATACAATACTGATACAATCTCAACTTGGATTGGCTAAAAACCTACAGATAATTATTGATGTCTTGCCACCTACAAAATATCAAAAATTATCTGTAGGTATGATGTGATGGCCAGCGGTTTGAACAAAACAAACATGGCAGCCGTCCTTAGGAGTGAAGATCAGAAGTGGATTAATCTGGTGGATTTGGCATGTTTTGCTGACGCTAAAACCACCAAGAAAAAACAAGCGAGCTACACATACAGCTGTTAGAGTTTAAAGCAATGTTTGAAAGAGAAAATTGTATTTGAAAGTGAAAAAAGTTAGTGAACCTCGAACTGAAGATTGTATGAATATTTACTATTTTTACCTAACTTTGTAAAAAACTTTCTAAAGGCTTCTACATTTATAATTGTATAATAAAACAATTATTGAATTCAGTTATTGCATGATATCAAGAATTATCAAGGCCTCTGTTTGTGGTATCCGCCTCACTCAGCCTTCGGCTTCGGCAGATAACACAAACCTCGGCCTTGATAATTCTTGATATCATGCTCAACCTCATCCAATAATTGTATATTATTTGTACCCATGGTCTGGCTATAAAGGGTTAACTACATTTTTTTTTGCCAATCAGAACAAAGATTTTTTGATTTTTTTTACCAACAAAATTTTTTAATAAGATCCGATGTAGGATTACATATAACATTCAATTACAAATAGTATATTATATAAATTATAAATTTTAAACCTATGCAAAATGTATTGAACTGCATTGATCTCTCTATATAGATGAGCAGTTAAACTGCATGCCATTTTCTTGTTGTGTAGAAATCCAAAGGTGTTAAAGACCAGAAAAGCTCTGATGAAGCTGTCGAAAATGTTGGAGCAATGTTGGATAAAAAAAATGAAGAGTTAGCTGAAAGAGAGAAAGGTATATTAGTTGATATCATAAAAATGAGCCATTAAGTCATTGCTGCCTAGGATGACTGAAGCTTCTTTCTTTGGTGAGTACAATTGTTTGCAATATTTAGCTTCTTGTTTTTCTAGAGCTTTCCAATACCAAAAAAGATCTTGAACTTATGAAGAAGCAAGCAGAGGGGGTCAGCAAAGAGTATGATCGTTTGTTGGATGAACATAGCAAACTTCAGGTTAGAAATATAAGAATTATTTACTGCACTGTTATGTGTACTGTATACTGTATTGTACTGTACTGTACCTGCACTGCACTGTTATGTGTACTGTACTGCACTGTATTGTATTGTACTGTACTGTACCTGTACTGCACTTCACTTTGCCTGTAGTCCTGTACAGGCTTCGAAATAAGTGCCAGTCACCGGTCACTGACTGGTAAAATTTTACAGTTTGACCGGCAAATACCATCGCTTGGCGGACATGCATGACCGGTGAATTTTTGAATCCAAGTGAGAGCGAATGTGTCAAATTGTAATACGATATGCTGGCGTTGTGGCGTTGTGCCTAAAGCGTGCTTAAACAATGTTCATATACAAATATAATTCATAATCTATATTATAATACCTTTATCTGTCTGTGTGTGCGTGTTTGTTTGTCTCACCGTCGTTACCTAAAAACTCGAAAACGTTTATGCCGTTGGCCCATTGTATATTATTGTTTCTAAACTCACGAGTCACGCGAACGACGAGCGCAAATAAGTATAACTAAAAATGACCGGTAAAAATTCCGCTGGGACTGGCAAATTTATCGAGCTGCTGGTCATAGTGACCGGTATACGTTTCAAATTTATTTCGAAGCCTGATCCTGTACCTCTACTCTACTCCACTCCACTCCACTCCACTCCACTCCACTCCACTCCACTCCACTCCACTCTACTCTACTCTACTCCACTCCACTCTACTCTACTCTACCTGTACTCTACCTGTACTGTAGTGCACTGCAATCCCATGTACTGTGCTGCACTGTACTGCACTCCACTGCACATACTGCAAAACAACATTCAATTTTCGTAAAAATTACATTTAATTTCATAAAAATGATATTCATTTCCAATTTTAAAACGAAACCATTTTTCATGAACATGACACTAGTTTTGCTTTAGATTAGCATTTCCATTTCTGAGAATAATATTTTTCATTTCTCTTCCGTTCAGGAACAGATTGTGAAGAAAACGGATAATGATAAGAAAGATGAATAAACAAAACAAACAAAATCACTGTAAAAGGGGAAAAATCAACTGCTTTAAAATTAGAAAAAGGGAAATGTTAAGGAGTGTAGTAATGTGGGATTTCACATTATTGTACAAACTTTTACTGCATGACAGCTTGCTTGCTAAATTCCCAGGCCTGTTGAGAAGTTAAAATGTTTTTGAAGTGAAAAATTCATTAGCATTTTTCAGTGAAAATTTCAAGAGAATCTAATGTATAGTCTTCGAGCTATGAACTATCAAATTTTGCCATGGATAGTTCGTATTTGAAGGAAATTTAGGTAACCGGCTCCTGGTAACAATACCTTATGCAAATGGCTATTGCTGCTGCAATTCATTGTTCTTATCCATAGTTGTTCATTTGCGTACGTCAGAAGACATTAGGGACCTTAAGCAAGCTAGGACGACGATAGGCTCGATTTCCGCCTCATCTCGACTCGCGGGACTTTACCCGCCCTCTACGAACGGCTGGACGCGTGAGCGGCTTGTTATGTCTGTGATGTAATGCATAATTTATCCACGGCAAAGATATTTTTGTCATTCATCCAACCAACACTATAAACAGAGTCAGTGAACGATAAATCGCAGATGTTTGAAATGGCAGAAATGCAGCAAAGACACGACTTATAATTCAGTGAGCTTCGTGAACTGAAGCAAAGTGCAATCTTTTCTTATGGACATCTTTAATCAAGAATTAGGCCCGCCATTTCACGAAGGCACAAACGGTATTTAATAATGTAAATAAACAATCTGACATTCACGTTCCATAAATCGTCGCTGAACTCTGCCGTGATTCAAACTGACTTGAGAAACCGCATCTGATCATCTTCCATGAAAGAAATCAAAGGTGAAATCGCAGTTGTGATTGATTTCGAGTTAGGTTTTACGTCATCAACAAACTATTGACGCTGACTGAAATATCAGTGATTTTCCTGACTAGTAGGCTAAATGGCAAACACAAGAGGCCACTGGTAATGGTCACGTTGCAAATCTTTTAAAAGAATAATCTTCAAAAGTTTCGAAAATTCGGCCGCCACGTTTGGGCTGTCACGATAATTTATACAAATGTTCAATAATATATGCCTGCTGAAAATGTGCAGGCGCGTTTGTGATTGGTGGAAATTGACAATGACAAGCTCACGAGCCCAGCCGTGATTTCGGGGCGGGGGGTCGCAGCCCGAAATAAGGCTGGAAACCGAGCCTAGGACGACGACGGCAAATAAGTTACTGCATTTAAAAGAAACCATGGATCAGGAGGACATCGTATATTGTATGCTTTATGTATTTTGTAAGACCTTTAAAAAGCAATCATAGCTTCGGCAACATGACGTACAATAGATTAACGCCTAAATAAACTAACAGCTTTTGCTGTTCCTTGCCACAACGTTGTCTTAAAAACGTGAAAACTCTTCAGTTGTCGTTGTATGTACAAAGAACGTTGTTGGGATTACTCTTGGCACTGCCAATTATTCAACGCTTTGTTTTGGTTGAAGAATACTATTGTGCTTGCTTAAGGTCCATATTATTACCGACATCCCATATTTTCTCCAAAAAAACGAACTAGCCATGGCAAAATTTGAGAGTTAATAGCGTAAAGACCTTCATAGATTATATTTAAATGTCTATGAAATGAAAAATTCGTCGGCATTTTTGTTGTTTTATTGTACAGAAGAGCATGACAGGAGCACTCACTGAAAATTTCAAGAGAATCTGATGCGTAGTTTTCGCGTTAACTAGCCATGGCAAACTTTGAGAGTTAATAGCGCGAAAACTACGCATCAGATTCTCTTGAAATTTTCAGTGAGTGCTCCTGCCATGCTCCTCTGTACAATAAAACAACAAAAATGCCAACAAATTTTTCATTTCATAGACACTTTAATAGATTTTCTGTGAATGCTCCTACTGCCAACGAGTTTTTTTACTTCATAGACATTTTAAAGGAGAACTTAACTACAGCGTAAAAATGGCTGTCATCCAGCTGCTAGCAGAATGCATTGTCATCTCTCTTTCAATGACTCCAAGGTCCTGGGCACGCTGTTCGCCCTCAGCTCGTGCATGTTTAGTAGTTAAGTGTTTTCATACTTGTAATTTAAAGTGTATATGAAATGAAAATTGAGTCTGTTTAATTTGGAAGAACTCTTAATATTGTAAAGTAACATCTTCTACAGATTTTCCTTATCTTACTTCATTCTTGAGATCTTACTATTTGTTTGATATGTAAATGATCACACTGCATACGTCACATTGTATCATGAGTTACTGAGAAATCGTGCATATCATTGATATTAATCTGTTAAATCGCTTGAACCTGTGTTTGTTTAAAGTCATGAGACAAATACACCTACATGCCCAGTTTCGTGTGACTTTGTTCGGTAACTTCAACAATATTCTTAACTTTCCAACAACTCATTATACAATATGACGTATGCAGTGTACTCATTTACATATCAAACAAATAGTAATATCTCAAGAATGAAGTAAGACATGGAAAAACTGTAGAAGATGTTACTTTACAATATCAAGAGTTCTTTCAAATTAGACAAACTTAATTTTCATTTCATATGCACTTTAAGGTATGGTCAGCTTTTGATGTATCCAAATATTTGCATTTTAATTTCTTTTCAAAACATAGGTACGCATTGCGTACATGCGTCTACACGTTTTTGTATCTGCGCAACGCGCAGATATATTGTTATCGTGTTGTGTGTGTGTGTGTGTGTGTGTGTGTGTCTGTGGGTTAACTTTTTGGTGTAACCGCTGATCTGTAATGTGTGCAGTAGTGTGACTTTATATTTCCTCGCCATGTTGTATGAACTAAGGAGCGAGACGAAGAACAACATTATTTTCGAAGAAAGTCAATTGCAATGCTGTATGATTGGAGTAGTATGATTCAGGGATACTTTAAAATGATTGCGTTTGACCGTACAAGTTTCCCAAATGGCACAAACCTACAGACGATTGATTTACTTTAAATATGACCGCGTTCGACCGTACGCCAAGTGAATAGCATAATAATTCAATTTGATATTTGCGCTCATCTCAGTTCAAATAGATTTTTCTCCGTTGCTATTCTATACGATTTGTTCTAATTCACATATGTTGTACAGAATTTAACGCTCTATCTAATCGTACAAGTTTCCCAAATGGCACAAACCTACAGACGATTGATTTACTTTAAATATGACTGCGTTCGACCGCACGCCAAGTAAATAGCATAATAATTCAATTTGATATTTGCGCTCATCTCAGTTCAAATAGATTTTTCTCCGTTGCTATTCTATACGATTTGTTTTAATTCACATATGTTGTACAGAATTTAACGCTCTATCTAACCGTGCAAGTTTCCCAAATGGCACAAACCTACAGACGATTGATTTACTTTAAATATGACCGCGTTCGACCGTACGCCAAGTAAATAGCCGTATAATGCAATTTTATACTTGCGCTCATCTCAGTTCAACTGATATATTTTTCTCCGTTGCTATTCTATACGATTTGTTCTAATTCACATATGTTGTACAGAATTTAACGCTCTATCTAACCGTGCAAGTTTCCCAAATGGCACAAACCTACAGACGATTGATTTACTTTAAATATGAACGCGTTTGACCGTAGGCCAAGTAAATAGCGTAAATAATGCAATTTGATATTTGCGCTCATGTCAGTTCAAATAGCCTTTTCTCCGTACCTACATACATGGCATAAACCTACAGACGATTCAGGGGTATTTAGATCCGCGGTAGCCGTATTATTGGCCATTGGGATATATCTTCCAGCAGTTAGCCGTTAAATTCTATATTTCCGACAGAGTTTTGCACACAAAAACATTTCGGAGACAGGGGATATTGCTGATAAACTGGTTAAGTATTTTTAACGTGACTTATAGTAAACTTGTGAGGGTGATCTACCACAGTTTTTGTGAGTCATGATGAGTCATGACAAAAAAATTATTAAAGTCAGAGAACGTGTACTTTCTCTTTAATTATCTTATAAGATCTCGCTAAAATCTTATAAGATCTACGTGTAAAAATCTTAAGATTTTCTTAAGATCTTACAAGATTTTCCAAGATCACACAAGATCTTGACATGATTCTCACAGTGGTGGGTTTGCGCAGATACATGTACGCATAGCGGACCTTTTGTTTTAAGATGCTGTGTGTTACACGTTGCAATTTTTTTGTGAAACTGCAATGGTTTGTGAACCAGAGGAGGCGAGGCAGGTTTCATAAGGAGTGTTACACGGTACAGATGTGTAATTATGCTTCTCGTCCGCCGCGCAAGACCGGTAAGGCCTCGAAGCGGGTTTACTGGTCGCTTCTCCAGGGGCGCCGGAAGCTAGTTAAGGCGGCGGGGGCAGCCATATAAAAAGGGCACTTTTTCTCAGCATTAATTTTTGCACGTGGAAAATGTTTGCCAATCTTTCTCTATAGCATAAAATAACCAAAAAAACATAACGGTATAATATAATGAATGACAATGTATTGAGAAAGAAAATTCAACGACTGAATTGTTCATATTGATGCTACATTCCTATTTACCTTTAAGAAAACATGGCAAATGACCAAATAGCTTCAACGGGACCGCCAACGGGACAAATAGGACCGCTATTACAATGAACTTCTCCCACGGGGCTGCCATTACTCAGAGTGATTTTGCATACTAAACTAAATTGCTAATTTATTACACCCAGTATTTTTGGGTGCTGTGACTGGCCGATTCCAGGGCTGTTTCCCACCCTCCAAATTTCAAAAAGCCCCTGAGAACGAGGTTAGATACAGCTAACCCAAGGCAAAATTAGTTTGCTGCCTCTGCATGGTCTGCAGTAATAAGTTAGCTTATGAGTCATTTGAGGTATTAATACAAAAGTTATTTAATACAATATATAATACAAATGACAATTCCTGTAGAAAACATTCCTCTTACGAGAAAGGGCAATTGGTTGCCCCCATGCTGCCCCCGCGCTGTGAGGGCAGGGGGAGGGGCAGTTGCCCGCGCTGCCCCCGTGGCTCCGGCGCCCCTGCGCTTCTCGTATCACGCGTCACGCGTTTTGCCCTATCACTTCTTACAATTTAACCTGCTATCTTAATACTGTTAATACTATAGTCAGTTTCCTTGCTTTTGAAATTCGTTTGTCAACATTTGTTGGAAGATTGGGAACTAGGTTACGGAAGTTCGTTGTGAGGTTCGAATTTAATTACCCTGCGAGTCAGAACCCCTTTCCGACCAACGCAGGCTTCGGGGGAAAGTGGGCTCTGTCAACAAACTCGATATTTCTTTTTGAGCATGCGTGAACGGTTGCCATGATACTCTTTTGGGCCCAAACTCTAACGCGTCACTTCCTATTTTCCTGCTTACGCGTGTTCGTAAACTAGAACTTGTTTGACCAGTTTAAAACCTGACTGACTCGCCCCAAACTTGGGGCGAAGATCGAGTTTGTTGGCAGAGGCCACTTTCCCCCGAAGCCTGCGTAGGTCGGAAAGGGGTTCTGACTGGCAGGGTAGAATTTAATAAGCTTTGAATTGAATTCCTTTGGCGAAATCACGGAGTAGAAGATTATTTGTTGTTTTGTGTTTGATGGAAATGAAGAATAATAGATACTTGGTTAAACAGAAACAAATTGCCGACTTAAATTTGTATCTATCTCACAATGTAGTTCTGAACATTGCAACGCAAGTTCGGGATGTTTATTTGAATAATACGTTTCGGATTTCAAAAGCTTTGTGCGGTGAAGACAGGTTCGGCATAAAATCACAGCTCATTATAGCCGCTCTGAAGTTTGCCGAGTTTTTAGATAATTTCTTGATTGACTCTATATGTTCTCGCCTTTTCATCAAAAATCATCTCAAGAAAAACAACAGAGCATTCTCATAATTTTGTGGAAAATTTTCTCTTTTTGAAAACCATGAAAATATTTCTCATCAGTGTGACCAGTGTGAGTAGTACATTGTACCCACTTGGAACCGTTATTGATATAAACTGATTCTATTGTAAGGGACTGGAGAAGGCAATACGAATGTGGGCCACCCAAGTCAATAGTATAGACATAGATATCTGTATATAGCAAAGTGAAAAGGCGGTAAACTCGCTGTCGAAAATTTTAGTAACGTACAGTATTACTGACTTTTTAAGCGGAGCTCTTCGTCAGAGTCCCAGACTGTAAAGTTTGGCTATATTCCCCGCGCAATTTGGCGAAATCCGCGCATTTTGCCAAAAATTGACTGAAAACATGACTTTTTCGCCATTTTTGCCGTTTCCTGCGCATTTTACGTCATTTTGGCGATCTGTCCGCGCAAAAAAGGCAGTGACGATCGAAAATTCTCCGCACAGTTGGCCAAGTCTGGTCAGAGTCTACTCTCGCTTCGCTCTATCCAAAACACTGCTTACTCAGCACTCTACTTTTACACTCATATGTATTTCAATCAACAGACACGTGTTTCGCTGTACCACAGCTCATCAGTGTAGCTTGGAACAATGTAGATGTGAGACCACTTATTACTTATATATATCCAAGCAATTGCCGATGACAACTGCTTGTGGGATAGTGTGTGTGTGTATATGTATATATATATATATATATATATATATATATATATATATATATATATATATATATATATATATATATATATATATATAGTAAGAACAAAAGAGACAAACTTTGGTTACTTCATTTAAACGTTATTTCACTACAGATCTGTTTCGTATGATGAGTGTGGTAAGCTTTATAGCTTTCCATACGAAACAGATCTGTAGTGAAATAAAGTTTAAATGAAGTAACCAAAGTTGGTCTCTTTTGTTCTTACTATTCTGCTCTACTTAGGTATTGAGCACTCTACCTGATATGATTTTGAACCTGACACTTATCTATATATATATTATATATATATATATATATATATATATATATATATATATATATAATATATAATATATAATATGTATATATATAGGAAATATTGGTGTAGCCTTGGACGGGCGTGCCGACACTTCGGTGAATGCAATTATTCATAGCATATTGACATGCACCGTTACAGACATTGTTTCTATCCTTCGCTTTGCAAAGGCAGCATTTCACTTTTGATAAGAACTCCTAGTTTTTATATATTGTTTTTAATCTCTGGGTATTTGGATCGTTTACTGTTCTTTTTTTTACGTTTGGCTATTGGGTTAGGTTAAAACGCGGATACGGACGGACGGACGGACGGACGGACGGACGGACGGACGGACGGACGGACGGACGGACGGATATGAGGGTAAAACGCGGATATGAGCTTTTTACCCTCATATCCGCGTTTTACCCTCATATCCGCGTTTTACCCTCATATCCGCGTTTTACCCTCGAGGGTAAAACGCGGATATGAGGGTAAAACGCGGATATGAGCTTTTACCCTCATATCCGCGTTTTACCCTCATATCCGCGTTTTACCCTCATATCCGCGTTTTACCCTCGAGGGTAAAACGCGGATATGAGGGTAAAACGCGGATATGAGGGTAAAACGCGGATATGAGGGTAAAACGCGGATATGAGGGTAAAACGCGGATATGAGGGTAAAACGCGGATATGAGGGTAAAGTATTTATTTAAAGTATTTATTTAAAGTATTTATAAATAGTAACGACGCAGGGCATAGCAAATTAGTGCATTTAATTTAAGAACCAACACTTATATTTATTGTGTTATCAATTATTAATATAAATCATATTTTTTTGTGTTTGGGAAAAACTAGAAATTTTAGGTTATCTTGATTATCATAAGACTATGGCCCTATGCTATCCAAACAACCTTTTAGGCAGTAAAAGGTGAAGTGCTGTGTGAGCAGTGTATTACTACGGTTCCGGTTTGGCGTGGACACGCGTAACATGTTGCTAATCGGAAACTGTAACGTTGCTAAGGCCAAACGGTATTGTTTCAACGCTAACTCATCATTATACACAATTAAATCTTCGTCAAGTGAAGCTAAGAACACCACAGTGCTTTTCCGAGCGGCCATTACGCTGACAAACCCCACAACGCGACGTTTGAGCGAAGAAACAATGTCGTTTGGCTTTAGTAACGTTACAGTTTCCGCTTAGCAACATGTTAGTTTCCTGTGTGAAACGCGTGTCGTATATAGTAAAGAACAAAGGTCAAGGTGGTGAACTGTTGAGATTTTGACAAATGAAATACTGACATTCTGGGAGGAGCTCTTCAGAGTAAAACGTGTAGAAATAAAAACGGAGAGTTTCATATTATACAGTATGCCAATAGGTGATGTAGGTGAAAAGTACATTTATAGACGGTAGCCTATTTGTTTTTTTATCATGAGTGATCAACAAACAGACTGAGTGAATGGAGTACTAATCACTCAACAGCACTGTACAGTGTACAGTATATTAGTGGGAGAACAACAGCATGCAACAAAAAATTGAAAATAAGTGAAAGTGTTTGAGGAAATAGTAATGCCGCTCTTTTGGCATGTATAAAACCTTTCGTATTCATTTTGAATACATCACGTTTTGCTTTGTTCATGACGAGCTCCGTATTGTAATATAATACACTTGAAAATATTGTATAAAACAAAAGACTAAACCGGACTTTTACGTTTTGCCATTTGATTTCATATTATGGTGGACTTGATTAACATTTGTCGACATCTGTGATACGGTTTATAAAGGGCAATTTTTACCAGTTGTTTTCGATTTTACTGCTCTCCAGTCTCCAGTACGCATGTACGAAACCTCTGGTACGAAAGTAATGTTTACGTCTTTATTTACAACAAAATATACTGATACCTCTTTGAAGATTATAAGCTTTTTTTTGCTTCCTCTTCATTACATGTATTCCAAACAAAACATTTTAAGAATGAATACGAGGACACAACCCTTAAACAAAGATGGCGGAACATGCGCAAAACGGACTGGAGAGCACTTTAAATATTGTATTGTTATGGACCACTTTCATAAAGGCCTTCACTTTAAATATTCTTTTATGTGCATCTAAATGAGCCTTTTTGGCCTCGCTATGAAGCAACTGAGATTCTTTTAAATTGCAGGCACACAAACAAGGTCAGAAAGGCTTATTAAGATGCACACAAAAGAACTGATTCAAATTAATCGTTATTATGAAAGTGGTGTATTTATAGACCCTTTTAATAACTGCAGAGTACGTCATTTTCCGCACTTGACATTGAAAAGAAATTGACGTCAAAGGGTGAGAATGACATATTCTACACTTACTATTTATAAATACTTTAAATAAATCTATCCGCGTTTTACCCTCATATCCGCGTTTTACCCTCATATCCGCGTTTTACCCTCATATCCGCGTTTTACCCTCATATCCGCGTTTTACCCTCGAGGGTAAAACGCGGATATGAGGGTAAAACGCGGATATGAGGGTAAAACGCGGATATGAGGGTAAAAAGCTCATCCGCGTTTTACCCTCATATCCGTCCGTCCGTCCGTCCGTCCGTCCGTCCGTCCGTCCGTCCGTCCGTATCCGCGTTTTAACCTAACCCTTTGGCTATTGGCCAGTGTTTTAGTAAAGTGACACTTCTAATAAGCTTGAAGTTAAGTTGATGCATGACTGGCTGGGGTTTGTCTGTCGACAAGTAAAATCGTCTGGCGTTAGACAGAGTTAGAAAAAGATAAAGTTGTTCCACAGCAACAAGGCGAGTGAAAAGGGTTAATCAACAGTGTGTGAGTGTGGTTAACCTTTCCTGTATGGTTTTCCCAGACCTGCCCTTGACGAGTAAAATCGTCTGGCGTTAGAGTGAACAGACAAAGTTGTCCCACAACAATTACGTCCCCAAGTGAAGTCAAAACGTCCTCAAGTCAAAACGTCCTCACAGGGGCGTAGGAAGCAGTGTTACTTTGGGGGGGCTACTTGAGTTTGTGTAATGCGCATTCGCGGCTTTGCCGCAAATCCACCTAGGGGGTCCACGACTAGCTTTCAGCTTCAGAAAAATGGTCACATAGCATGGGGGTTCTACCTATGCGCTGTGCGTACTGGCTTCTACTGCAGCCCAGGCCCCTCGCGTCCCTGCCTGGTGATGCCTGCAGAGAAATAGATTTCGGTCATATGACAAATTTCCCGTTCTGTTCGAAAGAAATTCCTACTTTTATGGTGTTAGGAGGATTTATTTTTTATTTTTATAAATTATAACCAACGATCTCTTTAACTCATTTAATCTCAAACCGTAGTTGGGCAAAATATTGGGGGGCTAATATCAGCAAGATAAAATATTGGGGGGGGGGGGCTGCAGCCCCTTAGCCCCCCGGTTCCTACGCCCTTGAGTCAAAACGTCCACTGTCAAAGTCAAACCGTCCTCGGGTCAAAATATTCCCAGGTCATAGCGTCCTCAGATCAAAGTCAAAACGTTCTCCGTTAAAAACCGTAGGCTCTGCCAGATTTAAACAAGATTCAGAACATAATACCCAATAATAATTGGCTAGAAACGTTTCCTGCTGCTGAATAATTTCCTGAGCTCAGCGCGTGTTACCAAAATTTGCTAAGCTTAGTAAGCTGTCCCAAGAATTTGAAATCGAGACTATTTGTACTGTTTGGAACAAAGACAAGGGAAAACAAGAAATCTACAAAAGTATCCATAACGACAATGGTAGTACTGGTATACTTTAGTATTTAGTGAGATCAAAAACAAGACTTGACAGAAGTAAGTTTTACGAAAGTTTTGTATGTATTTTGGACAAAGATAAGTATATAAAAGTTTCCTAGAAGGTAATATCAAGGTAATGTTTCCTAAGACACGAGGACGTTTTGACCGGATACCCAATTAACAGTGTGTCGAACCTTTGATATGCCGAGATGTCTTCCCTTGGCCAAGGGAGCACGTTAGAATGTGATAGTTCTTGTATAAAATAAAATAAACTTTACTTACCTAAGTTGTTGACGTTTTGTTGCGAGGCGCCGAGTTCGATAAAACCGCTGACGATATGAGCCCCCGACGAGCGAGCCGAATACTCTCCGAAGATACGCGAGGGCGGAGCGGGAAGGGAAAAGAGAAGGGGAGTGCAACTACCGAGCACGTGATGGCTTTCAGCCAATAAAATGGTTCATTTAGAAATAGCTTTTCTCCGATGCTCGTAGCAACCTTTCTCGTAGCAGTAGATACTAGATCGAGCCAAATACACTAAAATTATCATATTCTACGACTCGTTAAGTAACTACTAACTACCCTATTAAAGTTCTTGTAAGAATTTTATTAAAAACAATGAATAGTTTTAACACAAAAGGATCAGTACTCGTACTGGTCGATCGTTCCACAAACTCGTCTCCTCTTGTCGCACGAACTCACGAAGGAAATAAATGAAACAAAAACTTCCCAAAATTTGAACGATTCAGTTGGTTGACCTTGCAATCTAACTCCTTTTGTATATGTTGTGGGCTTCTTCGGTATTGAGATCATACTCCTGGAGCGTCGACAAACAAACCCGCGATGGCGCGATTCTGACAATAAAAATTCAAAATGACTTATAACTTATTCATGAAAGCCAACGGTTTTCTCATCAGAGTCCAAATTGGTAAATCATTCAACGAAAACAACTTACGTCCTGCTGTGAATATCACGAAGATCTGTTGTCTCGGTATTCGTATATAATTGTTGTAAATAGCAACACTCTTTGTGCATAGCAACACTCTATGTGCATAGCAACGTGCTACGAGCATTGTCGAAAGAAATCTTGTAGTTGCACTCCCCTTCTCTTTTCCCTTCCCGCTCCGCCCTCGCGTATCTTCGGAGAGTATTCGGCTCGCTCGTCGGGGGCTCATATCGTCAGCGGTTTTATCGAACTCGGCGCCACAGAATAGTAAGACAACCAGAAGTCCGACTCGAGTGAAAACTTGTCCGCATTTCTTCAATGCGCATGCGTGATATTTTACGCCATCCGACGCCATCCTACGCGATCCTACGCAATGTTCTACGCCATCCTACGCAATCCTGGCAAGTTCCCCCGGCAGTTTTAACCTTCTTTTGAAGGTCCAAACTGCCGGGGGAACTTGCCAGGATGGCGTAGGATGGCGTGGGATGGCGAGGAATCAAGATGCGCGAGGCGACATGCGCGAGGACATAAACTTCAAAGGTTCCGACGCGAGTCGGACTTCTGGTTGTCTTACTATTCTGTGTCGGCGCCTCGCAACAAAACGTCAACAACTTAGGTAAGTAAAGTTTATTTTATTTTATACAAGAACTATCACATTCTAACGTGCTCCCTTGCCTTGGCCTTGACGAAATAACTCGTTTGGTGTTATTATTAGACAGAAGACATAATCTGCTTAAAAAGCCACTGGCACTGTAATTATGAAAGCATATGAATTTACGAGAAATAATCGGATTACCTAGGGGAATCTGCGGTAGAGGAAAATACCGGAACACCCGGCAGGTGGAACTGGCAAATCTCCTCATCATTATCAGCTTTATTTTGAATCCAACCTGAAGGTCAGGAAAACCATAGAGATGATATATAAACTAGAGGGGGCATTGGGGGATAAATCAGGTAACCAATTGAAGGCTGCCATCTTGGATAAATTGGTTGGCAAAACAATGATGCCCGGATGAAATTTCTTGGTTCTAGGCCTTTTTTCTGTATCCGAAGCTAATTTTACATTTCTTGTTTATCTCGCCACATTTGTTTATGGAAAAAGAAGGTGGAAAACTCACGAACTACGTATTGTTAAAATACATCGTGTACGTATGTTGTCACAAATTTCATAAGCTTTTGTTTCATATATAGTTGAAGTTTCTTCGTTATCTGTAGCGTTTTAAAACGTTCAAAATGTTCACACCTTGTGATAAGTCTATTTCTCATCATTTGTCGAACAAAGGTGTGAACATTTTGAACGTTTTAAAACGCTACAGATAACGAAGAAACTTCAACTATATATGAAACAAAAGCTTATGAAATTTGTCACAACATACGTACACGATGTATTTTAATAATACGTAGTTCGTGAGTTTTCCACCTTCTTTTTCCATAAACAAATGTGGCGAGATAAACAAGAAATGTAAAATTAGCTTCGGATACAGAAAAAAGGCCTGGAACCAACAGATTTCATCCGGGCAACGTTGTTTTGCCAACCAATTTATCCAAGATGGCAGCCTTCAATGGGCAGCCTTCAAATTGGTTACCTGTGGTTGGCTGAAATTAGGATTGGATGCCACCTCTAGTATTTATATGATCTCTATGAGGAAAACTATATAGCCAAGATCAATTAAAGTGTTTATAAACCCAAATATGATATTACTGAATATCATTGGCGGATTACTGAATATCATTGGCGGATGCTGACTCACATCTGCCTCTCCTCGAAGTCCTAAAGAGACTAGAAAAATCGGGGGGAATTAATAAAAACATGCGACTAGCAACAAGCTGGTAGCTGCGAATAGCTACTTTGTAAATATTTTGTAAAAATGTTTGTGTTTATCAATGGCACTCAATCTACATTTCTGGAACTCTGGTTCTCTAAGATATTTACAAACAATGATTTAAAGTTTAGATTGAAAATTATAAATATATTTACAAGTTTCTTATAGCAATAGGTTTTGGAATGATTCTGAAATATTTTTGCTCTTCTTATAAGTTGTAATGTATGATAAAGCGATAGTATAAGACTTAATAAATTAAATCCAAAAGATCCCCAAAATCCGCGGGGCCCTCCGAAAGCGCGGGGCCCTGGCACTTGCCCAAAGTGCCCTCCCCTTAATCCGACACTGCTGAATATGGCTTCTATTTAATGTGTATAGTTGAATGCCAAAATGTTATATGGTTTGAAATTTTGTTCATTGTTATCTTGCGGTTTATATTTCCAAAATGGTAATGAGAATGACGTCTATGTAGGCATAATTTGCATACACAATGTTCTGTTACACGAGAAATATTACCCAATTCACACGTTAATGGAATACTTGAATAGTATATTCTGTATTTTATCTTTTTTTTTTCATTAAAATCTTCAAGCGGTTTATCATAAGAAAAGAAAAAAACACACACAAATGCCTACATTGACGTGATCCTCATTAACATTTTGGAAATACAAACCTCAATATAACAACAAATAAAAGTTCAAGTCAGAAAATAATTTGGCATTCAACTATTCACTTCATATAGAATCCATATCAGTAATATCTTATTTGAGTTTATTATATATAGATGCGAGTGTTTTACTAGGAAATATACAGTGTCGTATTTTCCATATCCTCATTAGTGAAGATATCGATGACGTCATTTAGAATTTTACCGCTTTTTGCATTGAATCTATATAATAAAAAGAACATTACACGGTGGCTTGAAGATATGAATTTTATCTTCTCGTGGCAAAAACAGTATTTTACTCGTTCGCTACGCTTATTCGTAAAATATTGTTTTCCCCCACTCGAAGATAAAATTCATAAATTCATATCTTCGCGCCGCCGTGCAATATCCTCTATTTATAGGCAAGGCTCCCTACAGTCTATTCTGCGCATGTATACCTTATTCAAGACTCTAAACTTTTCTTTAAACTTCACTCGAAACAAAACAAAACAAAACAAAACAAAACAAAACAAAACAAAACAAAACAAAACAAAACAAAACAAAACAAAACATTTTTAGAAGAAATTCGATCCAAAGAGACATTCTCGGTTGGTTTTCTCGACCATGTTGCTCCGAACGGTTTACACTAGCCAAGCTAGGAACTTCTTGTAGAAATAGGCGAGTTTCAGGGTGTTGCGCGCGCATCATTTTTCAAAAAAACTGGCAAGCTCCACTCAAAGTAAACATACTGTTTAAAATCAACAAAGTATAGATACAGTTTCTGGAATTTAACACTATTATTCTGCTGTTGTTGGCTCGCTAGCAAGGCTGTTTGACATTGCTTACTTTGTGGAGAGACCGCCAAGAGCCCACCAATTCCTTTCCAAAACGATGCGCACGCAATACCCTGAAACTCGTCTATTACCGACAAATGTTTTTAGGGCTCATGCGACTGGAAATATTTTCCCTCTAATTTTTCAACTTTTCACCCAGGCTCTTTACTCGCTACTCGCTTGCTCGCTGCATTGAGGGTGGTTTTGCAGTCGCTGGTGGATGATATGGCGATTTTCTTGCTCGGTTAACCCTATGAAAAATCTTGATCCTATTTTAGTTTCCACGATGATGAAATATCAACCCATTGCTGCCTATAGGATCTCTGCGTGCGAGCGAACCTGATTTAGCACTTCTTACGTCAGTACAAAGCTAGTGGTTTATAGATTGACGTATATGAGTTATTTTATCTCTGCATTACATTATACATTTTTGCTCTTCCGCTATTGAGCCAAGTACTTCTCTTATTACGAGCACAATGTGCGCTGGAGATAAAGACCGTGCTTACAGTGGCTATGAAATGAAAATTAAGTCTGTCGTCTTATTTGAAAGAACACTTAAAATGATAGAGTAACATCTTTTGCAGTTTTCGGTTGCCTAGCTTCGTTGAGGTATTTCAGTTTGTTTGGTGTGGGAATGTCACATTTTGTGACGTAATATATCATACACGAGGAGGAGTGTTTCATCAGGATATCCAAACACTGAGACGTTTATTGAAAACCGAGGCGAAGCTGAGGTTTTTGAACAAACTTCGAAGTGTTTGGATATCCTGATGAAACACTCCTCCAAGGGCGCAACCAGGATTTTTGAAAGTGGGGTCGTTTTTTGGACAAAGTGACGACACAAATCTAGGGGAGTCGCCCCACAGGAAATTTTTGAACTTTGGGTCTGTAAAATAGCATTTCCTGCATTGAAGACACTTTTGACCCATTATAAAGGTTTTAAATCACATGTTTTGACCTCCAAAATTTCCATCGCACCCCCAAAAAGGGGGTCGGTCGCACCCCCCCCGACCCCCCTCTCGTTGTATGATATAGCATCTCAAACAAATCAGTATTTAAAGAGAAAATCAAAGTAAACGTTTGCTTAATTGATGTAATTTCTTCCTCCGATATCCAAACCACAGACACGGTACTGATTTCCTTTGTGTTTTCCTCATGAATTATTAATGAGTTTGAGAAGTACGTGTGCATAATGAGTTTCGGAGTATTTGCTATAAAAGTATTTGCTATAAAGCTATACACCAAATCGTAGTTTCATTTAGGCCCACATGCAAATTATTTACAAGCTTTGCCAAAATGACAGGGAAGTCCCACAGAGCTAGTTTCCTATATATTCAATTTTGGCCCCTATGCAAATTACATCGTGTCTATTAAAGCATAACGGGAAGATAACATAGGCTGGGACTGTTTTTTTCTTCATGTTTTGAGTTCATTATTTTTAGACACTACGTTTAGGATTATTGTCAAGGATAATCGATAAGCAAAGTTTATCCATATCGAATACCTAAACATTAAAAAGTTTCTGAAATCAGAAATGTTATGTTTACTACGGCTGCTTCAGCCTCATGTTATAAATGAATTACGTTTTATCCCGACTCAGATTGTATGCGCAGTCGAAACTCCCATTTCAAGAACAGAAGCTTTAATCAAACTCACTGAATACAATTAATACAATGCAATACAATACAATACAATACAATACAATACAATACAATACAATACAATACAATACAATACAATACAATACAATACAATACAATACAATAATAATACAATACAATACAATAATAATAATAATACAATACAATGCAATACAATACAATACAATACAATACAATACAATACAATACAATACAATAATAATACAATACAATACAATACAATACAATACAATACAATACAATACAATACAATACAATAATAATACAATACAATACAATACAATACAATACAATACAATACAATACAATACAATACAATACAATACAATACAATACAATACAATACAATACAATACAATACAATACAATACAATACAATACAATACAATACAATAATAATAATACAATACAATACAATACAATACAATAATAATACAATACAATACAATACAATACAATACAATACAATACAATACAATACAATACAATACAATACAATACAATACAATAATAATAATACAATACAATACAATACAATACAATACAATACAATAATAATAATACAATACAATACAATACAATACAATACAATACAATACAATACAATACAATACAATACAATACAATACAATACAATACAATACAATAATAATAATACAATACAATACAATACAATACAATACAATAATAATAATACAATACAATACAATACAATACAATACAATACAATACAATACAATACAATACAATACAATAATAATAATACAATACAATACAATACAATACAATACAATACAATACAATACAATACAATACAATACAATACAATACAATACAATACAATAATAATAATACAATACAATACAATACAATACAATACAATACAATAATAATACAATACAATACAATACAATACAATACAATACAATAATAATAATACAATACAATACAATACAATACAATAATAATAATACAATACAATACAATACAATACAATACAATACAATAATAATAATACAATACAATACAATACAATACAATACAATACAATACAATACAATACAATACAATACAATACAATACAATACAATACAATAATAATACAATACAATACAATACAATACAATACAATACAATACAATACAATAATAATAATACAATACAATACAATACAATACAATACAATACAATACAATACAATACAATAATAATAATACAATACAATACAATACAATACAATACAATACAATACAATACAATACAATACAATGCAATACAATAAAAAAGACAAGTTGCAAATACGTTACAAACAACAAAAGTGTTAAGTGAGTTGGATAAGGGGCTAGCGAACGGACTCTAAGTCCCAACTAGGTCAACCCCCGTATACACTACTAAAATAAAGAAACTGACATAAAATTAGAGATTTGCGAGAATACAGATTCTCAGCAGCAGAAAGGTCTGCCAGTACTCCTACAATTAGGACACACAGCTAAAGTCTATAAAGCTATTATCAAACCAAACTTAATCCGAAGGACGCATATGTGTTCCTCCCACAACACCAAACATGAGAATTTGTAGTGATTTCGTTTGATAATAGAAAAGATATCGTATAACCTTCTGCGATAAGTCATTCGTGCACATCTACGTCACAACATTTGACATTTACTTATCAAACCAACTGAAATATCTCAAAAACGAAGATGGGGAACTTTGTCATTTGAAGTGCATGTTCTTTCAAATAAGACAAACTTAAGTTTCGTTTAATATGTCCTTTAAAAACGCGGAAAATGTCGAAATCTTGACGTATTTGAAAAAGTCATGCTTTTCTAAATAACACTGAAATACTCATTATTCGTCCTGTTAATCAACAACTTTGATTACTTGCTACAACTGTTTGTACTCATTTATCGCTCTATATTGGCCATAATAATTTCACACTTTAAGTTCAGTCCAGTTCAGTTCAGTTCAGTTCAGTTTAGTTTAAACTATATATAAATGAATGCGGGACCCTTATATATTAAAACCTTGTATCGAAATAGTGTGCAGTGTTGAAACACAATCGAAATATATAGTAAGATTTAAGAAGTCGGCTATCGTTCCGAGCGAAGGCCCTTTCTCCCCTTACACGTTTCTCTCTGACGAAGGGCCTTCGCTCGAAACGTTAGACTCCTACGTTCTCTGTTTCGGCAGTATATCTAACCTTACTATATTTCGATTGTTGTTTCTACACTGCCTACGCAGCACGCTACTTTTATATTACTATATTTCGATTGTGTATACATGCAAGTTGTGTCGGTGTTCGATTGTATTAGTTGGTATCGATAACATGAATTCAATGGTTAATTTTTGCGAAAATTAGTCATAACCAGATTTCAGTTCATGTTGTTGAATGTTCTGTTGTTCAGTGTGGTCTTGACCTTCAAAACATCGCGAAGATAACGAGCATAAAACCACGACTCAAAATAGAACAAATCAAAGAAAAAAGGCGTCTGACATTTTATTTTTGACCTACAAGATACGGTCAGTGTGAAAAACAAAGTACAGTTATTTTTAGTATCGAAAATTCTGGCAAAATCTCTAAAGGAAAAGTAGGTGACCCGAGTCAAATAAATCGAGTCCTGTCAATCGCTTTCTGCCTCATATGGTGTGATATGTTTGGAAATATTTATCTATACGTCCTTCGTCAGAAACAACTAACCATTGAGCCACTGAGGCCCAGATGGATAGCCAAGGTTGCAAATTCATGCAATTCTAAAATCTGGAAATTTCAACGTTGAATAGGTGCAGGGAATTTCGCAATTTAATTGATTGCGTTCAAAAAACGCAATCGCGTTATCGCGCATCATAACTTCGACTTCTCAAGAAGATCTAGCCGTCTAGTCGTATCAGTATATACCTTGTGGTTTTTGAGTACCATTAGCCTTTTTTTATACTAACCTCCTTAAACGTGTGGTAAGCGCGAGACATTACGTCCCCTACTACCCGCCTAGAATTGACCCAAAGATGTGACCTCATCTGACTTTTCTCAATCACAATGTCAAAACTTCGATCAGAAAATAACCGTGTTAATAACTGCGTGTATTCTTGCTTCAAGGATTCGCTTTCCTGAGGTCGTTTTCCATTCAGTCTCCACTTTAGTGGATCGTGTCATGGACTTATGATAACGAAATACTACCGTTTGGAGCGTAGCTCTATCCAAAAGCACTGCATTTCTTTTTTGCCTGTCATGATAAGCTTTTGGGGGACGAATTCCATGTGTTCGAGTGGGGTATACAAAGTTTCGAAGGCAGAGAAGATTTATAGTACTTTAATTAGACGTATAAATTCTTGATATAAATATCAAGTATACAACGTAAAATCCTGGCATTCACCACATTTTTTTCTATACGTCATAACACACTGCCTATACCTAGCACTCTACTTTTATATTACTTCATGATTTACTTTGATGAAGAACGTTGACTTGAAACGTCAGTATTTCATTCTTTAAAAGCAGTTCGCCACTTTTAAGATTTTCTATACATCGTAACACACATTGACATGCGAAGTATTTTACTTCTAACTACATGCAGATATGCATACAAGTTTACTAAAACATGGAGGCGTTCCGCTGTAATGCCAAATTAATTGATTCATTGGTAAGATTCGGTTGCCCTGTTCCAGACGTCTCCAGTGTACGTCAATTTAATTAATTGGAATTTGCTTCTGGGCATATTCACCACAAGGTGCTTCCTTTCAATTATGATTGCGTGAATATTTTAATTACTGGCATGGCTTTAATGTCTAATTCTACTGAATGATTGCGAAAACTGAAACAAATTTAGGGTCAAATTTATGGAATATTATTTATAAAAGTGCTAACTTTAAAAATTAACTCGAAATATATAGTAAAAGGTTTTAGTACTGCCAAAATTATTGAGTTTCAAGCGAAGGCCTTTCGTGGCGTTTGTATTGGCAACACTGCCTACGCAGCACAATACTTTTATTTCACTGTTTAAAAATTAACGATACACTGGGGCTACGCTGATCTAAACTGAAATGCAAACTGTGGTTGAAATTGGATGATGTTCAACTGAAAAATTCTAATCGTCTTGGTTTTCGAGAGGAGGCATGGGGGGGGGGGGGGGGGAGGTGGTTATTAGAAAATTGCAGTTTTAAAAGGGGCTTATTGGAGGGGTTTATTAGAGAGGGGAGCTTATTAGAGAGGAGGGTTTATTAGAGAGAGGGTCCTTATTAGAGAGAGAGGGTGCTTATTAGGGAGAGGGGGTATTTATTAGAGAGAGAGGGCTGTATTAGAGAGGGAGGTTTATTAGAGAGAGGGTGCTCATTAGAGAGAGAGGGTGCTTATTAGGGAGAGGGGGTGTTTATTAGAGAGAGGGCTGTATTAGAGAGGGTGCTTATTAGAGAGAGACCTTATTAGAGAGAGGGGGTGCTTATTAGAGAGAGGGTGTTTATTAGAGAGCGGGTGCTTATTAGAGAGAGAGGGTGCTTATTAGAGAGAGGGTGCTTATTAGAGAGAGGGTGCTTATTAGAGAGAGAGAGCTTATTAGAGAGAGGGTGTGTATTAGAGAGAGAGTGCTTGTTAGAGAGAGGGTGTGTATTAGAGAGAGGGTGTGTATTAGAGAGAGGGTGCTTATTAGAGAGAGGGTGTGTATTAGAGAGGGTATTTACTACGTGTCCCAAGCTCAGACAGGTGGTTACCCATCCAAGTACTAACCGGGTTTAACTTGAGTTTTCAGCGGTGAAAGACAGCGCGCTAACAGCGCACGCCAGCCGTACTTTCCAATTATTTTTTGTCAACCTAATAAGTGTGATGAACATTTTCGTATAAGCTAACCATATTTAAAAATGGAGCTTTTTAAAAGAATATAAACTCGCCCATATATATATATATATATTATCCAGTTTGCGACTTCATCTATAGGCAATACAGAATGATACTCTACCGTATGACTGCATCAACGATCAGAATGTAAAAAAAAAGGATAACCGGATAAAGTCAAGTAGCAGAATTCCTCTGTATGTTGCCGTCTGATCAAGTGGCCCTGTACGTCAATCAATAACAGTCAAGCTTTTTTATAACAATAGAACTAACTGCTGGGAAGTCGTATTTTCCATAACCGAGATGTCAATTGATGATGAATAATGTTAATCAGTAGAAACATTAGTGTAGTTTAGTACTGACCTAATAAATTATTGCCTGCGTCCAGAATGTCTGCAATGCGACAAGATATTTGCTCGGGCTACCTGTGGTATTTCGGTCGTGTTATTTCTTCTTTTTTTTTGCGTCGCGATACTGACCCGATAGACTTTGCGAAACTGAGGCAGCTTTTTCACTATTGGCTGGTGTACTGTTAGCTAACTTCACGGGCTTGTTTATAACTTCACGAGGGCTGTCTAATGACTGCTTGAATCTACCGAATCTGGCATTATAGGTTATTTTGTACTTTTTAACAAATGCTTAATATGTGCAAGCTAGCTGCATTGCTGTGTGTAGCCCGAGCGAACACCTCAGGTTTTGATTTAAATTAACCTGCGCGCGGGTAGACGTCTCAATTCCTGTGGCCCAGACTTGCAGTAGTGAAGTGGTGTTTCTCCAGGGTGAATTTCAGAATTCTCTGCACCAAAAATTTTCAAACATTTATTATTTGTGCACCAAAAAACTAGAAAGCTTGCGCCAAAAAACTGCACCATAACTATGAACTTGTCAATCTGCACCAAAAAAACGTGCGCCAAAATTTTTGAGGTAAATGCTCTACGCCAAAGATCTTGGTCAAATACCCCCTCAAATTCAGTTTGGACTGTTTCTAGACCATATAAATAATAGACCTAGTTCTAGACCTGTCTTGCCTGGCTAACATCAACTCTGATTTTGAGGCGCAACAATTTTTGACACGCATCAGATTACTTGGCACGTCTACCAATGAATTTCAAAAGTTTTTTGAATATATAAAATTAGTCTAATTTTCGTATTTTGAAATCTTGTTTACAAAACGCAGAAAATTGAGGTGGTTATTTAAGGGTACTGCATTTCTTCCCAGGAAAATACTGCTCAGCCCACGTGAAGAATGGCATCGTGTTTCGAGTTTTATTAGATTAAGGCATTGGAAGCATCAGGATTTCGGCTTATCTCTGGCAACAACAAGTCAACTGAACAGCGATTACTGCGTGTGTTATCATCATGGGTAGAGCAACTACATGGCTTGTCTTTTAGTCCAAGATAAGCGCATACATATGGTCTTCATCATCATCTTACATCATGCATTCCAAACTTTTTTAAACCGTAAAGATATAACGATTTTTAATAGCTTATCTCGCATCAATTCCGGCATGTATCCACTGACTTCCTTTTCGCGCTGACTGCTGTGCGTCACTGTAACGCAAAAAGCGCGCAAACGCTGCCAAGAGTCTCGTGCTTAAAGAGCGAACGACTTGGGATACGCGTGTCACTCGCTACTGCCATTGGCGGCTCAAAGCAAGACCGAGCAAGTTGTACCACGACCGCTTCTGCTTTTGCTGGGCTCTCACTCGTCTTGTTAAAACCTCAGACTACCAGTTGATTTCGAAGGCATGGCTGATGCAAATAACGCGACGATATTCAACCAGACTTCCTTTGGGCCTGAATTTAATCCAACGTATGATACCTTCATTGTCCTTCTGGGGTTATGCATTATCGCCATCAACGGTCTCGTAATCAACTTGTTCGTTTGCAAACCATTTCTCCAAGAAGTCACCAACTATTTTCTCGTTAGCCTCGCTGTATCGGACGGTCTTACTGGTCTACTGGTTATTCCACTATATGTTGGCTGTGTTGTATCTTACGAAATCAGTGTTTGTATCACGTTCGATCTCGCGCATCGCCTGGTCGCTTTTGCAACGGTCTACCATTTACTGTTAATCACATGCGATCGTTACGTAGCCATAACACGGCCATTTCGACACAGCAGTATTTTCACATCAAATGTATCTGTCGCTCTACTCGTTATCGTCTGGTCTCTAGCTGTCTTCTTAACCCTTATTCAGCTCACTTGGTACAACTTCGACAACTTACAAGACGACAGTCCGGAGATTTTGAAGTACATTTTTCATTACGATATAACGTGTATCGTGATTGGTTTCTTACTACCAATAATCATCATGGTCGTAGCTTACGCTAAAATGCTACGTATAATAACCAGACACGCTCGAGCCATTGAAGCAACGACCCGCGAGAAACTAATCTTATCGAAGGAGAAGCGCGCAACGGCCATCTTTGCGACTATGTTGCTCATCTACATTATGTGTTGGTTTTCATTCTTCTTCTTTGCGCTCAACGCCGACCTTCATGATGAGTCGAATCATATTATTCTACCCCGGGTCTTGGAGGATATACTGTTTTTCTTCCGGTTCTGTACCTCGGTTTTTAATCCTTTGCTGTACGTGTTTTTTAAAACCGATTTCAAAAAAGCTTTGAAGGAAACTATTATGCAGTATCAATGCCGAGCGTCCCTGACCGGTTTTCGTCTGCAGAATCAATCATTTTCGAACAATGACGATGATAGTTCACCGCCGGCTGCACCCAGAAACCAGACGTTGATTCCGCGCACTTAAAGCCTGCAGGAAACGACAGCAGACCGCACAGTTATTCCCGTCCGCTAAGTATAACTCTCACTGGGACTAATCAGCGGACAGTCGCTAAACTGCTCGCGGAAAGACAACGCAGCTGTGTAGAATTTCAATCTGGGAACCCTGTTTTATCGGTATATATACCAGCGAGAGAGAAAACAAACAAACTGAAAAAAAACAATCAATGAACTGAGTGGTTTGGGTGGAAAATATGTAGAAATAACACGTACTTCATTAAAGCTGACATAAATAAGTTAACTCGAACTGTTTAGCCTTTAGGATCGGTGCTAATGATTGATCTACTGTTTCGGGAATAATTGCATGATTTACAAGAACGAAATTCTTACTACTGTTTCGAATATATATATTATAGAATAGAGCCGTGTGGGTAGTTTATATAACGCTTTGCTCAAGACAGCGTTACTTAAGTTAGATGTATATATAGATCTATAGTATAGATAGAGCAAGTGAAAAGGTTGTAAAATTGCCGAGAATTATATATAGCAGTTCTTCATTAGAGTAAAATACGATGAAGCTCCACTTGACATGTCAGTATTTCGTTATCAAAACTATTCTCGGCAGTTTACCATCGTTTTACGTTGCTTTATCCAAAACATGCACTGCCTATGCAGACTTTTTTTTATCTAATACATAATCTTATAGTCTTGTATTCTTATATATAGTTTTCACCATATTTTTCGTGAAGTTTTTACCTAGACACTTGTATGTTGTTAGCAATATGGCATATTTTAGTTATAAGAAATATTATTAAATTACAATGTTTAGATACTGTTTTATGTAAACTGTGTTGTTTTGGCATGTCGTAATACGGTTTGTTATCTTGTACCATATCTTGGGTTATTATTAGCGGCTGGTGTCTATATTCGGTGCAAATTGTCTACAAGACAGATTGATAAAATTCCTTGGTTTCAAATGTCTGAGGGGTGTTTGTTTTCGCGCTTTACAGCTATTGTATTGTGTTATTTATCAGTTCGAGAACTATTAATAGCTTATTACAATGACAGGGCGAAGAAAGGCGAAGAAACGGACTTGGCAAAGTTTGTTTACCGTTTACGCCAACTTTAATTATATTATATATATATATATATATATATATATATATATATATATATATATATATATATATGTATATATATGTATATATATATATATATATATATATATATATATATATATGTATATATATATATATATATATATATATATATATATATATATATGTATATATATATATATGTATATATATAAATATGTATATATATATTGTATATATATTGTATATATACATATATATATATATATATACGTATATACGAGCAAATTCGCCGATAATTGCTATTTTACAAGCTGTCGTTGTGGTTAATGCAGCACTTTTAGCTTGGAGTTTGTAAAGTTTTCTTAGTTCTTGCTGTACAAGCTGTTGTTAGTTAGCCATAGTACTTTCAGCTTGGAGTTTGTAAAGACTGTAAAGTTTTGTTAGTTCTTGCTCTACAAGCTGTCGTTAGTTAGTATATAATACTTGTAAAGTTTTGTTAGTTCTTGCTCTACAAGCTGTCGTTAGTTAGTATAGTACTTTCAGCGTTTTGTTACTTGCTATGCAAGCTGTTGTTAATTGGTCATCAGTACTTTCAGCTTGGAGTTTGTAAAGTTTTGTTAGTTCTTGCTATACAAGCTGTTGTTAGTTAGTATAGTACTTTCAGCTTGGAGTTCGTAAAGTTTTGTTAGTTCCTGCTGTACAAGCTGTCGTTAGTTAGTAGTATAGTACTTTCAGCTTGGAGTTTGTAAAGTTTTGTTAGTTCTTGCTCTACAAGCTGTTGTTAGTTAGTATAGTACTTTCAGCTTGGAGTTTGTAAAGTTTTGTTCGTTCTTGCTATACAAGCTGTCGTTAGTTAGTATAGTACTTTCAGATTGGAGTTTGTAAAGTTTTGTTAGTTCTTGCTATACAAGCTGTCGTTAGTTAGTATAGTACTTTCAGATTGGAGTTTGTAAAGTTTTGTTAGTTCTTGCTGTACAAACTGTCGTTAGTTAGTACAGTATTTTCAGCTTGGCGATTGTAAAGTTTTGTTAGTTCTTGCTCTACAAACTGTCGTTAGTTAGTGCAGTATTTTCAGCTTGGAGTTTGTAAAGTTTTGTTAGTTCTTGCTATACAAGCTGTCGTTAGTTAGTGCAGTATTTTCAGCTTGGAGTTTGTAAAGTTTTGTTAGTTCTTGCTATACAAGCTGTCGTTAGTTAGTAGTACAGTATTTTCAGCTTGGAGTTTGTAAAGTTTTGTTAGTTCTTGCTATACAAGCTGTTGTTAGTTAGTATAGTACTTTCAGCTTGGGGTTTGTAAAGTTTTGTTAGTTCTTGCTGTACAAGCTGTTGTTAGTTAGTATGGTACTTTCAGCTTGGAGTTTGTAAAGTTTTGTTAGTTCTTGCTGTACAAGCTGTCGTTAGTTATAATAAAGTAAGTTTTGTAACAAACAGCTTAGTTGCACTATACTAACTAACGACAGCTTGTACAGCAAGAACTACCAAAACATTATAAACTTCAAGCTGAGAGTATATATATAGAGAATAATTACGATCAGTTGAGTACACAGTTTTCGGCAAGATTTTTTGTTGTTGACTTTGTCGGCATGTTAGAAACTTCTAGATCTTTATATTCTTCTATAAAGATTATTTTGAAAGAACATAAATACTTATTTACACTTTCCCTTATAAGGAACTAATGATTTCCTTGTCTGTTTGTACAGTCTCGCCGGTATATGTGTCTATCAAATGTTCGAAGCATAAAATGTACTTGTGAGTGTGTAGTCACAGCCGACCCAAACATCCGTTGACGTATGAAACGCTCTGTTTTAATCATACTTTGGGTTTTAATGTGATTTCTTCATCTGTCGTTAATTATACGAAAATCAGAGTAAAGAACAGATAATGTTTCAATCGACTGTTGCTATGCATGAATGGGGCTTGATTAAGCCTCAGCCGTTTCATGGTAGCCCGTTAACCTTTTCATTCTTATTGCTGTGGGACACCTTTATCCTTTCACTCTGTCTAACACCTAACACCAGACCTTTTTACTCTGTCGACTAACGCCAGACAATTTTACTTTATATCAAGGGGAGACCTTTTAGAAAGCTATGCATGAAAGGATTACGGGTGGAGCACGGGTGCTGGTGTGTGCTGTTTTAGCGTGCTGCCTCTCACCAAAAAGTTAAGCCCGGTTAAACGGGGTTAGTACTTGAATGGTTGACCGCTTGGAACTCATGTGAGTAGAGTTGTAGTTGATCTCTCCTGTGCTTCGAGGGGTTTTCGCCGGGTTCTCCGGTTTTCCTCCCTCCATAAAATCAACACCTAACATCTTAGCTGTGATCCGTGGTCTGAATTGTGTCGTTGGCGCCTGCTTCGAGCGCCTTTCATGCCTCGACACGGCCATGCCTGATCAGTCTGCGTCCTTCGCAATTCAGCCGCTGGCTGTAAGTAAGGATGATTGGCCACCCAGTCCTTTATCCTTTATTAAACACACTGCTGAATGTGGAACAACTTTATTTTTTTACTCTGTCTAACGCCAGATCTGTTTACTCCGTTTGACTCTAAACCATTTTACTCTGTTTAACACCAGATGATTTTACTCGCGAAGGGGCGACGCCTCGAAAAGGCATGCATGACAGGGTTAACTCCTTTGTATCTGTACTTACTACGCATGCGTATGTTGTGTTTATGCTTATTCACAAATGTGAACCAGGTTTTAAAATGCATTATATGCAATAAGAAATACGAACTAAGTTACAAGCAGCGAGTATGAGTAAAATTGGTACAAGCATACCCGATTTTGTCGAGCTGACCAATTAGCTTTTTGAAAGTCCTTTTTGAAAATCATGCATGTAAATGGCAAAGTTTTCCTGATTAAATATTATGAGCCAAAATAGAATAGGTTGTTTACGATATTCATAAGTTATAACTCTTTACCAACTTTAATTAATTGTACTGTTGATCAAACAGATTCAATTTTTATAACCAAATTTGTAAATAACTGCTAGCTTGGAGTGGCTCAATGGTTAGAGCGTCTGGCTAGTATTCGGAAAGAAGACCATTCCACTCTAGTTTGTGAGCTCGAACAGCAAAAACAAACAAAACTATAGCACAATTTATATAATTAATTCTTTGAAAGTTTTCATGGCGATAATATAATATAAATAAGTTTTGTGGAAACACCACGTAAAATGTTTAGCCAAGAAATATTTTACGTGGTGTTTCCACAAAACTTATTTATAATACAATTTATATAGTTCAGACTTTCAGTCTTACCGCAATACTATACAAAGACATTTGATAAATCGAAAGATCGAGTGCTGTGAAAACGTTCAAGGTTATATAATACTAGTAATATAATACTAGTAATTACCTTGCTTACGTCAAGTCATGTACACATACGAGATCTTTCTAGTGAAATAACAAGTGTAAAGAGCTTTTTATTCGGACAGACTGACTCAAGGACTGTTTAGCTAGGTCGCCATCACGACTGCGCCCTGTCAGCTCGACCTTCAGGTTTTCTTATCTTTATATTTTAAAAATCTGTGACCAGCTTAATTAGTAGACTTAATTCTTCCATCATTTTTGACGAGTTAATTGTCTTGCGGACGTCATCTAGTTTCTTATCCATTATTTTTATCTTCCTTAATCACATCAAAGGTCTTGTCAATTGGGATTTTTCATCTCAAGGTCAAAAACTCATGTATGTATGACCTGAGCCATGTAATTTAAGTAAACAAATATCTGCGTCTTCGTATCAATACTATATATAACACTGTAAAACTCGCACAAGTTGCTCCATAGTTTCAACAACAAAATACTGACGTTTCGCGTGGAGCCCTTCATCAGAGTAAGAGTATAAAAGAAGTAGAACGCTGTGTGGGCAGTATTTTAGATAGAGCAATGTGAAAAGCATAGATAGGCGTAGAGTATGGGGGCTGAGGGGCTTTAGCCCCCCGAGAAATCTTAATGAGGGGGCTCACCCCCCCCCCCACCCCCCCACCCCCCCAACCCACCCACCCCAGAAATTTTGCAGCAACTGACTCATCAATCACCATTCACCAATTATAGGTTACTGGTTAGGTTAAAGTAACTGTATTACAGCCTCATTCCTGTCAGCCAAAAGCACCCATGTACACATATAAGACAACCCAGTAAACACAACATCGAAATATTGTTGAAATGTGTGGTATTTTAACTAGTTTTTACGACATTTTATGACCTTCAGTCTTAAAAATCACCCCTATAATGCAGGAAATGGCATTTCCGAGACCCTAAATTTTAAATATTTCAGGGGGCAAGAGTCCCTTTTGTGAACACCCCCCACGGGAAAATTCTTAAAGGCCCTGTTCACCCCCCCCCCCCGGACAAAAACAAAACTCTACGCCTGTGATGAAAAGGTGGCTAAACTGCCAAGAATAGTTTGAATAGTTTTGATAACGAAATACTGACGTTAGTTTCAAGCCGAACCTTTCCTTTCATCAGAGTGAAAATGTAAGAAAGTAGATAGAGTAAGGTGAAAACGTGGTAAACTGCCAAAAATAGTTTTGATAACGAAATACTGACGTTTTGAGCGAAATCTTTCATCAGAGTAAAACGTCAAAAGGTAGAGTACTGCGTATAGGAAGTGTTTTAGATAGAGCAAAGTGAACTGCGTGGTAAACTGCCGAGAATAGTTTGGATCACGAAATACTGGCGTTTCAAATGAAGCCTTACATCAGGCTTGTTTACTCTATAATGCTTGAACAATATAGTGTTATCGTGCAGAAAAGAAATACTGCAAAACCAAAGAATAAATTAAAAGTTTCTATCGAAAGTGAAGTGCAGTCACAAAACCGATGGTATTCCCAATATTTTAACCAAATTCCTATTATATCTCAAAATGGTGTGATATACCATATATAGACCTCTCGAATGGGAGTCAAAAATTATAAAGTTGGGTTTTTTAAACAAAAAGTTGAAATATTAGTGTTTGCAACGATTGCAATAATACGAGATTGTTCTTATACTGGTCTCGACTTATTGACTGCGTGTTTGGCAGTCGCTACACGTGTAGCAGGATTTGAATGTTTTTTGTGTTTGATAATGTCTCTGCTTGTCAAGATCTATATTTGGTAACATCGTTATCATATTGTTTATGCTAGTCAAGACGACATCCAACACAACATTGTTCATCAGCTGGTCAACACAACATTGTTCATGCTGGCCAAGTCAGTCAACCTTGTTCGTGCTAGCTAACACAGTATTGTTTATGCTACCCAGCTCAACCTTGTTCATGCTGCATGCTAACACAGTATTGCTTATGCTGGCCAAGTCAACTTTGTTCATGCTGACCAGCACAACTTTGTTTATGTTAGCTAATACAATATTGTTTCATAAAAGTAGCGTGCTGCGTAGGCAGTGTAGAAATAACAATCGAAATATAGCAAGGTTAGTAGTCTCCTCCGCAGGCATCTCTAATTTTATGAGAAGTCAGAAGAGAATTTGGGTTATCTGTGGTATAAGCTCAGGCCACGCGTTTTGGGATCGAGGAGGACGGGTTTTCTTGTCCCCCCGAGCTTATACCACAGTAACCCAAATTCTCTTCTGACTTCTCTTATAAAATTAATAGAGATGCCTGGATAGGAGGCTACAAGGTTAGATATACTGGCGAAACAGAGAACGTAGGAGTCTAACGTTTCGAGCGAAGGCCCTTCGTCAGAGAACCCCCTCTGACGAAGGGCCTTTGCTCGAAACGTTAGACTCCTACGTTCTCTGTTTCGCCAGTATATCTAACTCTGCTATATTACAATATTGTTCATGCTAGCCAGCTAAATTTTGTTCATGCTGGTCAAAACGTTGTTCATACTGGCTAGCACAACGTTGTTCATGTTGCTCAGCTCAACGTTGTTCATGCTGCCCAGCTCAACGTTGTTCATGTTGCCCAGCTCGATCAACGTTGTTCATGCTGCCCAGCTCAACGTTGTTCATGTTGCCCAGCTCAACGTTGTTCATGTTGCCCAGCTCAACGTTGTTCATATTGCCCAGCTCAACGTTGTTCATATTGCCCAGCTCAACGTTGTTCATGTTGCCCAGCTCAACGTTGTTCATGCTGCCCAGCTCAACGTTGTTCATGTTGCCCAGCTCAACGTTGTTCATATTGCCCAGCTCGACGTTGTTCATGTTGCCCAGCTCAACGTTGTTCATGTTGCCCAGCTCAACGTTGTTCATGTTGCCCAGCTCAACGTTGTTCATATTGCCCAGCTCAACGTTGTTCATATTGCCCAGCTCAACGTTGTTCATGTTGCCCAGCTCAACGTTGTTCATGCTGCCCAGCTCAACGTTGTTCATGTTGCCCAGCTCAACGTTGTTCATATTGCCCAGCTCAACGTTGTTCATGTTGCCCAGCTCAACGTTGTTCATGTTGCCCAGCTCGACGTTGTTCATGTTGGCCAGCTCAACGTTGTTCATGCTGCCCAGCTCAACGTTGTTCATGTTGCCCAGCTCAACGTTGTTCATGCTGCCCAGCTCAACGTTGTTCTTGCAACGATATTCTATAGCAAGTTACTGAACTGAAAAAAAGAAACATTCCCCCTCTGAAAACCCTTTACCCTCTACCTAGTACATAGTTTAGACACGTCTTCAAACAATAGTTTCGTCAGGATTCTCGCTTAATAATTGTGTCATTGTCACATGAGCCTCCGTGCTTTGATTGTTCGTCACGGCAAACGAAGCTCTTCTTTTACGCACACAGCAAAAGATAGATATGATAATTATTATTACTATCGCTATAAAACTCAGTGATGCTGCCAGGATTATTACAGTATTGCTTTCTTCGGAACCCGCATCAGTTGGTGCTGCTGTTGTAGTCGGTGGAGTGGTTGAGGTATCGTTGAATGTCGAGGTGACTGTTGTAGATACTAATTGATTAAAAAGCCATGTTAATGTTTTCCCTTCCTTCTGTCTCCCTTCCTACTTTTTTTCTTCTTTCTTTCCTTCTTTCATTATTTTCATCTTTCTTTTCTTTTTTTCTTCTTTCCTTTCTTCTTTCCTTTCTTTCTTTCTTTCTTTCTTTCTTTCTTTCTTTCTTTCTTTCTTTCTTTCTTTCTTTCTTTCTTTCTTTCTTTCTTTCTTTCTTTCTTTCTTTCTTTCTTTCTTTCTTTCTTTCTTTCTTTCTTTCTTTCTTTCTTTCTTTCTTTCTTTCTTCCTTCCTTCCTTCCTTCCTTCCTTCCTTCCTTCCTTCCTTCCTTCCTTCCTTCCCTCCTTCCACCCTTCCTTCCCTCCTTCCACCCTTCCCTCCTTCCCTCCTTCCTTCCCTCCTTCCTTCCCTCCTTCCTTCCTTCCTTCTCCTTCCTTCCTTCCTTCCTTCCTTCCTTCCTTCCTTCCTTCCTTCCTTCCTTCCTTCCTTCCCTCCCTCCCTCCCTCCCTCCTTCCTTCCTTCCTTCTTTCCTTCCTTCCTTCCTTCCTTCCTTCCTTCCTTCCTTCCTTCCTTCCTTCCTTCCTTCCTTCCTTCCTTCCTTCCTTCCTTCCTTCCTTCCCTCCTTCCCTCCTTCCCTCCTTCCCTCCTTCCCTCCTTCCCTCCTTCCCTCCTTCCCTTCTTCTCTCCTTCTTTCCTTTTCTTTTCTCCCTCTTGTCCTTTCCTTATTGTCATTCCTCAATGTTCTTTTCCTTACGTTGTAATTTACCAGACACTTTAAAAACCAAACATGAACTAAGCGTCTCATCTTCATCTTGTTCCTCGTCAGTTTCACATTCGATCATAAATTTTAATATCTTTCCTTCAGTGCTTTTTTTAACGTCAGCCTTCAAATCTCCAATGTTCTGGAAAAAAATAAAACAGAATCACGACAATACGGCATTGCTATGAATTAATTTGTGTGCAATGTTGGCCTATAGACCACTTTTATAATAGTAACTAATTTGAATATTCTTTTACGTGCATCTTAATATAAGCCTTTCTGGCCTCGTTTGTGTGTCTGCAATTCAAAAGGATCTTTGCTTCATAACGAGGCTAGGAAGGCTTATTTAGATGCACATAGGTCATAAAAGAATATTTAAAGTGGTGGCCATTATGAAAGTGGTCTATGATCGCCTAATTCTTTGCCTAACGTATCCTTCGTTTTCGAGCGAAGCAGAATTTAGAATTTTTGGCGAGCAGCTCACTAATCTTGACGAGGTCTGGGTCGAGTTTATATTGGGCGATGATCTTCGGTATACGCAATGTCTACCGATCAGCGGCAGGCATTATTATATAAATTGTGCGCTACGCTACACCTGGCATTGTTTGGCGCTGGAATATATATTGATTTATTAAAGAGAAGTGTATTTTTCTACTATACTATTATATCAAACACAACTCTATTTGTTGTTGGAAGTATATATCAAGGCCACAAAAGGCTAAGTGACATTTCGAGGGGCAGAAAGTGTATTTATACGAGTCTTTGTTCATTAATTTTTATATGACATTCCACACCATTGTGCCAGATGATTTCACTTAACATTTTAAGCATGCGACGTTATTGTCAACACTCGCGTCACGCGTATAAAATTGAGCCATTAAAGATGGCAACAGCCGTTATTGCTGCAAATCAACAACCTAAAACTGCATAGATTGCCGTTCTTCACTTCAAGCAAGAGTGCTGACACCATCACTCTCTAATGGCTCGATTTTATACGCGTGACGTCCATGTTGGGGAAAACGTCGCATGCTTAAGCTCTTTAATTGAAAATGCTTCGGACGATAACAAGTAATTTACTACTAAATAGTAAATGGTAGCAACTCGCAGCACTTCACTTTTGATAAAAACTTCTAGTAATAAATGTAATTACCCAACTAATATGCCAAAATTCTTTTAACTTGAAAAACGATATTTTCGATCCGTTCGTCGTTCCGATGGCAATCCATTCCATATTTTTCTTCCAATAACTTATCGACTCAACGGAGCATTTTGTGTATTCCCGTGTTGTTGCATTGAATGCTGTTGTGACCCCATAACCTTCCTTATCCATAACTATTAGTGAATCATTTACTTCATCCCAAGTCCATCTCGGCCATCGCCATGAACCAGTTGTGTATCTGCAACCTTAATTCAGATTTAGGTTTGGTAATACCATGATTTACTCCGGGACACTTAATCACTAACTTCCTTCATGTCTGATGGTATTACTTATAATGTTATTATAATCTTCTAATTGCCTACGCCAGCAAGTGATGTTTTGACCTCTGTCTGTCTGTCTGTCTGTCTGTCTGTCTGTCTGTCTGTCTGTCTGTCTGTCTGTCTGTCTGTCTGTCTGTCTGTCTGTCTGTCTGTCTGTCTGTCTGTCTGTCTGTCTGTCTGTCTGTCTGTCTGTCTGTCTGTCTGTCTGTCTGTCTGTCTGTCTGTCCATCTGTCTGTGTGTTCGTGCGTCTGTCTGTCTGTCTGTCTGTCTGTCTGTCTGTCTGTCTGTCTGTCTGTCTGTCTGTCTGTCTGTCTGTCTGTCTGTCTGTCTGTGTGTCGGTGCGTCTGTCTGTCTGTCTGTCTGTCTGTCTGTCTGTCTGTCTGTCTGTCTGTCTGTCTGTCTGTCTGTCTGTCTGTCTGTCTGTCTGTCTGTCTGTCTGTCTGTCTGTCTGTCTGTCTGTCTGTCTGTCTGTCTGTTTGTCTGTACAGGTTTTTACGAAAGTTTGTGGAAAGGTTTATGAAAGTTTGTGGAAAGCGATCACAAAATGTCGATCGCGCGATAAAAAGCGCTGAATGGAAACCAGGCTTTATCAGCTCTCAACTAGAACAGATACGGTTGAGAGCTCATGAGAGAAAAGTAGATCGCGAGATAAAATAGCAAGTGGAAATTCGGCTTAAGAGGGCGAACCCTCTTGAGTGCGTTTGCATGGAAAATTTCCAGCCCTCCCAGGCGAGATCTGTGCTAGCCCTCTTGTCGTGTAAACGCAAACACATTTTTACAAGGACTTAAAAGACGGATTTCCAGTCCTGGCACGAAGCAGCTCGCTTCGAGCACTCGCGCGGTTTCCACTGTATTTCCACCAAACGCAGCTCGTTGCGATAACTCGCGGCTGATGAAACGCTAGCCGAGTTTTTTGAACAAACTTCGAGGTGTTTGGCCTGATATCCTGATGGAGCACTCTTCTGAGTGTTTGAAATATCATCTCAAACAAATCGGCATTTTAAGAGAAAATCAAGGTGAAAGTTCGCTGATTAATTTATGTAATTAATTTCTTCAATATCCATGCAAATTAACCATCGACACGGTAATGATTTCCTTTGTGCAGTTTTCCTCACAAATTATTAATGAGTTTGAAATGTTTACCGCGAGTACTTGTCGGGAGTAAAAAATACTTCAAAATTTCCAACTATCTGCCACGAGCGCTAAAATACTCTCAGCGAACTGCGAGTTACTTGGTGCGAAGACTGGAAATCCGCCTAATTGGACTGCATTCACACGAATCAGGTATATATAGTAAGTCTTGTGAGCGGCATAGCCCGTTTTCTCTTTATCCCACTGTCCGGCTATTAAATTATTCAGTTTCTGAGTGTCCTTTTGTTTTTTAATGTGTTTGGTTGTTTAATTGTTTATAGATAAAACAATTATCAAAAACTTTGTCAATTAAAACATTCCAAAATCTTAATTTAAAGATCTCCGTATACACACGGAGAATTTTTTATTTGGTTTTGCATTCCGTTCATACGTAATTAAACCCTGATTCAGCGTCAAAACCACTCCATTTTCGTTAATAACGAGTGCTGACGGGCAAATACGAACAAAAAACGATTGTGTAGGGATCCGTTTTGAATGCTTCGTGTTGCCCAAGTGTCCATCATCTTTCGCTTGCTAATCAGATTCAAAATGCATGCAGGTGAAAAAGTCCGTCTTTTGTCATAAACTTCCCTTGCAATTGCTTGTTTCAACTGGTAGTCTTGTACTTTCAAACTTTAAAATAACGGTTCGGGGCTGTGCTTTTCGGCCTTTGAATTTGATCTATATCCTATCTACATGACCCTGGGCTGTTCGGTTCGCGGTACGGAATCCTTTCACTCGATCGGAAGACGAGATTTGAATTATTGTTAGGAATCGTTTACATCCAAATACACTACGTTTATTCGCGGTACCAGACGAATTCGAATTCGTCCTATTTCGCCGTGTAAACAGGCGAGACTGGTTCCAAATTCGTCCTGTACCGTGTAAGCGGGGTCTAAACCAATTCTTCTTTGTAAATTTAATTTGTGAGTTTTATTTAACCGGCCCCAGTTCTACGTTGCTGAGCAGCCGGATTCCTTGTTTACACTTCTTTTGAATATAATTTGCATTTTAGGTAACAATTTGAGGTTGTAAATGTCTGGACCTTATCAACTAAATATCCGCTTTCTACATGGTGAACTTTTATTCCGGCTAAATCCTGTACCGAGGCTTCACTGATCTTTTCTATTAAAGTTGACAACGCCATTGATATGCTTAAAAGCTCGATTACTATCCTACAAAAAAATACTTTACCTTGCTTGAGATAACTATTAGCTGCACACCGTTTGAATTCAGGAATAAAGGACGAGCTTTGCAAGTCACATCTACAGTGCATCAGAAAACCATTCCTCCTTTTCTGCGGTAACTTTCTGAAAACCTCCGTTTCATTGCAAGTAGCTGCTGGGATCTCAAGCTTCACTTGTTTGTCATCGAGGAAATTACCTTTTAACACAAATTCATCTTGTTTGGATCTTTGCAAGGATAATTCCCACTCAAACGTATCCCAAAATGATAAATTTCTGTCTGCAACGGTATTGGCAACAGCTTTCAAGAAGAATACACACAATATTAAACTTAATCTTTGTGAGATTTTCATGGCGATATCTGATTCAGAAAACTCGAGATAAATTTGTGGAAATGTCACGTCTTCTTTAATGTTGCTGCAGAATTTTTGAAACATGGACAAAGGCCTTCCTTCAAGCCCTTATTAAGGCTGTTTTCCACTAGTCGACTAGTTTTTCTTTTGTCTTTGCTACTTAGTTCCACCACAGTCCCTAGAATTATATTGTCTGGAGACGCGGCGATCATCAAAGCGGTTAACAATGAGCTACAATTTAGGTTGAGGGTTGCAAATAAGGTGCACAATTATTTTGTTTTACGTTCATTAATATTTATAAAGCAACGTTGCTATTGGTTGCTTGCTTAATTGTACCAAAAATACAATGTGTTCAGTAAGCGTTAAGGTGAAATAAGGTGCACAAACGTGAACAAAAACCTAGAACAAAGACTTTGGCCGCGTTTCCAGACAATTTATTTCTAGGGACTATGGCGCGACATTTTTCGCCTAGTGGAAAACCGCCTTTCGGCACAGAATATATACTCAACCCGATTTTTTTCATGCGCATGAGCGAGATTCGAGATCTAAATCTGACATGCTGCATGACAGACAGAGAGACAGACAGAGAGACAGACAGACAGACAGACAGACAGACAGACAGACAGACAGACAGACAGACAGACAGACAGACAGACAGACAGACAGACAGACAGACAGACAGACAGACAGACAGACAGACAGACAGACAGACAGACAGACAGACAGACAGACAGACACAAACACACACACAGGGGCGCCGGAAGCTAGTTAAGGCGGCGGGGGCAGCCATAAAAAAGGGCACTTTTTCTCAGCATTAATTTTTGCATGTGGTAATTAATATTCGCGAATTTTGCTGTATAGCATAAAATAACCAAAAGCCATTATATAATAAATTGCAATGTATTGAAAAAGTAAATTCAACGACTGAATTGTACATATTTATGCTACATTCCTATTTACATTTAAGAAAACATGACATCATAAGTTGTATTATACATAACATGCATGCATGTAACAGACGTTCGGTGGTCGTTCGTCAAGCTCAATTACTCAAAGAAAAATTTGAGCCCCAGACAGGGTTCGAATCTGCAACCTTGTAATGACTGGTTAATGATGTTAATCAAATGTCAGCCAAGGTAAAACATGACATCCTTAACGAAATCACAAAAACCCACCAAGTTAAAAAGGCCTGCATGAGCAGAATTAAGACAGAAGTAACCCAAGGCAAAATTAGTTTGCTGCCTCCCTGCGGTCTGAAGCAATAAACTAGCTTGTAAGACATTTTCCATGTTAATACAACAGTAATCTAATACAATAATACGAATGGTACTTTCTGTAGAAAACATTTCTCGTACGAAAAAGGGCAATTGTTGCCCCCGTGTTGTCCCCGCACTGTGAGGGCAAGGGGGGCAGCTGCCCCCGTGGCTCCGGCGCCCCTGCACACACACACACACACACACACACACACACACACACACACACACACACACACACACACACACACGCGCGCGCGCGTGTGATTGGCTGATATGTTTCCAAGAAAAACTTTTATGTTTGACGTTGACATTGGAACATGTCTTGATCGGCGGTGTTTCCATTTAGGTTGGAAACGGCCGTATGACTTAGCATATCAAGTACTATATAGAGACTGCAATTCAAAGACAATTATAAACCACAAATACTGTACGAGGGCAGTAGCCTTTTCACGTAGATTAATAAGAAATTGGGACACCGAAAATGAAAGGTATGCATTTAATATCAAGCTAATTAGAAAGCACGAAATAACGGCAGGCCCGGATTTACCAATTTTGGGCCTACAGGCTAAGTGTGACGACACATTTCTAGGGGGGTCCGGGGCATGCTCCCCGGAATTTTGGGTCTCTGAAGCAGCATTTCCCGCATTTTGAGGACACTTTTGAGCAAAATATAAAGGTCTGAAATCCCAATTTTTTAACAGAGTTTCTCGCTTTTTTTTGAAATAGTGTCTAAATTTTTTTTTCGTCCCAAAATATGGGCCGTCCAAATTGTGGGCCTACAGGCTATAGCCTGGTAAGCCTATAGGTAAATCCGGGCCTGAATAACGGTCATATTGGGTTTGGGGAAAGGAGTTTGGGGCAGGGACTAGTTCTCCCCTTCCTCCCCTCCCTGCGTGTAAAGATGTTGTTTTCAACAAAACAAGATGGTGGACGAAGCATGTTTTCAATATAAACTCTTGTCAAACACAAAGGGATTGATTTTATAACATCGTGTCATGGAAAGCGACGATACTTTTATAGACATTCTTACGGTAAGACTTATTGTATACTTTTAGACTAATGTATGGAGTACAGAAGAACGTATGATAAGAGAGTATTAACATACATGTACATATTGAATTTGGCTGAATACCCCGCCATTTTTGAGTGTGTCTTCAGGGACACAAATACCAGCCAGGATACCCTGAAAACTCTTTTAATGCAAAGCCAAAGGTTTAAATTATATGTGCTTGTTGTTTGTAGTGAAGTTAATGAGGTTAATCCCAGCATTAACATACGGTCTATGGAACTCATGACAGTGATGTGTATTCTATAATGTAGTTGTATTTTTAACTGGTGAAAGTTGTAATGCACCTATCAATGTTAAGCCCCAGGGTAGGCAACCCCAGGGGGATTTAACTTTGGGGGTGGGGGGTGCCCTTCCCCTGGCCCCTGGGGATTAAAATTGATTGGTGCATAAAAACATTGGTTTATCTTTATGAAACTAGGAAGATCCTTGCACCAACAGTGAATCTGGAGCAGTAACATCACTTGACGAGAGTGAAGATGTCGATGTGATCAGTACGGATAATGCATCTGACTTCACATTAACTGGACAGTCAGCACCCGAGAGCTCAACGGATGCAGTCCAGAGTTCAATATCTTCTCCAAAAACCAGTGATTTAACACAATCTGATGAGTATAGACACTTTGCAAGTTCTTTTGCTGGAGACCATAATTATTGCAGCACTGTTTTGAAAGAAGAAGTGGACAGTGGGAAGGAAAGCGATGCAAAATTTATTATTGAAAGCCAACAAGTAAGAATTGGTTCACCACAGCCACAGAATAGATACTCAACATTCCCTCCCTCCCTCCCTCCCTCCCTTCCTTCATTCCTTCCCTTCCTTCCTTCCTTCCTTCCTTCCTTCCTTCCTTCCTTCCTTCCTTCTTTCCTTCCTTCCCTCCCTCTTTCCTTCCTTCCTTCCTTCCTTCCTTCCTTCCTTCCTTCCTTCCTTCCCTTCCCTTCTTTCCTTTCTTCCTTCCTTCCTTCCTTCCTTCCTTCCTTCCTTCCTTCCTTCCTTCCTTCCTTCCTTCCTTCCTTCCTTCCTTCCTTCCTTCCTTCTTTCTTTTCTTCCTTCCTTCCTTCTTTCCTTCCCTCTTTTCTTTCTTTATTCCTTCCTTCCTTCCATCCTTCCTCCCTCCCTACCTTCCTTCCTTCCTTCCTTCCTTCCTTCCTTCCTTCCTTCCTTCCTTCCTTCCTTCCTTCCTTCCTTCCTTCCTTCCTTCGTTCTTTCTTTTCTTCCTTCCTTCCTTCTTTCCTTCCCTCTTTTCTTTCTTTATTCCTTCCTTCCTTCCATCCTTCCTCCCTCCCTTCCTTCTTTCCTTCCTTCCTTCCTTCCTTCCTTCCTTCCTTCCTTCCTTCCTTCCTTCCTGCCTGCCTGCCTGCCTGCCTGCCTGCCTGCCTTCCTTCCTTCCTTCCTTCCTTCCTTCTTTCTTTCTTTCTTTCTTTCTTTCTTTCTTTCTTTCTTTCTTTCTTTCTTTCTTTCTTTCCTTCTTTCTTTCTTTCTTTCTTCCTTTCCTTCCTTCCTTCCTTCCTTCTTTCCTTTCTTCCTTCTTTCCTTCCTTCCTTCCTTCCTTCCTTCCTTCCTTCCTTCCTTCCTTCCTTCCTTCCTTCCTTCCTTCCTTCTTTCCTTCCTTCCTGCCTTCCTTACTTCCTGCCTTCATTCTTTCCTGCCTTCCTCCCTCCCTCCATCCCTCCCTCCCCCCCCCCCTGCCTGCCTTCCTCCCTCCATCCCTCCCTCCCTCCCCCCTCACCCTTATAATAATTTATTTTAATTGCTTGCTATAGAATGAAGTCTTGTATTGTATATGTCGCAAGCCAGATGTTGATCAATTCATGATGTAAGAAAAGAAAATACAATGTGTTTATAATTGTCTAGATTATGAAGTTAGCAATCTAATTGTTAAATAGATCATTGGTAACAACCAACGAAACCACTGCACGCATACAGGCAAAGTTATTTTATTTTATATGTATTTTTTATAATAGTGGTTGTGATCATTGCAATGAGTGGTACCACGGCGAATGCATTGGGATCACAAAACAAGAAGCAAAGAAAATTAAACAATTCTGTTGTAATGCTTGTCAAGGTAACATGTTTTAGTTAGTCTGACATTTTCAGCTTGGAGTTTGCAGGGCTCAAAATAACAGCCAGTCACTGGTCAACGACTGGCCAAATTTTTAATGTGACAGGTCAAATTTGTATAATGTCAGTCATTTTGACCCGTCATATTAACTTGCAATTAATTTTATTACTTCCCTTTAAAGGAACTTAAAATGATTGTTATTGTAGACCCGTTTCATAATGTCTGATATATATTGAAGTGAACTATGCATGCATTTCCTTTTTATGATAAACGTTCATATCAGTACTAGCTTATATATATATATATATAGCGTAGAATATACTTTACATGTTTTTGTTGTGTTGTGTTGTGTTGTGTTTGTTTGTTTTTGTTGGGTTTTTTGTTTTGTTTTTTGTTGTGTTTTGTTTTGTTTTGTTTTGGGTTTTGTTTGGGTTTGTTTTTTTTCGGGGGGGGGGAGGTTGTGAAATTTGACTGGTCAAAAATTGCCTTTGACCGGTCACAATTGGAACTGACCAGTCACCATAACCAGCATAACATGAAACGTTATTTTGAGCCCTGAGTTTGTAAAGTTTACACTCAGTTCTTGCTGTACAAGCTGTTGTTAGATGTTAAAACTCAAAGAAACTGAGCTCTAGAAGGGTTTGAAGTCATCTAGAGCTCAGTGTTTTTCTGAGATTAACAGCTTACACTAAAACATGTACAGAGTGTAAACTTAGAAAACTTTAAAAATTTTCTGATGAAGGGCTCCACTCGAAACATCAGTTTTTCATTACTAAAAATCTCACCAGTTTACCAACTTGTCACAAAATACATATTGTTTAAATTTGTGAACTTTGTGGTAACTTTAGAGAAAAATCCAGAACTCCATACGAAATACAAGAAAACAAAAGAACATACAAGTATTGAAGATGAGGCTGACGAAATTCCCAAGGTACAGTACTTCATGTTGTGGAATAATTTTGTTATAGTCGTAGCTACTAAAAATGTCATGAATAGTGAATAAATTTAACTAATGATGACAATGATCATGATATTTATGATGATTATGACAATCAGCATTATCATGGACATAATGATCACAATAATGATGATAATTATGATAACTATGATAATTATAATAATTATGATAATCATGATAATTATAATAATTATAATAATTATGATAATTATAATAATTATGATAATTATAATAATTATAATCATGTTAATTCTAGGATAATTATGATAGTTATGATAATTATAATAATTATGATAATTATAATAATTGTGATAATCATGATAATTATGATAATTATAATAATTATAATCATGTTAATTAGGATAATTATGATAGTTATGATAATTATAATAATTATGATAATCATGATAATTATAATAATTATGATAATTATAATAATTATGATAATTATAATAATTATGATAATTATGATAATCATGATAATTATAATAATTATGATACTGGTAATCATGACAATTATGATAATTATAATAATTATGATAACCATATAATTATAATAATTATGATAATCATGATGATTATAATAATTATGATTATTATAATAATAATGATAATTACAATTTATGATGATTATGGTAGTTTTGATGATCATGGTAATGATCGCGATAATCATGATAATTACAGTGATAATGATGATTATAATTACAATGATCATACTTCAAGTTAATTATCTTTTTACACAATTAGAAACGAAGCAATCGTAGATGTGGGGAGTGTGCAGCATGTATGAAGCAAGATGACTGTGGAAAGTGTGATTATTGTAAGGTATGTGGTAAGAAAATTTATGTTAAGTGTCATAAATACTATTTGCAGAATGAGTGGTCGTTCTGTATCGGGGTATACAGACACAAGGCAAAGCTGAGTGCCTGTATCCCGATACAGAACGGACTCGAATTCTGTAAATTAAATTTAATTCTAAAACGCCTATTAAGTTAGCTAAAACTGTGAGCATGCGCTTTGATTTAGTATTAGTCCCACATTTTATATTCTGTATATAATTGACGTGCCATAAATGTCATAAATAGCCGTTCTGATCATCATTTGGTTGTTCACTTGTTCAACAAATGTTTGCATCTTTATCTTGTATGACAACGCCACCAGCGTGATAAAGAACTGATGTTTTGTTAAACAGTTCTGTATCACATTTACAGACACTGATATCAGTTCTGTATCCGCGGTAAACAGACACTGATTAAACCTTAATTTCTTTTGAATTTTCCTCATGAATTATTAATGAGTTTTAGAAAATACATTTATATTTAATAAATCACGCAAATCTTTGTGGATAATTTTTGGGTGACGGGAAGTGCTAAATTATATTTCAACCATAAACTATATTACAAATTGCAGTTCTTTAATAACAACTCTAAATGTTTCGTATTTATTCTCAAAGGGTGCGCTGGGTGGGGTAACTTCGACTGGATGTTTTAACGAACGCGATCAAAACCAGAGTGAGCTATCTTGTTTTTTGACAGACTTTTAGTGCTTGTCCGGTTTGATTAAATCGTATTAGATAACTTGTGCATGCGCTTCTTTTTAATACCTTGTTTTTGCCAAATTGCTAAAAGCAAGAAAAGTGACATAACGCAGAAAATGACATAACTGCGCTATTGCGTGAGAGTATTAAGATGTAGCTTCTCATTAATCCCAATTTATCTAGTTAATATAAATTGGCGCCATATGGCTATTCACGTCATAGCGCCAGCTGTTTGGTAGCTGAGATGTCTGGAAAAAAGTGTATCGCCCTCCCAAGCTGTGAGATCTCCTCAATACGCTTTTTGACAATTGCAAGGTTTTGGCGGGAAAATTTCTGAGTTGATTTGAATAGAAAACAACAGAAAATTAGGCATGTTTGTTGGAAACTTTTGAACAATAATACGTCCAGGGACATTGCTTCTCTTGAAAGCTGTTTATCTTTTTATAAATGCCTAACGTGAAACGTTTATTAATCTTGATTTTGGCGTAGGATATGCGAAAATTTGGTGGTCCGAACAAGAAGAGACAAAAATGTCGTTTAAGACAGTGTTTGAACAAATCACGGGTATGTTTATTATCCTTTATTATTTTGTGTCAGTTTCTACATCTACTTACATCCACTGAGTATAAAGCCACCGTTACCGTTAATTTAGCATTTACTGGATGGCAGTAACCCTGGGAACCTGAGTGACGAACAGTATCAGCCACGTATGAAAACTAGTCGTCTGACACAGGTCAAGTATTTACAATTTTATCTTTAGTTTATTTCACTTTACTGCATTCACTCTTCACTTCATGTCGCTTCACTTTTCTTCACTTCACGTTACTTTACTTCACTCTATTTCACTTTACTTTACATCATTTCACTTCAGCTTATTTCACTTCATTTCACTTCACTTCACTTCACTTCACTTCACTTCACTAAGTTTACTTCAATTCAATTCAATTCAATTCAATTCAATTCACGTCACATCACGTCACGTCACGGTCACGTCACGGTCACGTCACGTCACTTCACTTCACTTCACTTCACTTCACTTCACTTCACTTCACTTCACCTCACCTCACCTCACCTCACTTCACCTCACCTCACCTCACCTCACCTCACTTCACCTCACTTCACCTTACCTCACCTCACCTCACTTCACCTCACCTCACGTCACGTCACGTTACGTCACGTCACGTCACTTCACTTCACTTCACTTCACTTCACTTCACTTCACTTCACCTCACCTCACCTCACCTCACCTCACCTCACCTCACCTCACCTCACCTCACCTCACCTCACCTCACTTCACTTCACTTCACTTCACCTCACTTCACTCACCTCACCTCACCTCACCTCACCTCACTTCACTTCACTTCACTTCACTTCACTTCACTTCACTTCACTTCACTTCACTTCACTTCACTTCACTTCACTTCACGTCACTCTATCTCACTTCATTTCACTTTATAAATAGTTTTACTTTATTTTGTATTACAGCTCGGCCATGAAGACGAAGTGTCAAAGAAAAAGAAACATGCCATTAAATTAAAACACACCAGGCATCCGCAAGGAAGGGAACAAAAAGTGAGTCAAACGACTTCAATTCCAGGTTTCCCTCGAGATCAACACCAGGCAAAAAAACAGTTTCTTGATTCAGTGAAAACATGACGGTTTCACGGAAAACATGTACTCTTAACGTACAATTTCATATAAGCGTTGTCTAATTGTTTTCTAGCTTAAGCGACAACTTAGTGAGAAGGTGCTACGAAGAAAGAAAAGACTTGCCTCTCGGGACAGTGTTGGGATGTGTGAGAAAACAAGACAGTCAAGTGAATTACCTCGACAGTGTTATGGTCCACAGTGTCAAAAACGTGCTCGATCCAACTCCAAGTATTGTAGTCACGAGTGCGGAATCCAAGTCGCAGTAAGGTAATGGAGCAAGGTTGAAATGTTGTAAACTGACGAGGTTAGTTTTGATAACGACATACTGACGATCACATTTTACTCTGATGATATGAAGAGCTCTGCTTGAAATGTCAGTATGTCGTTTACTAAAAATCTCGGCAGTTTATGTAATAGTTCAAATACGAGACGGAGGACTTTACCGGGATTTCAAAGTCCGAGTGCTTTTTGAAAAGGCGAGCCAAAGGCTAGCCTTTTTAATGCACGAGGGCTTTGTAATCCCCGTAAAGTCCAACGTCGAGTATTTGAAGTGACTTCTCAAACTCAAAACTCCGAAGATACCTCTGAAACGTGATATAATTTGCCTTATTTAAAAGTCCCAAGACTTTGAAAACCTATTTTGCATTAATTCAAAGTACTAGTACTTTTTCTCCAATTTCAAAGCACTGATTAAACATTAATTTCTTTTGTTTTTGGTTCATGAATTATTAATGAGTTTGAGAACATCTTTTCACGTTGCTCTATTCAAAACACTGTACGCAACATGTTTGAGCAACGCAAAGAGAATAAACAGGAAGCACTAACGATTACAAAAAAACGTGTTTAACGTTCGTTTTATCATGTAAGTCTCCTTATTTTTTTAAGACGAATCCAAGAACTACTTCCTAGCAGAGTTAAAGAATGGAATGAAACATCTTGCGTTGCAAACCAGAAAGCTGAGGAAAAGTTAAGTCGGATAAAGAAAGTGCAAGAGGTATAGGATTAAACTACTTTCTCTTCTTCTTTCTACTCGTAGTTTCTTCTCTTCTCTTCTCTTCCCTTCCCTTCTCTTCTCCTCTTCTCTTCTCTTCTCTTCTCTTCTCTTCCCTTCTCTTCTCTTCCCTTCCCTTCGCTTCGCTTCGCTTCTCTTCTCTTCTCTTCTCTTCTCTTCTCTTCTCTTCTCTTCTCTTCTCTTCGCTTCCCATTCCTTCACTCTTCTCCTCTCCTCTCCCCTTCCCTTCGCTTCCCTTCCCTCCTCTCCTCTTCCTTTCCCTTCCCTTCCCTTCGCTCCTCTCCTCTTCCCTTCTCTTTCCTTTACTTCTCTTTTCTACTCTACTCTACTCTACTCTACTCTACTCTGCTCTGCTCTGCTCTGCTCTGCTCTGCTCTGCTCTGCTCTGCTCTGCTCTGCTCTGCTCTGCTCTGCTCTACTCGTCTTTACTTCACTTCTTGTCTCTCCTGTTCTCATCTCCTCTCTTCTATCCAATATCTACTTCTCGTCTACCTTTATAGGCAACGCGTGCTAAACTTGTCACACTTGACAACGAAAGTAAGGAGTTGGATGATATTATAGAAAGAGCAACACATTTGACTGCCGTGAATGAAGAGGTAAGAGACAAGATGTATTAGAGTATCAATAGCTAGATACTTTAGTCATCTTAATACCACTTTCTTGATTAGGAGGCAGATGTGGAACAAGAGACAGATCTAGACCTTACTATTTACTGCGTGACGTGTGGTATTCCTTTGGTACCTAAGGTCGCTTTAAGACATATGGAAAAATGCTACATGAAGGTTAGTTGTGACCGTGATTTTTTTGTAAAAATTGCGACTGCTTGCCCATTATGGATTAATTGCATTTGTTGGTGGTGGTGATGGTAGTGGCGGTGGTGATGATGCTGTTGTTGTTGGTGATGATGATGGTGGTGCTGTTGTTGGTTGTGGTGGTTGTGGTGATGCTATTGTTGTTCGTGGTGGTGGTGGTGGTGATGATGGTGGTGCTGGTGGTGTTGATGTTGGTGGTGGTGGTGCTGTTGTTGTTGTTGGTGATGGTGGTGGTGATGGTGGTAGTGTTGTTGTTGGTGGTGGTAGTGATGGTGGTGTTGGTGTTGGTGGTGGTGGTGGTGGTGCTGCTGCTGTTGGTGGTAGTGGTGATGGTGGTGATGCTGGTGGTGGTGGTGATGTTGGTAGTGTTGTTGTTGGTGGTGGTGTTGATGTTAATGATGAAGTTGATGTTGGTGGTGGTGGTGCTGTTGTTATTGTTGATGTTTTGTTGTTGTTGTTGTTGTTGCTGCTGTTGTTGTTGTTCTGGTTGATGACGATGATGATGTTGTTGATTATGTTGGTGTTGTTTGTTTTGTCATGGCACTTTTTATTTCTATTTTTAGAACGAGTCTTTAACATCATTTGGCTCAGTTTACAAGAGTCTCGGGTAAAACAACATTGCTTTCATTTGTGGCCTTAATGCGAGAAAGTCGTTGTTAAATATTGTGAATTTCTTTCTTTTCAGTAATTTATTTTGTGATTTCTATAACTCTCAACAAGGAACGTATTGTAAGCGATTACGAGTGTTATGTCCCGAGCACACCAAGGAACCTAAGGTTAGAGCCTTTGCCTTAAAGTGCAAATAGCACGAAAAATAAAGTTTGTCCTTTATGTAATATGTAAAGGCCTCCAATTCGGACTAGACCGGGTGTTCAAGTACTCGGAATTCGTTCCAGTCCAAGGCGAAGCCGAGGACTGGAACAAATTCCGAGTACTTGAACACCCGGTCTAGTCCGAATTGGAGGCCTTTACATGACTTCTCAAAATCACTTAGTGTATTCCGAAAATGAATTAGTGCATTAGTGATTAGTGTATGGATGAATAACCGATTGTGTGAAGTAATATTTCAAGTCCAAGGACTTGAAATATTATTTCCAGTCCTTGGACTGGAAATAATATTTCAAGTCCTCTGCCCAGTACTTCCCTGGTATTTCAAGTCCCTTCACGTGGTGCAATTCAGCGCTTCTGATTGATTGATTATCTCATGAATTATTAATGAGTTTGAGAAAGATTTACACAGTCTGATCAGCTCTGATATCAGATCTGTCCAGAGAAAAGTAGCGACCCTTGATACAGTCTGACAGCTACAGAATGTACCAGCGCTGATGTGTAAACACTTAGTTAAAATTTCTAACAGACTGCGACAGCTCCGTAGACAACATACCTGTTCAGTTTGTTATATCAAACTGATACAGCACTGACCATGTCAGGCTGATACAGTTTGACAGAATCTGTTCTGAACAGTCTGTTGTAGCTGCAGGTATGATACAGATATGGTATCATAGGTGTATCATAGCTGATACTGCAACAGGCTGTATCAGGGATCACTACATTTTTCTGAACAGAACTGACATCATTCTGCATAAGGTCTGACACAGAGTGTGCGTTTTTGCGTGTGTAGGTCATTCAAATGCTGTCGTGAAGTTTCGCCACTTTACGTTAGTTATTGTACAAGTTACAAAATTCAAAAGACGTTCAGCTCGCGTTGTCAATGCCCATATAGTTCAGCCGCTCATTGTAATATCATAATTGTATCTATTACTTAACTCAGATATATTGTGATGTATTAAGGTGTCACCGGATGAGGTATGTGGCTGTCCTTTATCAAATGAACAACTAGAAGAGACAGATGAATTGTGCTGTGTATCGAAGAGAAATTGCGTTCGTCATCATTGTTGGGAAAAGCTACGCAGAGCCCAGATTGATGGACAAAGAGTTCAACTGGTAATGCTGGTCTGTTTATCATCTGTGGTTGTTTGTTTCCTCCGCCAGAAAGTTATGTTTTCACCTCTGTCTGTCTGTCTGTCTGTCTGTCTGTCTGTCTGTCTGTCTGTCTGTCTGTCTGTCTGTCTGTCTGTCTGTCTGTCTCCCTCCCTCCCTCCCTCCCTCCCTCCCTCCCTCCCTCCCTCCCTCCCTCCCTCCATGTTATCTCACAAAATATTGCACAGGTTTTCATGAAAATTTCTGGAAAGATTAATCATACACCAAGGCCAACTCCTTCAATTTTGCATGAATTTGGATGAGAATTTCATAAAAATCTGACCACCAGATTCTCCGTGTAGAAGAAATGTTTGCTTGCGCTCATAATCCTTATTTATGGAAACATTTTCGCATAATTCCGGTACGAGTACAATCAAGCATTGTATTCTGTCCATACATGTGTAGATCTCGTGAACTAGCTTGGTTAGTGGGATGACTCGTTTGCCCTTTAAACATCTCTAATAATAACCCGCTGGCCGAAGTACGAGTGCTCTCTTGTTTATGTTCTGTTGATGATCATCTCATGGTTATATCATATGTAAATAATACATATTCCACTGATTATTCAGTGTGACAGGTGCCGGGAGGTCTGCCTTGGCAAAGTTGTCATGGTGACCTCTTACTGCTTACAATCTTGCCCCGAAGTCGGGATTGCTCAATTGCTTGCCCCGACGTCGGGATTGCTCAGTTGCTTGCCCCGAAGTCGGGATTGCTCAATTGCTTGCCCCGAACGTCAGGATTGCTCAATTGCTTGCTATGTTGCTTTGCTCATTGCTTACGGCTAGATTGCTTCACCTATGGCACCAACCAACAACGAAGATCTGGCAGTTAATAACTACTGTGTTTCTTGTTTTTCGCAGTGGTTAAAACTCGAAGAAGTTTACGAGCAAGAACGAAGCACTCGATTGGCAGTGGCTCAAAGAGGAGGAGTCTTGGGTCTTCTTCTTCATCGGACGATTGTGGAAAGTTAAGAGTCACTGGTCCAACCTCTGGGGAAACCTTTGTCTATACCATGTGTAAATATTCTGTATATATTATATATACATTGACGTTGTATTTATGTTGGAGAAATCCTATACTTTGCGTTGCAGGATTTTTTCTTTACGACCGTCGTCCTGGTGGGTACTCTGCGAGTCAGAGCCCCTTTCCGACCTAAGCTTCGGGGGAAAGTGAGCTCTGCCAACAAACTTGATCTTTCTTTTTGAGCATGCGTGAACGGTTGCCAAGATACTATTTTGGGCCCAGGCTCTAACGCGTTACTTGCTATTTTCCTGCTTACGCGTATTCGTAAACTAGAACTTGTTTGACCAGTTTAAAACCGGACTGACTCGCCCCAAACTTAGGGCCAAGATCGAGTTTGTTGGCAGAGCCCACTTTCCCCCGAAGCTTGCGTAGGTTGGAAAGGGGCTCTGACACGCAGGGTACCTGGTGGGATGTCTTTCAACCAATCTCGTACCTCGTATCGAGATCAGATATAACATTTGTTTATTTTGTTAAAAAATAGGTCCACAGTGCGTGTATATCAATTGCGGTTTGAGACAACACGGTTGTGATTATTATTTGAAAAAGTTTTTGTTTTTTTTAAATTACGTTGGTTGAAGTTGGGTGTACATTTATTTGGTTTATTTTACAAAATACAAAATACGACACAGGATTTTTGATCATTCGTGATATGATTCAATTTAATTCAGGTTATCAGTTTTAACCACTTCAAACATGCTCTCATACGATCTTCAATTACTCTTAGTTACAAAATATTTCGTACTTTGCTAAGGTAATGTCATTATAGACCAGTAAGAACCGATTAAAAACCGTCGCCATATGATTACAAGTACAAATTAAAACCATGAAGATGGATGTTTCAAAATAGATTGCTTTCCTACTATTAATTTAAGTACCTATGAAACGAAAATTAAGTTTGTCTTATTTGAAAGAAACTTAAGATGATAGAGTAACATCTTTTGCAGTTTTTCTTTTCCTTGCTTCGTTTTTGAGATATTTCAGTTTGTTTGATATGCAAATTAAACATCTTGACGTCATACGTGCATAATGAGTTATCAGAGAAGGTTATATATCTTTGCTATTATCAAACCAAATTAATTCGAAGGAAGTATGTAGGTGTGTTTTTCCCACAACACCAAACATGTAGAATTTCCAAGTGATTATATTTGATAATAGCAAAGATATAGAACCTCCAATAAATCGTTATGCACAAGCGACTTCAAAATATTCAATTTGTGCATTCATTTACAAACTGAAATATCTCAAGAACAAAGCAAGGAAACGAAAAATTTCAAAAGATGTTACTCTGTAATTTTAAGTGTTCTTTCAAATAAGACAAACTTAATTTTCGTTTCATAGGTACTTTGTTTATAATTTATTGTCAATTACACTTTTCTTGCGATAAATGTTCATTTGTTGCACTGCACAGTCTTACACTTCAATTACATTTACGTTCGTAACGACAGTAGCATCCTTTGAACCTTTGACAACTTTTCCTATTATCCAAGCTGGGTGGCCATCCTCTTTGAAAAAAGCTTCACAAAATTTCACTGCATCGTGAGGAGCCATGGCTATCAAAAGCCCTCCTATATTGAACAAGAGAAGACGGGGTTTTTTTTCCACAATCCTATTTCAAATGTTTTCTTCGGCAAAACATTCATGCCGGAGCTAGCCAAAAACCGGTCCCTTTGTTGTTTTACTCTGTCTAATGCCAGATGATTTTACTCATCAGAGAGAACCCTCAGATATCCCAGGCAATGGGCTAACAAGCGATTAACTCGCTCCTCCTTTATTGTTTTACTACGTCTAATGCCAGACGATTTTACTCGTCAAAGAGAGAACCCTCAGACATCCTAGGCAGTAATAGGTAAATAAACCTGAAGATCTTTCTGCTTGCCAGTTCTACATGTACTAAGAATCATGTTATTTACAAACTAAATATGAAACTATTCCCCGTTTAAAATTCCCAGTTACCTGATGTTTCAGCAGAATAGCCATCCAATAGTTTAAAGTTAATTGGAGAAGCTTTAGCAACTGCGGCCATGTTGGCATATATGGGCAAGCTATCAAGAATAAATGACACATCTTCTTTCTGATTGGCTGCGAGGTTCTTAGCATGGCCCAAGATGCCAAATCCTGTAACATCAGTTGCTGCGTGAGCATTGAACTTGTGCATTAATTTTGCTCCAGTTTTGTTCAAACGTGCCATACCAAACATGGCTTCTCTGTAAGCTTTCTTGACATCATCTTCACTGATAATATCCTTGATTTTTTCCCAGTATTTTGGCTTGAAATTAGATAGCAAAGAATTCAGAGTCCATATACTATACTATACTATACTATACTATACTATACTACAGGGGCGGATCCAGGAATTTTGCAGAGTACGTCAAACCCGGAAATATTATTTCTAGGGGGGTCCGGGGGCATGCCCCCCCGGAAATTTTTTAAAATTTGGTTCCCTGAAATGGCATTTCCTGCATTCTGACAAGACTATTTAGAAAAATCTTACAGTTTTAACTTGTGTTTTTTATACAACGTTTTATGATTTTTTAAGGACTTGGCTTTTGCATTTTTTTTTATCATTATTGGAGACAACCTTTTAGGACTGTTTTGCTCCATATCAGAGCTCATCATCAGCATGCCTACGAATCACTGTTGTACAGTGAATTTGACATGGACAGCCAAGGCTCCAAAATATTTTGTAAGGTCAATCGCAGCCACTTCCTGCAATCCCTTAGCTGCCAAGCTGTCTGGTTTTGAGGCACCAGATACTCGCCTTAACACATACCTCTATCCAGCCAGTCACTGTCTGATTAGAAGAAGCAATATGAATAGACCATATGCGACATTTCATGGGCATCCTAGTCATCTTAATTCTTAACTACCTAATATTTACCCCTTATTTACTTTGAGTTGTCTGGTTTTGAGGCACCAGATACTCGCCTTAATACCTCTATCCAGCCAAACACTGTCTGATTAGAAGAAGTTTTAGTATCAATAGACCACATGGGACATTTCATGGACATAGAGAAGCCCATCTCTCTACATCATCCCAAGTCATACTCATACTAACTAGTAACTACCAAGTATTTTTTTCTCTTCCCCCCCCCCCCCCACCCCCTACCAGAAATATATATATACTGTATATATATACTTTATTTCATCACAAGATAATATAGATAGTACAAATAGATATGAAAGAAGAAAATAATAATTTACAGCGATGGCGAATCTACAAGAAAGCAAAATTTGCTTGTTTGGTGTAGATCCCTTTTATTGAAAATAGAACTAGTATATACATTAATAATTAACAAACTATGGACAATATATACCCCCTCAAGCCCACTACACAACATCTAAGTTATCGATGTTGCATAATCAGCCCAAGAAGGTATTTACTGTCATATTAAGTAACTTAATAATATAACATTGTTGGTATAGCCTAGAAAATTGCTACTTCACATATATTGTATATATAATAATAATGATGATGAAATAGTATATAAGCCTAATTTCTGCCTTTTTTTAATAAATTAATGTTTACCTTTTTTTAAATTTACATTCTGTTGCTATTGATCTAAAATTGTTCCAAACTTTCGGCTACAGTAGCTAAGATTATTTAATTATAATATTCAGTGATGGATTACTTATATTTGTAACACATCTCATTATCTTAATAATTATATGATGAATTATTCATAAATATACTTGAGAGCTCTACATATCCCATCTAATTTAAATAATTTACGCTTTTTATGGTTGCACAAGTCTGAGGAACTAAAGATAAGATAGTATCCACTCACCTTAAAGCAATACAACGTTTCTTAACTTTCTTTCAAGAAACAGCTTTAGCATACTGAGCGTCGATATCCCGATCACCCGATGTATAAATGGCTTGCCAATCTGCGCCGACAACTCTTGACCCACGAGGAATCCACACGATTGGAGTTTCTTTGTCAAATCGCAACAGATCGTCTTCGACAATTCATCGTTTTCATTCTGTGTCTCTTAGAACGCCATAATCGAACTCAAGCAGAAGATTGACTGCTGGCTCTTGCCGTAGTCCGTGTACGTCGAATTATCCTTTGCTAGCCAATCAAAAGCCAAGAACGTCAAAATATTTTACTTCCGACGTAGTCCCACTACTTCCGCCGTATCTCTATTGTCTTTGTCCAATCAGGGCTCGTTATCTTGACGTAGTCGGCCATTTTGACGTAGTTTAATTATCCACATTTGTAAATGGCATCCCTCTCTATCCCTACCGTATGAACAGTTTCGTTCAGGCTACATGAAGTAGACTAAGTGTCCTCCAGCGGAGGACTGGGACTGGGCCAGAGAATTATTAATTTTTTCCTCGATATAGCAGCTCTAAATACGTACAAAAATGAAATTTTTGAATATTTCAAAAATTCATAAATTCATATAAAATTTTTAAAAATTTGAACATTTTTAAAATTTGAAATTTTCAAATTTCAAATGTTTCCAACTAATTAATTCATGAATAAATTAGTCTGGGATTTTTGTCTACGTCGCGTGACGTGTTTGACGTACCCTAAATCCGCCCCTGATACTATACTGTACTGTACTGTACTGTACTGTACTGTACTGTACTGTACTGTACTGTACTGTACTGTACTGTACTGTACTGTACTGTACTGTACTATACTATACTATACTATACTATACTATAAACTATACTATACTATACTATACTATACTATACTATACTATACTATACTATACTATACTATACTATACTATACTATACTATACTATACTATACTATACTATACTATACTATACTATACTATACTATACTATACTATACTATACTATACTAACTATACTATACTATACTATACTATACTATACTATACTATAAACTATACTATACTATACTATACTGTACTATACTATACTATATACTATACTATACTGTACTTCTATGTACCTGTTCAAGCCACTGATGTGCATTTACAGCAATCTGAGTCCCCAATGGTTTAGTCAGGACAAGAACATCGCCTTCTTTTGCGTTTTCTGGCCTGAATTATAAAATCATAATTGTATATAATATTATATATATATATATATATATATATATATATATATATATAGTAGTGGGATAGCAAACTTAGGTGGAGGAGGTGCTACCAAGTGATGATGTCAATGAGCTAATGGCATCATTCTCATTCCCAGGCACTAAACTATTGATCTTTAAGAAATGTCTGGGGGATCATTTCCCTGTGGAAAAGACAATGGGGGGGGGGGGGGGGGTCATCATCTGTGCAAGAGACAATAAGGGGGGACTCATCCCCTGTGGAAGAGATGTCAGGGGGGTCATCCTCCAGTTTTAGCCTCACTCACATGATAAACTCATCAGACGAAGCAACTGATGATGCCACTCCACCAATAATGTACCAAGGATTAAGAACAGATTGGCCACCATTCACCGTGGTCCCAGCTTCCTTTGCAAGGTCATTAAAGCCTTTGATCATGAGTGATGTACTAACTTCTCTCTCCTTGGCATTCATCGCAGTACTCACTCCCAGTAACATCAGCATATTATCACAATCACTCACTCCCATCGCATACAAATCACTCAAGACATTCGCGCAAGCTATTTTCCCCTGTAGATAAGGATCGTCTACCAACGGATAAAAGAAATCGGTAGTCTGGATAAGGCTTAAACCTTTATGACGCGTCGGAATTACGCAAGAATCCAAGCCAATTCCAATTTGACCTTCGCCATTTTCCACTCCAAGCCCGCTCAGAAACTTGCGAAGTTGTTCCTGAGGGACTTTACAACCTCATCCTTTCAGCTGAGTAAAGTTGGTCAAACGAAAGCTTGGAGAAAGGCCATATGCTTCGGGTTTAAAGCTTCCTTCTTGTAGTGAAATGGAATCCGCCATGTTGCAATATCAATGCAAGAAGCTTGTCTACGATACTTGACGAAGATGTGACGACGAATCACGAGTACGCGTTGCCATTGTTGTCATGGCAATACAACTAATTTCAAAATGGCGATGCACATTGCAAAATTGTTGTTCTCCTAATAACGTCAACTTTTGTCCCAAAAAGTTCTCTAAAGTTGTGACTGGTGTCTTTATATTTATCTTGTTAAAATGTCACACAGGTATTGAATGTAATCTTTTATTATTTTGTTTTAAAATGGTGGTCAAAATGACGGTTTTTGTGTTGGGTTTATAATTGTGGTGCCTTTTTCAATATTTTTGATTTGTTCTTGCTTATTTCTAGTACATACAATAAACAGTGGAGTGAGGCTAACAATGCTTTGGTAGACTTGTTAGAATTTGAGCTTCCAAAAGAACCGGGGAAAGGTGACAAGGTTCGTTGTCGTTGTCGTTTGTCCACTTCTCTTAAATCTTAGTTTGTATATGTGCATGTTTGTCTGTCCGTTTAACTTGGTTTAAGTATGTATATATTTATTTGTGTGTAGGTATAAATATTATTTATACATGCACGGAAATTTTACAGTTTACCGTACCCGAGTGATCCAGCGATTCCTGTGCCACCTAACCCAAACAAAAACCCTAACCCTAATCAGTAACTGTGTTTACCGCTTATATTATACGCTTACCAACATACTAACGTGTTTATTGCCTAACTTTATACGCTAACCTGACACAGTGATGTGACTCGGGTATGGTAAAGTGTAAACTACCCTGTTGGCAAAAACACAATAAATAAATACTCTCAAAACACAGCAAAACCGATTTTTCAGACCCTGGGTACGAGGTTGCCAAGTTTTGAGAATTTAGAACTTTTCCAGGGGGGAAGGGGTATGCCCTTAACCCCACCCCCTACCCCCTAGATGGTACCCATCTGGGTACTGTTTTCCCCTTAAAAATCTAAAATCCTATATCTACCACTGCCAGATGAACATAGATCTGATATGGATACCGGTAACTTCTTGTACAGTCTAGCAACTTTTGCGTGGATGGGGAAAAATTTACCCCAAATGCACGAAATGTGGAGAATTTTGCATGGGGAATTAATACCCTGCAACAAGGAAACTTCTCAGTCTGGTGTGGATGTATCAATTTTATGGAAAAGGGGAATTTTATCTGGTCAATTACAAAATAACAGATAAATTTAAGTAGCACCGCTTTGTATGTTTACAATGAACAGACATCACAGATGCATGTGTAGTGAGTGTGAAAGTTACTGCATGTTTGCAGCACAATGTGTATTGTATGCACAGGCGCAGCAGCCCAATTCTGTTGGGGGGGGGGAGGGGGCAGAGATTTTTGCCCAAAAAATTTAGGGTTAAATATTGATTTTTCAGTCTTAACATATGAATTTTTCTCAGACATTTTATGGCAATACATGTCGAAATTGCCTGAAGTTCCTAGCAGAAAGTGCCTAAATTTTCTTTTTTCAAATATTTTGGGAGGGCAATTCCCCCCCTCCCCCCCCCCTTTGCTACACGTAATGATTGTATGTTTTGTACAATGTCATGCTTATTCAAAAAAAATTGGAGAAGTCTGGCTGTGCAACTCTCTTTGTTGTAACAGATTAGGTTAAACACTTGTGCAATTCACATACACAAAGTTATTTACATCTGTAAATGATTTTCAATGTACACTTGCCGTTTTCCTTACAGAAAAGACTTGAAACTCAATCAAATAAGCATTTTAAAAACTACAATTTATATCACATTTATTTTAACTCTCTTTCCAGATACATATATTTATTCCACAAAAATTATTTTAATTCGCTTTCTAGATACAAAATAACATTGAAGCTTTTCAATTGCTTGCTGTTACCTATGTGAAATATATTCAAATATTTAGAAAGCTTGAAGAATGCTATGATCAGGTATGACTGCAGTATGATAACTCCCCAAACAAACAATTTTCAAAACAGTCACCCAATATAGAAATCAACTCTCTAGTAAAAGCTTTGCCATGCATGGTATTTCAAAAAGAAATATATATATATACTTGTAAAATCATTTATTTAAAGCTTAATTACTGTTATATTATAATTGATAGATTGTTCATCCTCAAAAAAGACGAGTTGTTCGTCATGTATTGGATGGTACTATTGGAAGGTCAGTAGCGTCTTTTCTGGACTACAAGTTGCACTGAACCGCATTTCTAAACTGGAGTGTCACGTAGCGTATACGTTTTATAACGTAGCTTAATGTCGTAAAACGTAGCGTAGCCTCCTATAATAGCATAGTGCGTATAACAACTTACAACGTAGCGAAACGTTTTACCAGGTGGCCTAAAACGTCTTACTACACTACATAGTGTAATGTTTTATCACCTAGTGTAATGTCAGCTTATGACGTAGCGTGAAGTCTTACAACGAAGTTTAGACCGTTTAGTTAACAAATAAATTAAACATAAAGCTGCGTGCATATGTACTCTTATAAAGGTTCGTTTGACGTCATTTGAACACGAAAGAAGTTGAGTAGAGGCACGAGGCGATAGCCGAGTGCCTTTACACATCTTTCGTGTTCAAATGATGTCAAACGAACCTTTATAAGAGTACATATATACAGGAGCGGTACGTTTTATTTGTTTTATAAAATAAGAAGAAGAAAAAACAAGCTAAAAGTGGGATAGTTTTGAAAGTTGGCTAGATTTTCCCGCCAGGTGACGCCATCCTACGCCACTCCACGCCATTTTACGTCATTCATGACCTCTGTTCTTATATAAATGCACGGGGCCCAGCCAATCAGAGCGTGCGTAGAGGACACCTTATTTTATAATATCTTATAACATAGCGTAACAGCTTATAATGTAGTGTAATGTAGTTGTACAGCGTAAAGCCCTCATCAAACGAGAACGCAAGTTGGCAGTCAGGAATTTCTGTGGCGGTCGTTCGAACACCCAAATTTACAAAATAAAGGTTTCATGAGTGTTTTAAACAAGTTTTAACTTTGTCACAGTACATAATATTTTCGGGAAATTATTCAGAGGGGCTGGCTGAGATAGCGTGACTGCCAAGTTGCGATGACTTGCGTTCTCGTTTGATTACGGCTTAACACAACGTCTAAGTATAGATCGTTTTCATCTGACGTCACGGCGGCCATATTGGTGTACCAAAACAAAGAAATGGCGGCCATATTGGTGTACGGCATGGGAATTAGCTCTTTCTTATTCAAATATTTCGTATTGTTTTACCACCCCCATTGAGTGAAAACGATCTATTGACATATTTTTAGAATATGAAAGAAAAAATCTTGTACCATATCTAAAACGTTATTAATTCATTCATTTATAAACAGCACGAGTGTATAAACCGTTTGGCGTTAGATTTTGGGAAAAAGTCGCAGTTTATAGCCCGGCATGAAGTTTGTAAAGTTTTTGCGCGGTTTAATTGTCACACAGTAAACTTCTTATTTTATTCTACTTAGAATCCTTGAGCTCAAAAACGATATGGTTGTATTAGAGCATTCAGAATACCATTATTTTGACGATGTGTTATCAGATCTGAAGCTAACACCGGTATTTAGTAAATTACACTGTAACTATACAATGTTACATTGCGGTACGTTACTTTACTTTACATCACATTACATCACATCACATCATATTACATATCACATTACATCACATTACATTACATCACATCACATCACATCACATCACATCACATCACATCACATCACATCACATCACATCACATCACATCACATCACATCATATTACATCACATTACATCACATTACATCACATCACATCACATCACATCACATCACATCACATCACATCACATCACATTACATCACATCACATCATATTACATCACATTACATCACATTACATCACACCACATCACATCATATTACATCACATTACATCACATCACATCACATTACATTACATTACATTACATTACATTACATTACATTACATCACATCACATCACATCACATCACATTACATCACATCACATCACATTACATTAACTAATAATAAGTCTTAAGATGAAACCTCAATAGAACTGTTTTCCATTCAATAAATCTAGAATGATATTGAGATACCCATTCCCAAGTACTTTATTTTTGAAAATGCTAAAGCTCTAAAGGAAAGAGAGAAGCTGATGGGAAGCATATTGGCTAGAAAAGGTCCTGTTGATACAACAATTGTAAGTAGCTGAAAGACAATGAGATATTAGGCAAGTTTATATATAGTTAGACAATAAGACGCGCAATAAAACTGTTTTTTATAATTCTATAATTTCTAGGAACGAGAAGAAATTCCGATGTCGTTGGACGAAGCTATCCGCATTGTTCAGGTGGGACATGCATTTAGTAATAGTAATGGTAATGGTAATGGTATTGATGATGGTAATGGTAATGGTAGTGGTAATAGTAATAGTCTTTAATTAGAATACATCAAGCGTGTATCTTTACAATCAAATTACTCCTAAGGATTTTTCATTGTGGCTGTGTCGAGGAGTAGTAATACCCCCCCCCCTCCCTCCAGACCACAAAGGGATGCCGCCTCATTAAATATTCAACTTATTATTTATTCATTCTCCTGTGGGACCTCCTAACCCTAATCTCATTATGCATACGTCATTATTTCTCATGCTCCTTTGGGACGTAGTAACCCTAACTTTCCCCCCTAACCCTAGCTGTTACTCAACCCCCTGGTATTCATACGTCATAACCGATAGCTCTCCGACTGATTTCCGAAGTTACGCCATTATCAAAAGGTACTCGGCTTATATCCTTATAAGTAATAGTAATCACTTTTTCATTTAAACACTTTACCCTACTGACAGTCGACAGTTGTGGGACACGTAGACGTACAGAGCATGCGTACACTAAACTTTAACAAAATAGTCGTTCTTCACAAGGAATTAAAGAGAAATTGATAGAGGCACTTTATATTTTTTATCTGAAACCTTGTCTGGAGGATTATAGAGAGTTCTGAACAGCGTAAGTGTCTGAATTGGCAGAGCTCGTATAGACTTAGATTAATAGCATATGATGAATATTATATTAGGTTTAGAACCTAAATATTCAATCACCCTAGAATCATTGCTAGCTAAACCCTTGTTTATAAGTGAAGAAATCATAAGAAGATAGAATGAGGAGTCAATTCAAAAGCCATAAGAACGTTTTTAAGTGTCAATATATAAACGAAATATTATTTGGCTGTGGGACGGCTGGAGTATCGACTTGAATTAATAGCATATCGTGAATATTATATTCAAACAGAGTAAGTCTTCACAGAATTATTACTAAACCTCGTTTATAAGCGAAGAAATCGTAAGAATATGGGGTGAGGAATCACTTTGGGAAGTCAAACTTAAGATATTATGAGGAGTCGATTCGAAAAACTAAGGAGTTTCAAACGTATTGGCACATGGCAACGTAAATCTTGTATAGAGAACGCTTAGCAACGTTCAATATGATTATATTAAGACACTTGGAAACAAATCAAGCACAGAATTATTACTAGGTTAACCTTAGTTTATAAGTGAGGAAATCGTAAGAAGATAGAATGGGGAATCACTTCGAGAAGCCGTAAGAAGACACAAATCAATTCGAAAAGCGAAGAGCAAAGACTTGTCGATATATAACTGAGATACATCATGGTTACTAGGCTTTCTCTTTATAAGTGAGGAAATTGTAGACAATTAGGCTGCCCAAAACTCTCTATACTCATCGAGACAAGGTTTCAGAAAGTTTTGTGAATATTGACCAAATACCCTACTTTGAAACATTGCAGAGCTTGGTTAAATAATTCGTTGCTATGGTTTGATATGCTATAAGATTCTCGCAGGTGCAGAACACAAAAGGGAAAAGCTATTAAAACCTCATCACGGGTCATTAGTGGTACAACTCGCTTGTATTTGCATATACTGTAGAATATGTAATTATTTGTGGGGTTGTGAAAGGATAATAAGGGATATGAAGACGCTTTAATGCGTAGGCATGTTTAGGCCAAAAAGTCATTAGCGTGTATTTTGCATAAGACAGAATTCACAACAATCGGTTTAAAATATTTATTTAGGCTTTGGTTTAAACATATACATATAAAAAGTTTTAGTAAGGTCTGCTTCTTAGATTATATTTAGGTGTTTTTATTTTAAAAGTAGCATGATAATCTTTCTTGTCCTCTGATGATAATTGAGACACGTCTTCTTTTGTCATGGGTAAATATTTTGATCTGGTCATCAATAGATTGGTGTTCATACTCTTCTCTTTCATCCGGAGTCATCTTTGCCAAGTCTTTCTCTGTCGGGTCGCCCAAACTTTCCCAGTTATGAAAGAAATTATGTTTAAGCGTCGGTTGTTCAACGGTAGGAGGCGGTGTTACAAAATAGGTTTTAGGTGTAGCAGGGAAACCCCCCGGAGTACCCCTGGGGGTAACCCTAAACCCCCCTGGGATACCCCCAATCACCACCGGGATACCCCAAACACCCCTGGGGTAACCTCCAAACACCCCGGGGTACCCCCAATCACCCCTGGGGTAACCCCCAAACACCCCCGGGATACCCCAATCACCCCAGGGGTAACCCCCAAACACCCCCGGGGTAACCTCCAAACACCCCTGGGGTACCCCCAATCACCCCTGGGGTAACCCCCAAACACCCCCGGGATACCCCAATCACCCCAGGGGTAACCCCCAAACACCCCCGGGGTACCCCCAATCACCCCTGGGGTAACCCCCAAACACCCCCGGGATACCCCAATCACCCCAGGGGTAACCCCCAAACACCCCCGGGGTAACCTCCAAACACCCCGGGGTACCCCCAATCACCCCTGGGGTAACCCCCAAACACCCCCGGGATACCCCAATCACCCCAGGGGTAACCCCCAAACACCCCCGGGGTACCCCCAATCACCCCTGGGGTAACCCCCAAACACCCCCGGGGTACCCCCAATCACCCCAGGGGTAACCCCCAAACACCCCCGGGATACCCCAATCACCCCGGGGGTAACCCCAGTCACCCCGGGGGTAACCCCAAACACCCCCTGGGGTACCCCATTCACGCCTGGCGTAACCCCAAACACCCCCGAGGATGCTCCAAACTCCCCCTATCAAGCAGTCATATAGTCATGTAGTCATAATACTAACTAAGAGTATAGTCCTTATCTTCCCATTATCTTCCATTTATCTTTCTTGTCTTCCTTATCTTCCTCTTATCTTCCCATTATCTTCCTCCTCCTCCTCTTTCTCCTCCTCCTCCTCTTTCTCCTCTTGCTCCTCCTCCTCCTCCTCATTCTCCTCCTCCTCTTCCCCCTCTTTCTTCTCCTCCTCCTCTTGCTCCTCCTCCTCATTCTCCTCCTCCTCCTCATTCTCCTCCTCCTCGTCCCCCTCTTTCTTCTCCTCCTCCTCCTCCTCCTTCTCCTCCTCTAAGTCCTAAGACTTAGGACTATAGTCTTAGGACTATAGTCTTAGGACTTAGGACTATATAGTCTTAGGACTTAGAGGAGGAGGAGGAGGAGGAGGAGGAGGAGGAGGAGGAGGAGAAGAAAGAGAGGGGAAGAGGAGGAGGAGGAGAATGAGGAGGAGGAGGAGGAGGAGGAGCAAGAGGAGGAGGAGAAGAAAGAGGGGGAAGAGGAAGAGGAGGAGGAGGAGGAGGAGCAAGAGGAGAAAGAGGAGGAGGAGGAGAAAGAGGAGGAGGAGGAAGATAATGGGAAGATAAGAGGAAGATAAGGAAGACAAGAAAGATAAATGGAAGATAATGGGAAGATAAGGACTATACTCTTAGTTAGTATTATGACTACATGACTATATGACTGCTTGATAGGGGGAGTTTGGAGCATCCTCGGGGGTGTTTGGGGTTACGCCAGGCGTGAATGGGGTACCCCAGGGGGTGTTTGGGGTTACCCCTGGGGTGATTGGGGTATCCCGGGGGTGTTTGGGGGTTACCCCTGGGGTGATTGGGGTATCCCGGGGGTGTTTGGGGGTTACCCCAGGGGTGATTGGGGGTACCCCGGGGTGTTTGGAGGTTACCCCAGGGGTGTTTGGGGTATCCCGGTGGTGATTGGGGGTATCCCAGGGGGTTTAGGGTTACCCCCAGGGGGTACTCCGGGGGGGTTTCCCTGCTACACCTAAAACCTATTTTGTAACACCGCCTCCTACCGTTGAACAACCGACGCTTAAACATAATTTCTTTCATAACTGGGAAAGTTTGGGCGACCCGACAGAGAAAGACTTGGCAAAGATGACTCCGGATGAAAGAGAAGAGTATGAACACCAATCTATTGATGACCAGATCAAAATATTTACCCATGACAAAAGAAGACGTGTCTCAATTATCATCAGAGGACAAGAAAGATTATCATGCTACTTTTAAAATAAAAACACCTAAATATAATCTAAGAAGCAGACCTTACTAAAACTTTTTATATGTATATGTTTAAACCAAAGCCTAAATAAATATTTTAAACCGATTGTTGTGAATTCTGTCTTATGCAAAATACACGCTAATGACTTTTTGGCCTAAACATGCCTACGCATTAAAGCGTCTTCATATCCCTTATTATCCTTTCACAACCCCACAAATAATTACATATTCTACAGTATATGCAAATACAAGCGAGTTGTACCACTAATGACCCGTGATGAGGTTTTAATAGCTTTTCCCTTTTGTGTTCTGCACCTGCGAGAATCTTATAGCATATCAAACCATAGCAACGAATTATTTAACCAAGCTCTGCAATGTTTCAAAGTAGGGTATTTGGTCAATATTCACAAAACTTTCTGAAACCTTGTCTCGATGAGTATAGAGAGTTTTGGGCAGCCTAATTGTCTACAATTTCCTCACTTATAAAGAGAAAGCCTAGTAACCATGATGTATCTCAGTTATATATCGACAAGTCTTTGCTCTTCGCTTTTCGATTGATGTATCTCAGTTATATATCGACAAGTCTTTGCTCTTCGCTTTTCGAATTGATTTGTGTCTTCTTACGGCTTCTCGAAGTGATTCCCCATTCTATCTTCTTACGATTTCCTCACTTATAAACTAAGGTTAACCTAGTAATAATTCTGTGCTTGATTTGTTTCCAAGTGTCTTAATATAATCATATTGAACGTTGCTAAGCGTTCTCTATACAAGATTTACGTTGCCATGTGCCAATACGTTTGAAACTCCTTAGTTTTTCGAATCGACTCCTCATAATATCTTAAGTTTGACTTCCCAAAGTGATTCCTCACCCCATATTCTTACGATTTCTTCGCTTATAAACGAGGTTTAGTAATAATTCTGTGAAGACTTACTCTGTTTGAATATAATATTCACGATATGCTATTAATTCAAGTCGATACTCCAGCCGTCCCACAGCCAAATAATATTTCGTTTATATATTGACACTTAAAAACGTTCTTATGGCTTTTGAATTGACTCCTCATTCTATCTTCTTATGATTTCTTCACTTATAAACAAGGGTTTAGCTAGCAATGATTCTAGGGTGATTGAATATTTAGGTTCTAAACCTAATATAATATTCATCATATGCTATTAATCTAAGTCTATACGAGCTCTGCCAATTCAGACACTTACGCTGTTCAGAACTCTCTATAATCCTCCAGACAAGGTTTCAGATAAAAAATATAAAGTGCCTCTATCAATTTCTCTTTAATTCCTTGTGAAGAACGACTATTTTGTTAAAGTTTAGTGTACGCATGCTCTGTACGTCTACGTGTCCCACAACTGTCGACTGTCAGTAGGGTAAAGTGTTTAAATGAAAAAGTGATTACTATTACTTATAAGGATATGAGCCGGGTACCTTTTGATAATGGCGTAACTTCGGAAATCAGTCGGAGAGCTATCGGTTATGACGTATGAATACCAGGGGGTTGAGTAACAGCTAGGGTTAGGGGGGAAAGTTAGGGTTACTACGTCCCAAAGGAGCATGAGAAATAATGACGTATGCATAATGAGATTAGGGTTAGGAGGTCCCACAGGAGAATGAATAAATAATAAGTTGAATATTTAATGAGGCGGCATCCCTTTGTGGTCTGGAGTGGGGGGTATTACTACTTCGAGGCATATCAAAGGCGCTTTAAGCAGCCGCCATGACACAGTTCAGACCACGGATCCCAGCTACTAGCCCTAGGTGTTGATTTTACGGAGGGAGGAAAACCGGAGAACCCGGCGAAAAACCCTCGGAGCACAGGAGAGACCAACTAAACTCTACTCACATGAGTCCCAAGCTCGAGAACGGGGTTGTTCCCAGACGGTCACCCATCCAAGTACTAACCCCATTCAACCGGACTTAACTATTGGTGAGAGGCAGCGCCCTAACCGCACACGCCATCCGTGCTCCCTTCAATCCTTTATACTTATAGACTATGTTGTCCATGCACTGTAAAATCTTACCTTTTTATTCTTAGGTTCACGAAAGAGCTCGACAAGGTCGATTAAGAGCGAAATTTATGCGAGAAATAAGGTATAATGTAATGTATATTTAATATAATACTATAATAATATAGTATAAATTCTTTTTGCTGTTCACGGCGAAAGCGCAAATGATTCCAAAGTATACAGTAGGCTATTCAGTAAAGACCTGGCCAAACGCTTTCAACATTTCATTCAACATCGTTCAACATTAAACTAAAGAACTAAACTAATCTTATTTATACTGGATAGCTCTATCAGTTAACACCAAACTGTTCTCTCTGGAGGTCCAGTAAGGGCCATCCATCATTGGTCCAGTGTTTCTACAGGAGGAAACCGGAGTACCTGGAGGAAACCTGCAATGTTTGGTAGAGTCAAACTGGAAGCACTCTTCTCACATGCGGCCAAGGTGCAATTTTAATCAGTTAACTGCTGAGAGCAGGAATTGAACCCGGGTCGCAGAGGTGAAAGGCACGTGCGCTAACCACTGTGCCATGCACCGACATGTTCGTTCAACATGTTGAAAGCGTTTGGCCACCCCTGTGGAATGATGTTGAACGTTGTTGAATGGTGTTGAATGATGTTGAACGTTGTTGAATGGTGTTGAACGAAATTTGAACGGAATTTGAACATGTTGAAATTTTCGTTCAACACGCGTTCAACAATGTTGAACGATGTTGAATGAAATGTTGAAAGCGTTTGGTCAGGCCTTAACATATTACTGTATATGTATATGTGTGTGTTAGTATCGCTACCCAGAAGCTTGAAGTGCAATGTTTTTCATTGTTTTGGTTCAAGAATGCAAGAAGAACGTGAAAAACAAGCTCAATTAAGAGGAGCACCAGCCATTGATCCCGAACTCGCTGCAACCAAAATACAAAAAGTCTGGAAAGGTTACGCCCAGAGAAAACGAACGAAGAAACTGCGGGAGGAAGAATTTGAATTTATAGGAATGGTTTGTATATTTATATTAAGTAGATCTAAATTTAATCAAGCTTTGGTCCAAATCACTATCTCTTTATCTCTGTGCTTTTTAGAAATAAATCTTTCATCATAGTTTATTGATATTTTTTTCTCCTCATTTTTCGAAGGCCATGCCAAAGTCTACTGGCAGTAAACGGGGACCATGGAAAAGGTCGGAGAAAATATCTGTGAGTATACTGAAGAGTGAAACTTGCTTTTTCGACGAAACTGAAAACCTTGTTCTATTTTACCGCTGGTCGTTGAGTAAATTTCTTGCTTTGCTAAAATTAGTCAATGTATTTAATTCTTTTCAAAAAACTCTTTAGTAATTAATGTGGAAAACAGTCAACACAAAATAAATCAGTACCATATCCGTGGTTTTATATCTGTTAAAAAACAATAATTCATGAGGAAAACACAAATAATTCGTGTGATAAAGAATTCTTCTGATTTACATAAATTTTAGCTTTGATTTTCTCGGTGTAGACAACGTTATTTTTCGCCGATGAACGTACTAAGTGAGCCGTTTTTGAAACTATTCAAAACATTCGCTGTACTCGGCTATTACCTCGTGTTTTTAATCAGTTCTCAAACTAATTAATAATTCATGAACCAAAAACAAAAGAAATTAATGTTTAATCAGTGCTTAGAAATCGGAGGAAAAGTACTAGTACTTTGAAATAATGCAAAATAGGTTTTCACAGTCTTGGGACTTTGAAATAAGGTAAATTATATTACGTTTCGGAGGTATCTTCGGAGTTTTGAGTTTGAGAAGTCAGTTCAAATACTCGACGTCGGACTTCATTGTGATTACAAAGCCCTCGTGCATTAAAAAGGCTCGCCTTTGGCTCGCCTTTTCAAAAAGTATTCGGACTTTGAAATCCTGGTTAAGTCCTCCGTCTCGTATTTGAACTATTACATAAACACTGCTGTTTATCCATTCCGTAGAATAATCAAAGCATATATTTTTCACTCATTTTTCTAGGCTCACAGAAGAGTGATTCAAGAAGAACATGAAAGGGAATACCAAGACGTAAGACTATTTATCTCTGGATTTGAAATTTCATTTGGCAAACGCTTTTAACCCTTTCAAGCTTTTCATGCTTCAAATCGTTCAAGGCTTTCTGTATCTACTGCGCATGCGAGTAGAGACTATCGGTCGGCATGCAAGGTTTTCCGCTCTTAGTTAGTAACAATAGAATATTCTACGGGACCAATAAAATTTTAGAAGTGTTTTCCGATCACATCCCGGTCTTTCCGAGCATAGTCAATCGGAATATGGTCTGGAAACTCAGCTAAAGTCTTTGGTCTATCTTTTTGTTCGCCTTTATGTATTTTTCTGCACGGTGCACGGTCACTGAACACATTGTATTCTAGTATAATGAACGAATTGTCCAATAGTAACGTTTCAGTTCAATCACTCAACCGTGCTATTTAAATATTAATAAACCTAAAACAAAGGATGTGCACGGTGTAAGCTACGGTTCAACATAAAATCACAGCTCATTATAGGCGCTTTGAAGTTTGCCGAGTTTCCAGACCATATCTCGATTGACTATCGGCGTGTCAATCTCGATTGACTATGTAAGGCGCGCTTTATCTAAGCCACATCTAATTTGTCCGCTCTCGTATTTTGCAAATATTTTTTTGCTGTATTGACTCTAACTATATTCACAGGCTTTGGTCAGTATCAAGGATAAAATTCGAAACGTTGAAGGTCCTGACATGAAGGAGACCATGCAAGATCAAGTGAGGCAGTGGTTTATTGAGTGCCGGTATGCAGAACATGTTAATATTAATGTTAGTACGTCGGTGGCAGTACATTGAACGACTTGCACAGACAATACTGGAAACTTTGTTAAAAAATAGGTACGCACTGCGTACATAAGTCCACAGACGCAGACACAGACACAGACACAGACACGGACACGGGCACAGAACAGACACAGAACAGACACGGACACGGACACGGACACAGACACGGACACGGACACATACACAGACATAGACAATAGGTATAATTATGGGTATAGTTAATATAGATACACGTATAGATATTGGGATTATACTATAGAATATTACGTTCTTCTCATTTTATACCAGCGATAAGACTGGTAAGTTTCCTGACTATCCTGATGAAGATGAAGGAGGATCTGCCTTGCTGTTTAAAGAGAAGACACCAGAAGAGGCAAGCTCAATTAGAAATCATTTTGACCTGATATCGGACTTATTCTGTGGCTATCACGTTGCCATCAGACTACATTTATTGTATAAGCAGAGCAGGTTTGAACTGGCCATTTTGTTTTGGAGCAATGGGCAGCTATTGTTCATGGCAAAAAGCTACATTGGCCAGTCCAAGAAGCAGAGCTGACATTAAACGTGATTACCTGTACGTGTTTGTCTAAGTGTTGATTGAACATCCATTTTCAGTGCCTGTCGAATTTTTGTGAATAGTTCGTTAGAGTTCTTCCGCTCTTTGTTGTGTGCTTATGTTATTTTATGTTTTTTAGTTGGCTAAAGAAGAAAACAGTAAGGTAATGCCAGAAGAATACACAAGTTCTGCTTCTGGGATACTAATGCAGTGCTCTGATCACTCGGAGCTATGGGGGCCGCCGTCAAGACTGCAAGAGCTTATTAGCTGCTAGTAGTCAAGAGTTTTGTATATACGTTATGGTCCACTAAGCAGTCTTTTTGGTTTAGTGGTCAGAGCGCTGCAGTAGTTTTGCAGAGTCGCGGGTTCAAATATTTAATTCATAGTAGGAATGTTGTTGTTGTTATTATTGTTGTTGTTGCTGTTCAACTCTAGCTGGAATGCCTTGATATAGCCACAACATCACACCATACCACATCACACCATACGATATCCCACTACACAACATCATACCATACCACACGACATCACAGCACAGCACATCACATCACATCACATCACATCACATCACATCACATCACATCACATCACATCACATCACATCACATCACATCACAGTACAGCACAGCACAGCACAGCACAGCACAGCACAGCACAGCACAGCACAGCACAGCACAGCACAGCACAGCACAGCACAGCACATCTCATCACATCACATCACAGCACATCACATCACATCACAGCATACTACACTACACCACACCATACTACACCACATCACGCCATGCTACACTACACCACACCATACTGGAACACATCACACCAAACTACATCACACCATACCATACCACACCACACCATACTACACCACACCACACCACACCATACCATACTACATCACACCATACTATACTACATAATAATAATAATAATAATAATAATAACGGATTTATTGTAGCTTTCCATTGTACATGGCTTTTCATCTACAAATTTATAACAAATTTACAATATTAAGTATACATATATACACACACACATGTACATATATGTACATACAAGATAAACTAATTAAAACAATGTTAGAAAAAAAAATAGAAAATACGAATTTAACATAAAATATTTATAAGTTGTGGATTTAGAATTGAGGGCTAATATACGTTTTCCTCGAAATGCACTAATCTACTAACCCCACTCTCTCCCTTGCCCATTCGAAAAGTCGTGCTTTGGTCTCAATGTAAAACGTTTTAAAGCTTTTCTCAGCTCTCAAAGTTTGTGGTAAGCTGTTAAAACACTTCGCTGCAGAGTACTGGAAGGTTCCTCTAATACTTGGGACTTCCAACAGATCCTTTGAACAGGACCGAAGACCGGCTCTACCAGGGTTGTATTGTTTTAATTTTGCGTATTCGGGCCAACGGTTGTTATTCAGAGCCTTGAACGCAGTTGTCAGCAGATGCCAATCACGTTTTTCTATCATCGGGAGCCAGCCTAAGCTCAGTACAGAGGCTTCTTTAGAAAACTTGCCCGTTACAAAACAAGCGGCAGAAGACTGGACCCGTTGAAGACGCTTCAAGAGGTTTGCAGGAAGTGGATAGAATACCACATCACAGTAATCAAGTTTTGTTAGAATCAATGTCTCGGCCAATTGTTTCCTCAGGTGGAATGGCGCCATGTTTCGCAATTTACGTAAAATTGCCAAGGAAGCATAACATGATGAAACAATTTCGTTGACGTGTTTCTCCCAACGAAGATCGTTGCTTATATGGACACCTAAGAGTTTGTAATTATCCATCACGTCGAGACTTTTGTTGTTCTCCAAGCCCAGGTTGATGTTGATAGAGCCTGGCGTCCGTATGGAATGGTAGTTAGCCATTTGAGAGGTCGTTACCAGCATCGCTTTTGTCTTGTCATTGTTTAACGCGAGTTTAGATTCATCAGACCAGCAGACCAGATTTCTGAGAGAGTCATTAATCCGTGTTACGCCCTCTTGCAGATCTCTTGGCTTGACGCTGTTATAGATTATTGTATCATCAGCGTATTGGTGGCAACTACACATTGTACCCAGTCGGTTAGCAAGATCTGCTACATATAAATTAAACAAAACAGGTCCCAGGATGGAACCTTGTGGCACGCCGAAATTGGTATTCAGTTTTTCTGATTTCTTGTCATCAATTTGAACGTATTGTTGTCTTCCTATTAGGTAATTCATTATCCAGCGAAGAAATTGGGTGGAGAATCCCATGGAGTGTAGTTTCCTTATTATAATATCAAAGTGCACCGTATCAAACGCTTTACTAAAGTCTGCAAAAACCATGATCGCAACTTCTCCTCGGTTCATTGCTTTGATGATATCATCTCTAATGCCTATTAGCGCAGTTGTTGTTGAATAGCCCTTGCGAAAGCTTGTTATGTAGGAAGGAAGTAAGTGTTCGGACTCAATGAAGTCAACCATTTGTCTTAGTACTAGTTTCTCATAAACTTTAGATAAGGTGGGTAAGATGGATATTCCGCGTAGGTCATTGTTCGTTACTGGGTTATTGACTTTGGGGATTGGAGAAACGCGGGCAATTTTCCACGCCTTAGGGAAGTGTTCCTGTTCTATGCAGCAATTAATGATGTGGGTCAGAGGGGAAGTGATTTCTTCAACAACTAGTTTAATTACCTTCACGGGGATTTGATCGTGCCCAGTAGAACAGTCCGATCTAAGGGATTTAATTTCGCGGAGCACTTCGTTGTAAGAAACTGGTCGCAGAACAAATGGATTGTTGTTACACTCTGGTAGCGAAGCAATTAAGGCATGTAAGTCTTCAATTGTCTTGGTTGTGGCATTTACAGTTCGATGGGCGATGTTGGCAAAATAGGAATTAAGACTATCTGGATTTTGTCTTAGTGGTTGTGGGTTTGGCTTCAGAACACGATGAATAACTTGCCATACTGCTTTGGAATTTCGTTTTGATAAGGCGCGCTGCATAAAATTTCTTTTTGCTTTCTTGATCTTCGATTTCAAGAGGTTTCTTGATTCGCGGTAAGCATTCCAGGTTTGGGGGTCGCTGGTATTACGGGTTTCGTGGCGCAATTTGTCTCGCTGGGCTTGTAAATCCTTGATATTCTCATCCTTTAACCATGGAGCGGGAGGACGGGTGATCTTAACACGCTTAATCGGAGCATGTCTCTCCAGACAATCAGAGAAAATAGTGTTAAACAAATCTAGTTTCTCGTCCAGGTCTTCAACACTGTATATCACATTCATAGGAATGTTTTTAAAATCCTCTATAAAGGCGGCTTGAGCGAAATTTCGTTCATTTCTGATGTACTTGTGTCGTGGTTCGAAACGCGTGACTCGTGCATTCACACAGACATACGGTGCATCATGGTCGCTGACAAGTGGGCAGTGGATGACATCAGTGTGTGTAATTCTATTTGCATGATTGGTGATAATGTGGTCGATCAGTGTTTGTGAGGTAGCTGTGGTGCGTGTAGGTTTGGTGACTACCTGTCGAAGATTGTGCATACTAAGAATTATATCCATATATTGTTTGGTCATTGTCGAGCACGAGTTCAGTAGATCTATATTGATATCACCAGTAATCAGAAGTAATCCATCCCAATGCGCAGAGAGATAAGCTAGTATGTTTTCGAGCCCTTCCAGCCAAGTTTGTGTTGGTAAAATTCTTTCGGAACGATACGTCACACCAAGTAAAAGTTTACTGTTCTTGTTGCGTCCTGGAATTTCAAGCCATATGTGTTCCATATCCGGTTGTAGTTGTTCAATGTCTTGTCGACGTTTAAAGTCAATGTGCTCTCTGAGGTATATGCCCACGCCTCCGCCTCGTATGTGATCTCTATTTCGGAATACGTTTACGTAACCAGGGATGGAGACATAATCAAGTAGATATGGATTATCTTTTAGCCATGTTTCGCTAAGTGTTATGATATCGAAAGGGAATTGGTTAATTGTAAGAATAAATTCATCAAAACTAGACACCATGCTTTGGGTGTTTAAATGCATAATACGGAGTTGGTTAGATCTAGCTTGTAGAGCTAATAAATGTTCATCTTGGGTAATTGACAAGTCACTGTCGAGAATTGTGTTTTCAGAAATATTTGCATTTCTGAAAGGAAGTGCCGTGAAAAGACATTTTTGGCAAGTCCATGTCATTGGCGAGGAGCTTGAAAACGATTTTAAATTGATAGTACACACGTAAAAATCTCACAGGCTATAACAGGGTTGTTGGCCCAACAACCCATGAACAGCACTGTTAACAGGCTAGAACATGATTGGTGAAATAACAGCATTGTTCATGCATGTTTCAACATGTTGTTACAGCTTGGAGAATCGACAAGGCTTGTTCATGCATGTCGCAACAAGCAAAACCTAGCTTGATAAAACAACCAAGTTCATGGTTGTTGTATCATGACTGTTCAATCCTGTTCATTCAACATGCCCGAACAACATGTTGTATCATGCATGAACAACACTGTTGATTCATCATGATAGTTTTATGTTGTTCAAACAGGCATGAACAGCGTTGTTCGTTCGACAACATTGTTCATGCCTGTTACAAGTGTTCGTGTTTTTAGCGAGGAACACGCGAGGGTTCTCGACACTTTCACGCAACGAACTTACAGTCCTGGCACCGGTGGGAAAACAAACAACATTTTATATTGCTGAATTATCGAAAACCCATGTCTTCTTAACATAAAAAACGTTGGATGTTTATTTCAAACTTTGACAGTTTTCTGCGAATGTTTTTGTGGCGGAAATTACGTGCAACAAGTGTGTGAGTTTTGTACAGCATGCCCAGAGACTCACTGCAGTGTCTTGATGAAATGGAAACGAAAAAATCATCACTCACTAACTTATATATCCTCGTTGGGCCAGGACTTTGGAGATATAACAGAAAGTTTGTTCCAGCAGTATGTACGGTACAAGTTTGAAAGCTTGTGAAGCTCGTTTCTTTTCCAAAATGCGACAAAACACTGGTGTTGAAACAAGGCAAAATTGGACAATTGTACAAAAGCTATGGCGTCAGCAGCAACAAAGTATTTTCCCTTTTCCCTAAGGTAAGTTTTAAAATCTAGCAAACTAGTCAAATGAATGATAGTACAATAAGATTAAGTTAGAAATTAAATATCTGGACGTAAATAATTCTGTTGTTTTCTAATATTGTCGGATTTGTCGGACATATAGTAATAGTATTGCACAAAACTATTTATAATCGAGACAGAGATTCCAGGCAGAAAACGTAATTTAGTTAGAAATATCAAAGCGCAGACAATTACTTTGAAAAAGCCCATAACATTGAAGAAAACCTTATGTACATAAAGTCTTTGTAATTGTAATAATTTAATCACTCTGCGAAGATGTTGCAGTTCAATAAATATTTTCATTTTTACCATTTCTCTAATTGTCTGGGCTTTGATATTTGTTACACTTGAGGGGTGCATGAGATGGGGGAGGGGGTAGTATTAAATGTCAAAGAAACATTTGCCGATATTTTATTATACATGTATTTTTTATTTTTAAATGCATATTAAGCCACAATCCAGAAAATGTAATGCACCTATCAATGTTAGTCCCAAGGGGGGGGGGGGGAGGGGTTAGGCCAGGGGTAGGGAATTGATCAATATGTCCATCCCCAGAGTCCAGACTGACAGTGAATGTCTCTTCAGAGGTGGGGATTTTTGGTTGTAGCAGAGGAGAAACATGAGGGATAGGGAGTGGAATACGACAATTTTTAATGATAAATTGTCAAATCCCCACCCTTTGCCCAACCCCCATTCCTCGGGGCTAACATTGACAGGTGCATAATAACACTATAAAAATATTTATTGGGTCATTCCAGAAAAGATCCATACCTCCCCCACAGAGGAAATTTGTACCATCCGGGGAGGGGGGTAAATCTACTTCTGATAATAGTAAAATGTACTAGGATGTCCGAAGGGGGAGGGGGTCAACTTCACATTGCCTCCGTGGGGGAGGTGTGGATGTTTTCTGGAATGACCCATTCTGCAAGTATCAAGACTAACATTTCATTATATTTTTACAATTATGGTACTAAACAATATTCGTAAAACTCTAATATTAAAATAATTTATTTTAAGTTGTTTTTCTTACATTGTATATGATTATTTATATTATTATTTGTCTAACTGTATACTAGCCATAACTACATGCAATACCTAGCCAGAACATTGCACACTCGACAGGTATAACTTTTCCATACCAATAAACTACCATAATTTTATATATACAAAAACTGGTATAGAGGTGAGCCAAATTTAAAATATATTTAAAATAGTATGAAATATTCTACTTCACATTTCTTGTTATTTTATATCATTTAATAACAGGACAATGTATGCCACATGCATCCATGTTTAAAATGACTGTGTCTTCTAAATTTTTTGTAAATATATTCAAGATCAAACTTTAGTACAGTGGTTTTATTAGAGGAAACTGAAGGTAAACTTTCAGTTAATCAGAGGAGGAAAAGTTTACAAAATGTTTTACCTGTTTTTTGGGGTTTTTCATAGTATACAAATGCAGTGGTGATATGGCAACATGAACAATAAAGAAGAGTAAAGATCTACTATGTGAGTTGTGGGCAAGAAACCAGGGCCTGGATTGAATAAATAAGACAGCTGAAAAGTTATTTTTATTATATTGTTTTATTTTTATTATATTGTTGTTTTTTCATTATGTAGCATCACTGCATCAGGCCTGGCAATGGGAAATAATTATGATTTTATGATGACATCTAACAGGTGTGTATTTATTGCTCAGCATTTTTAAGGTTTAGAAATTAAGGTCCTTCTTTTCTTCTCTGTGTAGCTTGGCCTGGTACTGTAAGGAGAGATAAAACCTAACAGGTGTGTATTAGGTTAGCATTTTTAAGATTTAGAAATTCATGTATTTTTTATTTCTCTTTCTCCAGGCAAGGAGAAAATACAGGTGTACATTTGCTAGCATTTTTGAGATTTAGAAACTAATAGTAATATGCCTTTCTTTCTTTTTTTCTTTATTTTATGGTGTATCCAGCTAGACAAAAAATTATACATTATAATTATACAGTATTACAGTAAATGCCAAATGTTAAGGGTACTTATACTGTGTTGATAGGTTGTATTGTATCTAGTTTAATTCTCAAAATACATATTTGTCTTCTCTAATTTATATAGTGTGGCCATGCAGAAGGAATTTAAGAAATATGGGCTGCCAAATGTGAATTGCAAGATTAACTCAGCAATGTTGTATTTAATATTTATACATTATATAGTGTGGTAAATATTGACAAAAAGTATTCGAAAACTAATAAGATATTTTTCTTCTTTCCTAGTTTTGGCTACATAATTTATACTTTGCATCTTCGCAAGCCTGGATTTGTAAGTAAAGATTATATGCATGACCATTTTTCTTTTCTTTTTGCAGTATTATATGTGGCTAAATTAGAAAAACGAAGTGTACAAACATTGTAGGATTGTACGCTGTACGCATTCGTCGAAAAATAAGAAGACTTATAGTAGTGAAATGCTCTTTATTTTTGTAAATCTTAGTTGATAGGTGTGAAAAATAATAAAAACAGTTACCTGATGTTTCTGTCGCGTAGTTTTTTTAGTCGTAGTTACTTCTGTGCAAGTTTTTTCTCAGTTTTTTCGGCAGCAAAGTGAGCAAACGGGGTACACCCGGGGAATTTTTGTACCGGCATTTTGTTTATCCACGCGTGGAATACACGGGAAAAACGCGTAAAAACGCGAAAATTTCTCGATTTAAACAGACAAAAACAGCATTGATATCATGCCCGAACAACCATGTCAGAACAACCATGTTCTAGCGTGTTACTTCATCACGCTAAAACAACGCTGTTATCATGCATGAAACTTGCTGTTTCAACAACCTTGTTCAGGTCTGTTCCTTTGACAAGCCATGAACAGATTGTTCCAACATGCATGAACAAGCCTGTCAACAACTATGTTCAAGCTGGCCAGCTCAACCATGTTCAAGCCTGTCGACATCAATCATGTTCAAGCCTGTCAACAGGCAAAAACAAGCTGTGCGTTTTTACGCGTGTAGAGTTTGAGCAGCGAGCATGAACAAAGTCATGGCACACTTCACAGACAAGGCGTTTGTGATTTTTCGCAACAGGTTTCTCACATACAGTACATCGGGGAGCTTTCCAACTGATCTTTTTCGATTTATTCTTTGAGTTTGGCCCAGGGTTTTGTTCAACACCAGCTATTATTAATAGCAGTCTGTATGTAGCAGTGGAATTACTATAATAGGAGGTTGGTCTCTTTAAACGCTTGAATTTGCATGGTGAGTATAGACTAATAATTTTCGAAGAAGCTGTTTGTCCAATGATATAATTGCTAATTTCACTAGTGAGAGCGGGCAAGAGCTCCACAGAGATAGAGACGTTTGTTGTGAAGTATACGGTTGTGATTGATAAACATGATTTGTATTTAAGAAAAAGGTTGAATTCCTTCTCGTCCCAATGGGAATTTGAGTTGACAACCAAAATGCAAATTTCGGCAAAATGATGAATATCAGTTTCAACGCCCAAAATCGATGTGTTAGCTAAACATATCTTGTACACTAACGTACAGTTGGTGTTTTTTATCATCTTATCAGTCGCTATAGTATTAGTTTTACCTTCTTGGTAGGTGAGCCATGTACAGGCGTAAAAACGCACAGCTTGTTTTTGCCTGTTGACAGGCTTGAACATGATTGATGTCGACAGGCTTGAACATGGTTGAGCTGGCCAGCTTGAACATAGTTGTTGACAGGCTTGTTCATGCATGTTGGAACAATCTGTTCATGGCTTGTCAAAGGAACAGACCTGAACAAGGTTGTTGAAACAGCAAGTTCCATGCATGATAACAGCGTTGTTTTAGCGTGATGAAGTAACACGCTAGAACATGGTTGTTCTGACATGGTTGTTCGGGCATGATATCAATGCTGTTTTTGTCTGTTTAAATCGAGAAATTTTCGCGTTTTTACGCGTTTTTCCCGTGTATTCCACGCGTGGATAAACAAAATGCCGGTACAAAAATTCCCCGGGTGTACCCCGTTTGCTCACTTTGCTGCCGAAAAAACTGAGAAAAAACTTGCACAGAAGTAACTACGACTAAAAAAACTACGCGACAGAAACATCAGGTAACTGTTTTTATTATTTTTCACACCTATCAACTAAGATTTACAAAAATAAAGAGCATTTCACTACTATAAGTCTTCTTATTTTTCGACGAATGCGTACAGCGTACAATCCTACAATGTTTGTACACTTCGTTTTTCTAATTTAGCCACATATAATACTGCAAAAAGAAAAGAAAAATGGTCATGCATATAATCTTTACTTACAAATCCAGGCTTGCGAAGATGCAAAGTATAAATTATGTAGCCAAAACTAGGAAAGAAGAAAAATATCTTATTAGTTTTCGAATACTTTTTGTCAATATTTACCACACTATATAATGTATAAATATTAAATACAACATTGCTGAGTTAATCTTGCAATTCACATTTGGCAGCCCATATTTCTTAAATTCCTTCTGCATGGCCACACTATATAAATTAGAGAAGACAAATATGTATTTTGAGAATTAAACTAGATACAATACAACCTATCAACACAGTATAAGTACCCTTAACATTTGGCATTTACTGTAATACTGTATAATTATAATGTATAATTTTTTGTCTAGCTGGATACACCATAAAATAAAGAAAAAAAGAAAGAAAGGCATATTACTATTAGTTTCTAAATCTCAAAAATGCTAGCAAATGTACACCTGTATTTTCTCCTTGCCTGGAGAAAGAGAAATAAAAAAGACATGAATTTCTAAATCTTAAAAATGCTAACCTAATACACACCTGTTAGGTTTTATCTCTCCTTACAGTACCAGGCCAAGCTACACAAAGAAGAAAAGAAGGACCTTAATTTCTAAACCTTAAAAATGCTGAGCAATAAATACACACCTGTTAGATGTCATCATAAAATCATAATTATTTCCCATTGCCAGGCCTGATGCAGTGATGCTACATAATGAAAAAACAACAATATAATAAAAATAAAACAATATAATAAAAATAACTTTTCAGCTGTCTTATTTATTCAATCCAGGCCCTGGTTTCTTGCCCACAACTCACATAGTAGATCTTTACTCTTCTTTATTGTTCATGTTGCCATATCACCACTGCATTTGTATACTATGAAAAAACCCCAAAAAACAGGTAAAACATTTTGTAAACTTTTCCTCCTCTGATTAACTGAAAGTTTACCTTCAGTTTCCTCTAATAAAACCACTGTACTAAAGTTTGATCTTGAATATATTTACAAAACATTTAGAAGACACAGTCATTTTAAACATGGATGCATGTGGCATACATTGTCCTGTTATTAAATGATATAAAATAACAAGAAATGTGAAGTAGAATATTTCATACTATTTTAAATATATTTTAAATTTGGCTCACCTCTATACCAGTTTTTGTATATATAAAATTATGGTAGTTTATTGGTATGGAAAAGTTATACCTGTCGAGTGTGCAATGTTCTGGCTAGGTATTGCATGTAGTTATGGCTAGTATACAGTTAGACAAATAATAATATAAATAATCATATACAATGTAAGAAAAACAACTTAAAATAAATTATTTTAATATTAGAGTTTTACGAATATTGTTTAGTACCATACTTGTAAAAATATAATGAAATGTTAGTCTTGATACTTGCAGAATGGGTCATTCCAGAAAACATCCACACCTCCCCCACGGAGGCAATGTGAAGTTGACCCCCTCCCCCCTTCGGACATCCTAGTACATTTTACTATTATCAGAAGTAGATTTACCCCCCTCCCTCCCCGGATGGTACAAATTTCCTCTGTGGGGGAGGTATGGATCTTTTCTGGAATGATCCAATAAATATTTTTATAGTGTTATTATGCACCTGTCAATGTTAGCCCCGAGGGATGGGGGTTGGGCAAAGGGTGGGGATTTGACAATTTATCATTAAAAATTGTCGTATTCCACTCCCTATCCCTCATGTTTCTCCTCTGCTACAACCAAAAATCCCCACCTCTGAAGAGACATTCACTGTCAGTCTGGACTCTGGGGATGGACATATTGATCAATTCCCTACCCCTGGCCTAACCCCTCCCCCCCCCCCCCCTTGGGACTAACATTGATAGGTGCATTACATTTTCTGGATTGTGGCTTAATATGCATTTAAAAATAAAAAATACATGTATAATAAAATATCGGCAAATGTTTCTTTGACATTTAATACTACCCCCTCCCCCATCTCATGCACCCCTCAAGTGTAACAAATATCAAAGCCCAGACAATTAGAGAAATGGTAAAAATGAAAATATTTATTGAACTGCAACATCTTCGCAGAGTGATTAAATTATTACAATTACAAAGACTTTATGTACATAAGGTTTTCTTCAATGTTATGGGCTTTTTCAAAGTAATTGTCTGCGCTTTGATATTTCTAACTAAATTACGTTTTCTGCCTGGAATCTCTGTCTCGATTATAAATAGTTTTGTGCAATACTATTACTATATGTCCGACAAATCCGACAATATTAGAAAACAACAGAATTATTTACGTCCAGATATTTAATTTCTAACTTAATCTTATTGTACTATCATTCATTTGACTAGTTTGCTAGATTTTAAAACTTACCTTAGGGAAAAGGGAAAATACTTTGTTGCTGCTGACGCCATAGCTTTTGTACAATTGTCCAATTTTGCCTTGTTTCAACACCAGTGTTTTGTCGCATTTTGGAAAAGAAACGAGCTTCACAAGCTTTCAAACTTGTACCGTACATACTGCTGGAACAAACTTTCTGTTATATCTCCAAAGTCCTGGCCCAACGAGGATATATAAGTTAGTGAGTGATGATTTTTTCGTTTCCATTTCATCAAGACACTGCAGTGAGTCTCTGGGCATGCTGTACAAAACTCACACACTTGTTGCACGTAATTTCCGCCACAAAAACATTCGCAGAAAACTGTCAAAGTTTGAAATAAACATCCAACGTTTTTTATGTTAAGAAGACATGGGTTTTCGATAATTCAGCAATATAAAATGTTGTTTGTTTTCCCACCGGTGCCAGGACTGTAAGTTCGTTGCGTGAAAGTGTCGAGAACCCTCGCGTGTTCCTCGCTAAAAACACGAACACTCGTAACAGGCATGAACAATGTTGTCGAACGAACAACGCTGTTCATGCCTGTTTGAACAACATAAAACTATCATGATGAATCAACAGTGTTGTTCATGCATGATACAACATGTTGTTCGGGCATGTTGAATCAACAGGATTGAACAGTCATGATACAACAACCATGAACTTGGTTGTTTTATCAAGCTAGGTTTTGCTTGTTGCGACATGCATGAACAAGCCTTGTCGATTCTCCAAGCTGTAACAACATGTTGAAACATGCATGAACAATGCTGTTATTTCACCAATCATGTTCTAGCCTGTTAACAGTGCTGTTCATGGGTTGTTGAGCCAACAACCCTGTTACAGCCTGTGAGATTTTTACGTGTGTACATCTTTTACGGCCGCTGTTATTTGAATTATAAATCTTGTCGGTGATGCAATCAGGTATAATGTCCAAGTTGACATCGCTTCCCAGTGAGCCAAAGCCGTATACAGGTCCAAGGTTATCAAAGCAGAATCCCGTTAATTTCTCGATGATATCCCCAAATTTACCGTCAAATACATCTTGTTGTCGAGTATAGTACGTATTCGATGAAAATAAGAATAAAATCAAGAGCCACAGAAACATGCGACTATCAGCCATGCTGTATTAATTTAATTGCTACACCATCTAAAAATATTTGCCAATACACTGTGTGTTTCTGGAAAAGTGGGATTTGGCAGTTCAATTAAAGGGACAGTCAGTTGCCAAAATTGTCCATCCCAATTTAGAAGTGTTTGTAAATTCATCACACTATACTACATCACACCATGTCACCCACACTAAACCGTATAATACATCACACCATACCATACCATACCATGAGAAAACTGACGTTTTTCGCTCTTCGGGGCCTTCGTGAAACGTTTCTTCTGCAACGGCCTCGAGGAGAAAAGGGACGTCTGCTTTCACAGGCTAGCCTTGATGTTGCATTTTTTTCAATTGATTTTATCCTAAAACTTTGTCCGACCGACAACAACTAGGAGCCATACTGCTGACAGTGCATATGTTGTTTTTTGCTTAGGACGACGAAGGAGGCAAGAAAGGGAAGAAAGGCAAGAAAGGGAAAAAAGATAAAAAGGCGAAAAGTGCAGGAAAAGATAAAAAAGGAAAGGGGAAAGGAAAGAAAGGAAAAAATGGCGATGAGGTAACTTAAGGTTTTGAAATCATTTTGTTATATTTATTGAACAAAAAGTGTGTTTACTGATCAGTTAATATTTATCAAGTAGATGACCTGCTTCTGGATATTGCCTTCTATAGGATGAGGAGAAAGGTTTTAAAATGTCTGAGTCAAAGTTTATTGGTGCTGTTAATGAATCTGTTCATTCCTACAGAGGTAAGGGATTATGTACACGAGAATGGAAGGGGGATATAGGGGGAAAGGATGAGATGTAAGGAGATAGAAAGGGATATATGGAGAACGGAAGGGATGTATGGAAAATGGAAGGGATATAGGGAGAAAAGTAGGGGTGTAGCGAGAAAGGGAGGGATATGTGGAGAGTTAGAGGGATATAAGGAGAAAGGAAGGTACACGCGTAAAAATCTCGCAAGTTGTTACAGCATTGTTGCCTGAACAATGCTGTAACAACTTGCAACAATGCTGTAACAACTTGTTGACATATGTGAACAACATTGATAAATGAACAACATTGTTTATCATTGTTTCAACAAGTTGTTACTGCTTAATGAAACAACAACCGTTGTTCACGCATGTTGTAACAACCGAAGAACGTGTTGATACATCAACTATGTTCACCATTGTTGTAACATTGTTGTTCATCGTTGTTATTTCGTCATGCTGTTACAACATGTTGTATCATGTGCGAACAACGTTGTTGGCTATAAAAAATGTGCTGTTGGAACAACTTATTCATGACTGTTGATTTATCCGTGAACAAGTTGTTCGAACCATAAGTGAACAACTTGTTGACAACTTGTTCACGGCGAGCAGCACAACATTGTGCAACCGTGAACAAGCTATGCGTTTTTACGCGTGTAGAGTTGGAGCATGGAATGTTGGAGAAAAGGAGGAATATCGGGAGAAATGGGGAGTGAGTAGGAGGGAGAATAGAACAGAATTAGAGTCAGTGGCAGAAGCAGGAAATTATCTCTATTATTATTCTATGATGTTTCTTAGATATCTGGCAATGTCGAGATGAGTATAACAACTTTGAGCAAAAACACGATTCTGAATTAGTGAAAGAAGCCAAAAGGTAATACTGTGAAAGGTTAGGCTAATAGTTGAGAAAATGTATTTAACACATGCCTTTTACCTTGCAGCCCCTTCTCGGTACGGTTATCAGATTAAAATTTTACCTTGGCCTCACGTGAGAAGAGTGCTTCTAGTTTGACTGTATCAAACTACTTATTAAAACTTTTTGAAATATAGTTAGGTTAGATACACCGCCGAAACAGAGAACGTGGAAATCCAACGTTTCGAGCGAAGGCCCTTCGTCAGAGAGAAACGTAAAGAGTGTAAACAAAACAGCAAACTTAGACCCCGTTTACACGATGCCGGTACAATTTGAAAACGGAACAAAATCATGCCGTTTAGGCCTTGCGTTTACACGATACCGGCACAAAAATGACATGAAAACGGCACAAAATGAAGACGGGTTCCTTGACGGCATGAAATGAAAACGGAACACTAACCGGTATCGTGTAAACGCCCGTGCCGTAACAGTTTGATGACGGTAATCACTATACGACCACAGTATTCGGGTCAGCAGTATTCACAAAGTCTTCCCAATTCTCATTGGAAGAGAATAGTCACATGCTAATCCGTCATTATATTATATTACACCGGCACCGTGTAAACGCAAGACTTTTTGGCCTGCATTTACACACCGGCATGATTTTGTTCCGTTTTCAAATTGTACCGGCATCGTGTAAACGGTGTCTATATATAGGAAAGATAATCATGTGACAAAATAATAGCCAATCATATCAAAATGACAATAATGAGATGCGGAAAGTTAGCCAATCGGATAACAAGAATAACAAATCAATAATGATAATTGTCAGTTGTTAGCTGTACAAGCTGTGTTAGTTAGTAATACTCAGAAAAACTCTGAGCTCTAAGCGGGACTCGAATCCACAACCTTCTGAATGCTAGCCAGACGCTCTAACCATTGAGCCACTAGAACTCAGATAGCGGAGCAAGGTTAAGACTCGTTCCTGGAGGACTGGGCACAGTGTAAGGTATAAATACCTTAATTAACCTTGCTCCGCTATCTGAGTTCTAGTGGCTCAATGGTTAGAGCGTCTGGCTAGCATTCAGAAGGTTGTGGGTTCGAGTCCCGCTTAGAGCTCAGAGTTTTTCTGAGTATTACTAACTAACACAGCTTGTACAGCAAACAACTGACAATTATTACTAACATCAAGCTGCAATTTCGGAAACTAACAAATCAATAATGAGATGCGAAAGACATTTGCTATTTCCACCGTCGATAAGCAAAACAAGGAAAGGTGTCGAACAAACGGATAAATGGTTTACTAATCGACAGTGAAAAAAGGAAGCTAATGACTTACCATTTAATGACGGAGACTGAGAGCGAACTTCTTGAGGTTTCGGCGTATGGTATATTTCTCTTTTTTTTTTCTAATTGTCAAGAATCGAAGTCGAAACAGAAGTTAGAAAACACGTGGATGAACTGATGCGTGAAGAGTTGAAAAACTTAAAAATGGCGAGTATCGAAACCCACAAGATTCTTCCAATATCGATTACCTTTCTCTGAAACTAGTTTTCTTTTTTTTTATTCTAGGCAGTAGATAGGGATAAAGGGGGAAAGAAGGGGAAGAAAGGGAAGAAGAGTGGTAAAAAGAGCGGCAAAAAGGTAAGTTTGTTTTCTAATTGAAGTGTCGAATGCAATCCTTGTTTGAGGATTTGAGAAAAAATAGAAAAATATTGTTTTGCTGAAATTTTTAGAAGAAGAAAAAAAGTGGAAAAAAGAGCGGCAAAAAAGGGAAGAAGAAAAAGAAAGAGAAGGATCTTACTGCTGACCGGTAAGTTTGTGGATGCTCGAACCATTGAGCCACTGGGTCTGAGATGGGACCATTGATCTACTGGGTTTGAGGTGGGACCATTGATCTACTGGGTGTGAGGTGGGACCATTGATCTACTGGGGTCTGAGATGGGACCATTGATCTACTGGGGTCTGAGGTGGGACCATTGATCTACTGGGTCTGAGGTGGGACCATTGATTTACTGGGTCTGAGGTGGGACCATTGATCTACTGGGTCTGAGGTGGGACCATTGATCTACTGGGTCTGAGTTGGGACCATTGATCTACTGGGTCTGAGGTGGGACCATTGATCTACTGGGTCTGAGGTGGGACCATTGATCTACTGGGTCTGAGGTGGGACCATTGATCTACTGGGTCTGAGGTGGAACCATTGATCTACTGGGTCTGAGGTGGAACCATGGTGGGACCATTGATCTACTGGGTCTGAGATGGGACCATTGATCTACTGGGTCTGAGGTGGGACCATTGATCTACTGGGTCTGAGGTGGGACCATTGATCTACTGGGTCTGAGGTGAAACCATGGTGGGACCATTGATCTACTGGGTCTGAGGTAGGACCATTGATCTACTGGGTCTGAGGTGGGACCATTGATCTACTGGGTCTGAGGTGGGACCATTGTGGGACCATTGATCTACTGGGTCTGAGGTGGAACCATGGTGGGACCATTGATCTACTGGGTCTGAGGTGGGACCATTGATCTACTGGGTCTGAGGTGGAACCATGGTGGGACCATTGATCTACTGGGTCTGAGGTGGAACCATGGTGGGACCATTGATCTACTGGGTCTGAGATGGGACCATTGATCTACTGGGTCTGAGGTGGGACCATTGATCTACTGGGTCTGAGGTGAAACCATGGTGGGACCATTGATCTACTGGGTCTGAGGTAGGACCATTGATCTACTGGGTCTGAGGTGGGACCATTGATCTACTGGGTCTGAGGTGGAACCATGGTGGGACCATTGATCTACTGGGTCTGAGGTGGAACCATGGTGGGACCATTGATCTACTGGGTCTGAGATGGGACCATTGATCTACTGGGTCTGAGGTGGGACCATTGATCTACTGGGTCTGAGGTGGGACCATTGATCTACTGGGTCTGAGGTGGAACCATGGTGGGACCATTGATCTACTGGGTCTGAGGTGGGACAATTGATCTACTGGGTTTGAGGTGGGACCATTGATCTACTGGGTCTGAGGTGGGACCATTGATCTACTGGGGTCTGAGTCCTTCTCAAAGTGTCTATCTCACATGCGGGGATTTTACATGTACCCGTGTCACTTTCAAAGGTTTCAAGGTTTCAAATTTCTTTGTACAATATTTTATATTTTCCATTGCAAGACAGGTTTTACAAACCGTTGCGCGAAGTTGAAATGCATCCTCAACTTTGCTGAAACCCGTCTCGCAACGCAAAGCGACACAGGTTCATAAACAAGAGGGTGTTACACGTGACACCTGCATGTCTTGCACAGGTTTCACTAAAACATTGCATAGTGTAATAGCGGCTTTATACTTACGTGTTTCTTGTCTCTTTATTGATGTAGTACTATTGAATCTTTGTATGAAGAACTAGTGGACGAGGGAATATTAGTCCGACATCCAAAAGTTCAAATGACTGATTTTTTGGGAGACTTCAGGTACAATGATTTTGTCTTGGCATAAAGACAAAAAAATTAAAATTGTCATCTATTTTTTTTTTGCTACTCTTTAATCGCGTTGTCTTGGTATATCCATGCGACTCAAAGTGTGTAATTTTTGTTTTGTGTCTTCTTTATAGTTATCTTGGTTCTACGCTTCGGCAGGCAAACATTGAACCTATGCCGTCTCTCTCCGACGTCCGACGAGTTATTACAGAATTCTGTGTGTTACCTTTAGGTAATTTAAAATTGTATGCTCTTTATTGTTGTTTGGTAGTGGTGTTGGTGGTGTTGGTGGTGTTGGTGTGTGTTGTTGTTGTTGTTATTGTTGTTGTTGTTGTTGTTGTTGCTGTTGCTGTTATTGTTATTGTTGTTGTTGTTGTTGTTGTTGTTGTTGTTGTTGTTGTTGTTGTTGTTGTTAGTTGTTGGTGATGATGATGGTGATGATGGTGATATGGTGATGATGATGTTACTTAATTCCGTATTTAATTACCATTTTAATACCTGCTAGGTTCCCAAGCAATTCACGAGAAAGCTCCCTTCATTAAATCTGTCCTCATAGCTGGACCACGTGGTGTAGGCAAGAAGACGTTAGTGAACTGTATTTGTACAGAAGCTGGGGCAAATCTCTTTGACTTAACTGCTGCAAACATTTTTGGTAAATATCCAGGAAAAGCTGGGTTGAACATGATGATGCATATGGTGTTTAAAGTAAGTGGTCTAAAGAGATAGAAGAATACGTATTGTCATTTATTCCTCTATCTATCTTTTTCATCTGTATCTTTCTTTTGTTCTTTGTTCGTTCATTTGTTCCATTCATCCATCTTTCTTTTCTTTCTGCCTTCCTTACTTTCCTTAATACATTCTATTCAATCATTCATTTATTCAATGTCTATATTTTGTTTCTATCTCGATAGGTAGCCCGACAGATGCAGCCTTCTGTTGTGTTCATTGGCGACGCTGAGAAGACGTTTATGAAAAAAGTACCAAAAACAGATAAAGTAAATAGATATGATTTTTTTTATGTTTGTTTTGTTTTGACAATCGTTATCACCAACATCATCATCATTACCATCATCATCATCATCATCATCATCATCATCATCATCATCATCATCATCATTATCATCATCATCATCATTATCATTATCATCATCATCATCATTATCATCATCATCATCATTATCATCATCATTATCATCATCATCATCATCATCATCATTATCACCAACATCATCATCATCATTATCATCATTACTATCATATGATGATGATCATCATCATCATCATCATTATCACCAACATCATCATCATCATCATTACTATCATATCATCATCATCATCATCATTATCACCAACATCATCATCATCATCATTACTATCATATGATCATCATCATCATCATTATCATCATCATTATCATCATCCTCATCATCATCATTATCACCAACATCATCATCATCATCATTACTATCATTGATGATGATCATCAGCATCATTCGTTACTATCATTATCATCATCATTACTTTCATATGATCATCATTACCATCATCATCATCATCATCGTCATCATCATCATATTACCATGATACCATTATCATTACCATCATCATTGTGATCATCATTAACCATCATTATGATCATCATTACCATCATCATTATGATCATCATGATCGTCATCATTATCATCATCATTACTATCATCGTTGTCATCACCATTACCAACCACCACTATTATCATCATCATCATGATGATCACATCACCACCACCACCACCACCACCACCACCAGCAACACCATTAATAATTTATTATTGATGGACTCTTTTCCACAATAATAACATTCCTTTTGATAATAGTCTGATCCCAAGCGACTCAAGAAAGACCTTCCTAAAATTTTAAAAACTCTAAAATCCGAAGACAGAGTTTTGCTTGTTGGAACATCCAAGCAGCCTTTTGATATCCTTTTAAAATTAAAATAAAGCAAAAGTCTCCCTGGCATTTTAATTTATTCTAAAACAAGTAAAGAAAAGGTAACAAACAAACAAACAAACAAACAAACAAACAAACAAACAAACAAACAAACAAACAAACAAACAAACAAACAAACAAACAAACAAACAAACAAACAAACAAACAAACAAACAAACAAACAAACAAACAAACAAACAAACAAACAAACAAACAAACAAACAAACAAACAAACAAACAAACAAACAAACAAACAAACAAACAAACAAACAAACAAACAAACAAACAAACAAACAAACAAACAAACAAACAAACAAACAAACAAACAAACAAACAAACAAACAAACAAACAAACAAACAAACAAACAAACAAACAAACAAACAAACAAACAAACAAACAAACAAACAAACAAACAAACAAACAAACAAACAAACAAACAAACAAACAAACAAACAAACAAACAAACAAACAAACAAACAAACAAACAAACAAACAAACAAACAAACAAACAAACAAACAAACAAACAAACAAACAAACAAACAAACAAACAAACAAACAAACAAACAAACAAACAAACAAACAAACAAACAAACAAACAAACAAACAAACAAACAAACAAACAAACAAACAAACAAACAAACAAACAAACAAACAAACAAACAAACAAACAAACAAACAAACAAACAAACAAACAAACAAACAAACAAACAAACAAACAAACAAACAAACAAACAAACAAACAAACAAACAAACAAACAAACAAACAAACAAACAAACAAACAAACAAACAAACAAACAAACAAACAAACAAACAAACAAACAAACAAACAAACAAACAAACAAACAAACAAACAAACAAACAAACAAACAAACAAACAAACAAACAAACAAACAAACAAACAAACAAACAAACAAACAAACAAACAAACAAACAAACAAACAAACAAACAAACAAACAAACAAACAAACAAACAAACAAACAAACAAACAAACAAACAAACAAACAAACAAACAAACAAACAAACAAACAAACAAACAAACAAACAAACAAACAAACAAACAAACAAACAAACAAACAAACAAACAAACAAACAAACAAACAAACAAACAAACAAACAAACAAACAAACAAACAAACAAACAAACAAACAAACAAACAAACAAACAAACAAACAAACAAACAAACAAACAAACAAACAAACAAACAAACAAACAAACAAACAAACAAACAAACAAACAAACAAACAAACAAACAAACAAACAAACAAA
>OZ036004.1:7548624-7575927 GCA_964035015.1 Corallium rubrum
TAATATTGCTAGTGTCCTTTAAGTGGTTAGGGAGCGAATTAAATAACAAAGCTCCACTATACGAAATCTTTGTTTTACCAAGCTTACTAGAGACTTTTGGAACTTTCAGATCTGTCAGTGACGCTCTTGTGCTAACACTATGTGCTTCACCGACAAACTGAAATAAGTTATACAGGTTTGATGGAGCTTTGTTTTTTAATACAGTGAATACTAATATAAGTTTTCTTAGTTTAATTAGATTATGTAGTGGAATCCATCCAAGCTTTTTAAATAGTTCAACTGATGATTATATAGCATATTACACGCTGCAATGGTTTGTGCAACTTGTCTCACAATGATCTTGGCCATTATATAGCATATTACACGCTGCAATGGTTTGTGCAACTTGTCTCACAATGATCTTGGCCATTACACAACATGTTACACGCTTGCAATGGTTTGTGCAACTTGTCTTACAACAATCTTGACCATCACACGACATGTTACGCGCTGCAATGGTTAATTTGTGCCACTTGACTTACAACAATCTTGATCATTACACAGCATGTTACACACTGCAATGGTTCGTGCAACTTGTCTTACAATGATCTTGACCATTTCACAGCATGTTACACGCTGCAATGGTTCATGCAACTTGTCTCACAATGGTCTTGACCACGCACAGCATGTTACACGCTGTAATGGTTTGTGCCACTTGTCTCGCAACACTGACATCAAGTTGGCATTACAAGAAAAACGTTACATGAAAAATTGCGCCGTAAAACAAGAAGTTTAATCATTTATAGTAATCGCACGCCATCTGACATATCGCAACGTGAGTACATTATAAGTATTCACAGTTTCTTAAAGTATTTTTGTGTTATACTGAAGTTTCTTAGTTTTGTCCTATTTAAGTATATATATATATATATATATATATATATATATATATATATATATATACACATCTTGTTTTTTGTATATGAGAACTGTACAGCTAGAGCCTGTGGCGATCCGATGCCTTGGGAATCCAGTGTTTCTTGGAGCGGATATCATCTCAATGTTGATGGTCGGTATGAGTACTTCGCAGGTATGTTTATGACGTAATATATCCAGACTATCCAACGCTCGTCAGTGTTCTTCCTTCAATTTCTAAATACAGCCAAGCAGGATGAAAATACGAGACGAAGCCGGGTTGTTTTAACCAGCTTGGCTGTATTTAGATATCGGAGGATGAACACTGACGAGTGTTGGACATAGCTCCTCAAACGAATCAATATTTTAAGAGAAAATCGACGTCAAAGTTTGCTAAATTTGACTGTAATCTTCCTCCGGCTCCGATTTCTAAAAACTGATTTCTCTTGAATTGTCCTCATGAATTATTAATGATTTGGGAAAATGTTGTGCTGTACAGAACTCTGAACTAATTACATAAACATGGGTAACAAACACACAATTTTTGAAGCATTTTAATTACATTTATGTTAAATCATATCACAAAAGAGAAACAACATTGATATCTTCAACTTTACACAATTCATATGTAATTAGTGCTTTCAACTTGAGGTTAATAAAGTTTTTTTCGTGTGTTTTTGCAGTACAAGCTGTCGTTGACAAGTTTACAAGTTTAACTTACGACAGCTTACAGCAAAAACGTACGAAAAAACTTTACACAATTCTTTTAACTGTTGGTTTTTTTATTGATTTCTTTTCTGGCACACAATATCCAAGAATCTTTGAGGTTGGTTTGCAATAGTATCCTTTGATACATGGACACAATGTGGTCTAGAGCAAATAAAACAAACCAAGGTAAGCCTTTATAGTCAAAATGGATATACCTTCCCACTTCCGCTTCTGTAGTTGGTTGTGTATTACTGTATTTCTGTAGCCGTTACTGAGGCGTGAGGAAAGTCTAGTGATAAAAGTCACCAATTCTTGATGTATATTCGTCTGTTGGTATCGATTTGGGATAAACATCCATTGTATTATGATTAAATGCCATTTAAAGCTAAATTATACTATTTATATACAGTTTTCAACAACAAAATTTCTCAGGCTTCGGTAGCGGCTACAGAAATACAGTAATACGCAACGAACCATACAGAAAAAAAAGTGGGAAGGTATTTCCATTTGGACTGTAAAATACTCCATTTCAGCTATTGTAGAGCAAAGCAAAGAGTAAAGTAAAGAGCGAAGCAAAGCAAATCTAGTTTATTGTGAGCAATCCTAACGGGTCCGCAGCGATTTTTGGTGCGATTGTTCTCCTTCTGACGCATGCGATTGAATGGATGTCTCACGAATGTATTGAATATAGTAATAAAAGTAGTGTGCTGCGTAGGCAGTGTTGAAACAACAATCGAAATATGGTATAGTAGGTTAATACTGCCGAAACAGAGAACGTAAGTGGTCTAACGTTTCGAGCGAAGGCCCTTCGTCAGAGAGAAACGTTAGACCACTTACGTTCTCTGTTTCGGCAGTATTAACCTACTATACCATATTTCGATTGTTGTATTGAATATAGCTTTGTACAAATGTCCAACGCATTCGTAAGTCAATCCATTCGATCGCATCATTCAGGAGGAGGAAAATCGCAGAAAAATCGCCTGTGTATGAACGAACCTTAAGACAAACCCTAATTTCAGAAGCACAGCTTATGCAATGTCAATATAAAAAGCAATCAGAGTTATTGCTTGCAATGCCAATATAAAACAAACACACTTATTGCTTACAACGTTATTATAACACAATAATTTATTGCACTGTACCCCTTTTCAACCAATAAGAGTTATTTATACTCGCTTACAACATGAAACCATAGTTAATAGAACGTGTACATGGTTTGGAAAGTCGTCCAAAATCATTGTTCTATGTTTTTGTTCAAGTTCATGAAAATTTGTGCAACTTCGCGGTATTGTATTTTCTGTATAATGAAGCAGTTATCCAATAGTAACTATCGGGTTGAATTAGTGTGGTCTTTCATCGTCACATGTTGTGGTGCTTCGTCGTCACGTGTTCATAGAATTTACTTCCATACAAGGAACTCCATTGTGTTTCAACATGACCATTACTTCAAGTTGAAATACAATAGAGCTCAGGGGCATCGGAGCGACACTCAAAGTGGGGGGAGGGGGATGGGCTAAAATTTTTAGAGGGCTCCGGGGGCATGCTCCCCCGGGAAATTTTGAAATCTAGAGTCTCTGAAATGCCATTTCTTGCATTTTGGGACAAGGATTTACAGAATTCTAAAGGTCCAAAAACACTTTTCCGGACATTGAATATCTGCGTTCAAATTTCTTTATTATATCTTTTTTCAAAGTCGTGGGTTAGCTAGGGTTAGTGATTTTGTTAAGGCGGGGGTACACATGAATTTTGAGTTTTTTGGCTAATTTTTTTTTTTGTTTTATGTGAAGCTTTAAACCCTTAAGAAACATGGGGTAGATGTTTTATGGCCATATTATAATTTACAGCATGTTTTTAGGCTGTTTTATAAGCATTGGCAACTTGGTTGCTATGACAACCTGCTTGTTATGATGTTGTTTTCTTCTGTTTTCTTATTTGAAATGCCAATCAGACATTCACGATTTACATTTCTGACTACATGAAGTTCTCCATGATGCACACACGCTACTGAGCGCTGATGTGGAGCTATGTGGGCCCGTTTCAAAGCTTTCGAATCTCTCCATGCCAAAGACTCAGAATAATTTTATATTTCAAGAAGGAAAGTGTGCTTGCTTGTTGTATTTTTTGCTGCTATGGTTGGAGAAAAGCAGAGAAACGTATACAGGAGGAAGAGAAAAGGAAAGCCGTTTGCTGGAGTGCGATACACCAAAACTCCGATCGACATAACCGAGGATCATGATCATGATGAGGAAAGTGCGACCCAAGGTGAAGGGAAAGAGGGTTCGTTGAAAACTTCCGCTCTGAAACCAATTATTGGTGCATCCAGGAGAAAATTAAACCCACCAGACTCCAATAAAATACCCGATCAGGCCATAGAGTACGAAGGAAAAGGCTATCGTCTCATAGACATAGCCAAATTTTACGGCTTCAATCTCAGAAGCACATGTTTGTGATGAAGGTAAGAAAGTTTGTGTTTTCTACACGTGTTCATCATGTTATGTTTACGTTTACTATAATTTAGAAATGCTTTTTATGACAACCATGAAGACATTTTACTTTAATATTTTAGTTGTATATACACTTGCATGTTCTTGTTTTAAACACTATTCCATTCTGATTGTAATATGGACTATATACTAGAGTATAACCATTGAACTATCAGTCTATCAACTATGCTATTTATTAATTCGTTTCCCCTAAATAATGACCTTTAATCAATTTTTAGGCAGCTTGAATATCCAGGAAAATATGTCAAAAAGACGAGGTTTGATGGCTTGCCTCTCGGCTAGTTGCTCTTCATGTGAAGAGGAATCTGGTTTGGAGACATCTTCATCCATAACAGCAAGAGGTAATTCTGCTGATGTAAACCGCCGTGCGGTGTACCACTCAATAGAGACTGGTGGTGGCTATGAAAGTCTGGTAACATTCTGCAGTATCATGAATATGCCTTGTATAAATAAGACAGCCTATTATCAACATTTAGAAACAATTGTAGATGCTCTCGAAGTAGAGGCAAAACAAGAAATGAAACAGGCTGCACAAAAGGTCAGAGAGGTAATTTTAAAAGAAAATGGTTGTGAAGATCAGGATTCTATTGTGGATGTTGCAGTCAGCTTTGATGGTACCTGGGCTAAAAGAGGCTTTACATCTCTTACTGGCGTTGTATTTGCCATATCCGTGGACACTGGGGAAGTTCTCGATTACCATGTCATTTCAAAATCATGTCAGCGGTGCACCTTAAAGAAGACAGAGCAAGTCTGATGAAGAATTTGAAGAGTGGGAAATTGAACATGTCTTTTCTGGTGAATGTGACATAAATTTTAATGGTAGTTCCCCAGCTATGGAAGTGGAAGGTGCTAACATAATATGGAACAGGTCACTTGAACTACATAACATCAGATACAGGTGGATGGTATCTGACGGTGACAGCAAATCCTTCAGTGCCATTGAGGATACATATGATGGGATCAAAGTGGAGAAGCTAGATTGTGTTGGCCATGTCCAAAAAAGAATGGGTAAGCATCTCCTGAAATTAAAAGCTACAACAAAAGCCAAACTTGCTGATGGGAAGACAGTTGGAGGACGTGGCCGACTCACAGAAGCAAAAATTAAGCAAATTCAACGGTACTATGGCTTAGCGATACGGCAAAATACCCTGTCTACACCAAATCCAACTGACAAAGATGTTTCAGTTGCAGCTTACACAATGAAAAAGAACATAATAGCCCTTTTACACCACTCTATTCAATCCAAAGACCCTGTAAAGCAGCACCGTTTTTGTCCTCGTGGGGAACACTCTTGGTGCAAATGGCAGCAAGATCTTGCATTGGGAACAGCCATGTTCAAAGGAGACGACTGTTTGCCACATGTTTTTCTGGAGCTATTGCAACCCACATTTATGGCTCTTAGTGATACCAAGCTGCTGGAAAGATGTGTTCGAGGTAAAACGCAAAATAATAATGAGTGTATTAATTCATTGGTGTGGGCGCGGTGTCCTAAACATAAACATCATGGGATGAAGGTGGTACGATGTGCTGTTGCATCGGCAGTCTGCCACTTTCACAGTGGTGCAGCAAGTAGAGAGAGAGTCATGAAACGACTTCTTATACCAGCAGGTGAGTTCACGAGAAGATCATCACTTATGAAAGACAATAAACGTATCAGGAAGTCAGACCATCAAATGGGTGAAAAACAGAAAAGGAGGCGCCAAGCAGAGCAACTCAGAAAAACACACCGAGAAGAAGCACTGAGGGAAGCTGAAGGGGTTACCTATGAAGCAGGAGGCTTCAATTGAGGAGGCTTAAATTGCTGGGATAACTTTTCGTTTCGTGAATTACAATATAAACTATTTTTATTGACTTTGAATGTTGTTCGCTAATTTTAAAGTCGATTTTCTCAAACAATAGATTTCCGTGGTTGAGTAAGGATATCTCATAAAATATTTAATCAAATGAGCTGAAATTTGCTGTGCTGTTTCTCCCCTTGGTGTTTTGTATGATGAGCTCAACATTTTTTCATATCTTGTCTAGAAGTAATTTTATTGTAGTAAATATTTCCTGTAAAACATATGTGAAATTTGAAGTGCTGCTGCGGCCGATATTCACATCACACAAAAAAGTTGTGAGCTCATCATGGACAATGATGCCAATACTACCTAGAACTGCAATAACTTTAAAAATTTGGGCAATTTACAACCAGATAGCTTTACTCATTCACCCCTTGGTTTTGCACAGCATGTGTCCAACTTACTCGGCCGGTGTTGGGTTACAAACAACTTTTGGAAAAAATGATCATGATTTTCGGAATCTGTAAATAATAAGCTTTCATCCCATATATAGTTTTATACTGTTATTGTGAATATTGTAGATCTTACAGTGATTTGAAAATACAGCATATTTTCATGTGTACCCCCGCCTTAATCATAACTTTATTACTAGCCTTGTTAAAAAGTGTGTGTGTGGGGGGGGGGTCAAGGGGGGGGGGGAGAGAGCTATGTTTTTGGTAAACAGTCGAGATCTTCTTTGCCGAGTTCCCTAAGAGAAATTATGCCCAGATATAAATCCCATAAGTAACAATAAAGGATGCTATGCATTATAAAAGTTTTCCTGAACAGGTGCAGGAATTATAATCCATCGGGCGTAATGCCCTTAGAAGTTGTATAAATATTTTATTTGGGAGTAAATCCTGTACTACTCATGCCTGCATTATCACTTCTGTTTATCTCACGAGGTGTGTACATACAGAACGCTCTACTACCAAGCCAGTTGACGCCTTTTGCGGTTGCCGTATGGCTTCCAGAGTAAACATATTCCAAGCAAACATATTCTGCCCCACCCCCCCCCCCCCACCAAAAAAACCCCAACAACAAACAAACAAACAAACAAACAAACAAACAAACAAACAAACAAACAAACAAACAAACAAACAAAAAACAAAACATGCCCCTGCTAGAGCTTCCAAACCATATGTTCTAATAACTATGAGTAACTCAAGAATAACTCAAGTGCTTTGCATGACTCGTTCTCACCTTCCTCAGACAGAATTGATAAGGTTGCGTCATAGCATGACACGTGCTCAATTCCCGCGGGTCAATGCGCGCACAGCACTGTCCAACATCGCAAGTAGAATCATCTTTACACCAGATTCTCGTTACACATACATTGCGCACCAAGTTACATCTTTGCCGCCGTTTACACTCACTGTCATGCGTACAAAAGCCACGATGACGTGGCACGCATTTCCAACCACGGCAATATTTCACTTTGGAGCAGTCGCCGTTGACGTGACAGTCGAACGGTTGCCATAACGACACCTATAGGACACAAATAGACAATATTTATGTCTTATCCTAACCGCACGAGTGTTTAATATGCCTTTGAAAGTGTTATAAGGCAATGATGTAAAACGAAATTTACTAAGATTTAACGAACACATGCATATATAATATATATATATATATATATATATATATATATATATATATATATATATGTATATGTATATATATATATATATATATATAAAGTAATATTGGGCATTTCACTCGATTACATAGCATGTTCTAAGCTTTTGGGTGAAGGAAAATTTGAGTGTAGAATATATGCATTTAAATGTATATATTCTACACTCGAATTTTCCTTCACCCAAAAGCTTAGAACATATATATATATATATATATATTGGTTGTTTTCCGAGTGAGCGACACCATACCGGGCAAGCAGAAAAATTACTTGACCACGGCTGGGATTCGAACCAGCTCAGTACACGTTCAAATTCACCTTTTTTGAGGCTGTTACTATTTAATCCATTTATTAGACCACATTGTGCTAAAACAGTTTGGGGCAATTACTCCTACTCACCAATGATCCTGGCTTTTTCGTAGTTTTTGTATATCTTTTATGATTCTTTCGACTGTGTGATAATGCAAAAAGAAAAAAAGCGATACCAATTTTGATGAACAATTTCATACCCCTTCCTTCTTAATATTGCAACCGACAAATAATCCAGCTCAAGCCAAATTTTATTTTTCATTTTTTTAATATTGCTTTGTCAGTTTACGTTTTTTATTAAGATTCTCTTGGCGACACTCCTTTGACGAGAAAAATGTGCGATTGAGGAACGGTTATTGGATTTTTATGATGAAAGCTATATAATTGAAGATTATTATATTTTTAATTAAAATTATCTTAAAGTGCCAAATACGATATTAGTGAGGTTCAGATCACACTTCCAAACCGTAAATGTGGTTAAGCTGGTGTAAATGTAATGTTCGTTTTATCGTCCTGTAGTTGTAGTTGGTTTCAATCTAAAGGCTTTCTTTTTGCAGTGGGTTTGAGACCTGCGGCCATTAATGGACGTAAAAACCATATTTGACATGTTTAATTATATTTTATGGTAGCGGTACCAGTTTCGGGGCCTGTAGACTAAATAAAATTCACGGGCCTTTATGACGATTTATTCCGGAAATTTTTTTGAATTTAGAGTCTCGGAAACGCCGTTTCCTGCATTCTGAGGCAGTGTACGATACGGCCCTGATATTCGTATAACAACTAATCTTAATGAAAAATCCATTCTCTGGATATTCCTGACCTCTTGCAAGCCCGGGCCTGTAGGCTTCGGCCTACTCAGCCTACTGGATAATCCGCCACTGTGTCTGAACCTCGCTATTACTGATATTGATTCTAGACTGATTTGTGTTTCTTTCTCCCCTTTCATAAGCTGCTTGACAATTTTCACTCTTTGCGTACCAAGCAGACTTTTTTTCAGGGGTTTCGGAAGCGGGGGGCCGGGGAGCCCGGGCTCCCCACTATTATGTTTTTTTTGGGGGGGGGGGGGGTGGGGGGGTGGGGGCAGAATATGCTTGCCCTCCCGGCTCCCCCCCCCCCCCCCCCCCCCCCACACTTTAACAAGGCCAGTAATAAAGTTATGATTAACAAAATCACTAACCCTAGCTAACCCACGACTTTGAATAAAGATATAATAAAGAAATTTGAATGCAGATATTCAATGTCCGGAAAGGTGTTGTCTTTTGAGAATTTTATGACGTTTTTGGACCTTTAGAATTCTGTAAATCCTTATCCTAAAATGCAGGAAATGGTATTTTAGATCGGTATATTGAAGGCGTAAAGGATGGTGCTAAAAACTCTTTCCTTAAGTATCGTTCGTTTCGTTCGATTCGCTATCGAAGGAAGCAGAATTTAGTATTTTACTCTGTCTAATGCCAGACGATTTTACTTGGCAAGTGGAGAGCCTCGCTCGGTAGTGAAGGCGTTAACATAATTCATTTCAGTGATAAAAAGTGATAAAATATAGAGTATACTATCCAAGTATGCCATTAACGTGCGGATTGGGAAATACTCCTACTGTGTGTATCAAAAAACCCTGAACCCTTAGAAAACAACCTATTGTAGTAGTTTGAAAGCCCTAAGCACTTCGCTGAACCCACAAGTCGTAAAACACACGGTCTTATACACCTGGGAAATTAAGATAACTTGAAGTATATACATGGTGAAAGTATTTAAAAGCTTTTTCTCTTCCTGCTTAACTTATGTGTTGATTAATTTATAGCGCAGCGCTTTTAGGGTTTTCAAACTAGTACAATAGGTTGTTTTTGATTGCAATTTATGCTTATTTTGACGTCATTGAAGTTCAATCAAGGTCCATTCTTACCGCTATTAATTTTTGCCGCTTTTAAGCTTCTGTTTTTTGAAGACCATACCTACTGTACATTATTTAGCTCTTTTAGAGTTTACTCAATACACAGTTATATATAAATACGTGAAATTAATATTCTGTATTTGAAATTATTTTTTCCCTAAAGGTAGATGAAACGTGCTTCAAGCCTTCAGAGTTGCCACGTGCCGCAGGCAATGTCATTCAAGATCAGGAAACTCTACTATATCACATTGACCGAAATCAGGTTAGTAGTTGAAGGTTGGGGTTCGAAGTTTGATTTTATAATCTTCGGTAGCAAAAGATGGCGGCGTGCATGTTCGTTTTATATATGGTACCTTTTGCGTCCAACGAAAACTATATCTCGAAGAAAGATGATAAGGCGGATCTGTAAAGAGACTTAAATTGTGGCAGCTGCAAAGCCGACGCTCTGGGAAGGGGAGAAATTGTGAAAAATTGCTAAGAAGAAAACTGTTCCGTTAGCATGTCAAACAATGTTGCCCTCTTGTCAGAACTTACTTAAGCTCACAAAAGATCATAGTAAAACGTACAGTCGCCATGCCATCCAATGGGAAAGCGTCTGGTTTGAGTAGATGTGATGTAGTGCCATTCAAGCGACCGACAATGACGAAATTATACGAAAATTGCATATGCATCCTATGACATATTTGCTTTATAATTATATATGACGTCATCTGCATCAATATAAAAGCGGTTGGTTATAATTTGCAACTTTCAATTTAATAATCGCACGAGGCGCAAACAAAGGTGTTTTTGCTGTATATACAGGAGAAGGCAAGCTATTTAATTGTGTTTCATTGTGTTCAAAATGAGTAAAAAGCAGTGGGTTGAGCTTCAGATAAAGTCCAATAAAGTGGTCGTTTTCTCTAAGACCTACTGCCCGTATTGCAGAATGGCGAAGGAAGCTTTGAAAGATGCTGGCCTACAAAACTATCTGTTGCTTGAGTTGGACAACAGAGACGATGGTGATGAAATTATGGATATTTTAAAGGCAATCACCGGTGGACGAACGGTAAGTATTAATGTTTGAAATATTGATTCTAAATAGTGAGAGAGTACAGTAAATTGCGGTGAGATATTACGGTAGGGTGTCCTAAAGAAGGGTCACATCTTTGGTGTTTGTGTTCTTGTGCATCTTGCCCATTCTACAAGTTCCACTCGACTGGCTTTTTCTACCTTCCCAACATCTCAATCATTGTCATTGTGTTACCATCACTCACCACCTTATATAGTAAGTTCCACTGGCAACTTTGACCATTAAAACTGCTTGCTAGAATGGACTACTGCTGTATCCACTATTCTGTACTTCTACCAAGCATTTTATATAGGGAGACTTATCTCTTGTACTGTACCTGACTAGCTCGATGACTTTTGGTAATTTAAGGGTGACCTTACTACCCAAAATTGGATTATGTATCAGTCAATTCCAGCTGTGCCCATCCCCCCGGCCATTCACCATTTTTGCTAATCCCAGGGGTAGGGCTATTGCCAGAAGTGCATAACCCAGTCGGGATTTGGAACAGTTGCACTTGCTATGCACTGTGGGAAAGTATATCTACTGTAATTCGCACCACAGGTAGCCCAAGCTCAAGTTGTGGTGGGTGCCGTGTGGGCATTTTAATGGAAATATATTTGAAATACAAGGTTTCAAACTTGCAAGTAAATTGGACATTAAATGAGCTAAAATACGACAAATTTTTCAATAAAATAGCGTTACCTTGAGTTCATGATGTGTTGTCTTCTCTTTGTGTGCTTCTTGAGTTAATTTGAAGCAATTTATCCACATTTTCGTTTGGGGTTTAGACCTGAATTTGTTGCCCAGGGGTGGGCCTTGGCACACTGTGTCTTTCCCTGGGGTGGGGACATGGTCAATTTTTTCTCCAAAATGTCTAATGCCCGGGTGTTGCCCTGAGGGGGGGGGGGGGGGGGAAGGATGGGCACAATTGGAATTGACTGATACATTACTCCTCAACGCTAATGGTCTAACCTTAACAGTATTTTCTTCCTGCCTTTCCTTTACTGTACAAGAGCCTCATAGGCTGGGAGTTGTATATGGATTAAATGAAAAACAATATAATTATTTCAGGTTCCACGAGTATTTATTGGTGCTGAATTCATAGGTGGTGGTTCTGAAATGAGAGATCTTCAAAGCAGTGGAAAACTGGTTCCCAAATTGATAGAAGTTGGTGCCTTGTAATTAATCTGACAACAGTTTGAGTCGGCCTTTACATTAAGGAATGTTTGACTTGACTTGCTATACTGTATTAATAATAAATTAGACTTTTGATTTGTAATTACTTTTTGTGTGATTTGCCACAATGCATTGGAAATGTGCACAATATAACAGATTAATTTTATTAACTATTATAATTTATTTGAATGCATATTCTTGTAATATAGAAATTCAAATAAAATGTAATAAGTGTCTGTTGAAGAAATTTTGATTATTTAAGTGTCAACATGTACTGAGAATAAAAGCTCAAAAAATTCAACAATCATAACATGAATTATTCATTCTTAATTACTGTACAAAAAAAATATTTTACATACAAAATCTAGTACTACAATTCTCACTTAAAAGCCAATTAATACAACAACCTGGTAAGTTAAAAAATAACACCTGCAATTATTGTACATTATTATTTAAAGTACAAATTATTTAAAGTGTCTGAAGTGAAAAATACATTGGCATTTTTGTTGTTTTATTGTACAGAGGAGCATGACAGGTCAGCACTCACTGAAAATTTCAAGAGAATCTGATGCGTAGTTTTTGCGCTATCAACTCTCAAAATTTGCTGTGGATAGTTTGTTTTGGGGAAATTTGGGCTTCTTGGTAACTGCCTTATGATGTATGTAGATGGATCATTAATAGTGAAATCTATATTGTTCTTATGCATAGTTGTCCATCTGCGTACGTCATAAGCATTGTTTCCGAAAGCTCAATTTTTCCCCAAGAACGAACTAGCCATGGCAAACTTTGAGAGTTTATAGCGCGAAAACGACACATCAGATTCTCTTGAAATTTTCTGTGAGTGCTCCTGCCATGCTTCTCTGTACAATAAACCAACAAAAATACCAATGAATTCTTCATTTCATAGATACTTTAAGGCTAGCTAAAAAACTATCAACAGACATTTCCATATGAATAAATCAGTAAACAAACTACTGCAGTATTTTACAAAATATTCTACTAATGTACATCTATAACTCTGATTAAAACCCAGTTACAATATTAAGTTAGAAATACATTACAATAAAGCATAATTTAAAATTAGTTGACCTACCTACAGAATGAGATATTTCTATATGACATTATAATTATGTGAAAATCATGTGCTGCTAATTTAATTATGCAGTTTGTAATAATGATATACAGTACAATTGTATGACTAATAACTTAAAAAAGTAAAGGATTATTAATTAAATTATGCATGTAAAAGAGTATACTGTACATGCTGCTTTGAGCAGTTTGTAAAAGCACGCATTATTATATAGCTCTATTGTAAAAGCTAGCTTAAATGTATATGATGAACTACATACAGTTAGCTATTGAGACTTTAGATAACAGAACACCAATGTTTCAAGCCAAAACTCTGATGCTGGTTAGAACTTTGGTTCAAGACTTCAGCATTGTGTTATCTAGACAGTCAGTCATATATATAAAATTTCTTAAATTAAGTTAAGTTCACTACCATCATGTATCAGGGTGTCAGCTTGAAACATATTTAATTTTTGTCATTTTTGCCCCTGAGTAGGATAAAAGACACCACCACCACCACCAGAAGTTTCAGTGTAATCCAAATCACCCCAATTTGTTGGGACATCCAGAGGACTGAGCAAAGACATACCATCCTCAAAACTGCTATTCGATAGAGTTTTCTTCAATTTAGTATTTAGAGTTACTTTAGGCCTGTTCTCTTTTGATTTTGTTTTGCTTATTTTGTCTTTGGAAGTTGTTTCTTGTTCTTTCAAGGCATTATTTTGCAGTACAGCTGGTGCAGCTAGCTCTGTGAACATTATATCTTCCTCAGTTTCTTTATTCAGAGGTACTTTCTCATTTTTCACATCATGCTCTGTGAAGCTTTGACAAACTTCAGGAATATTATCAAGTTGTGGTTTCCTGCATTCGTTCAATCCTGCATTGTTCTTGTCCTTGATTTCAGCATCTTCATATAATGTGATGTCTGTTTCTTCTTTATGAGAACATGAGTCAGCTTTAAGGTTGTTGCATGGCAAATCAGTTACCATGAGCTGTGCATCAATAACAGGTTCCATTTTAGATTCATCTAAATTCATTACTTCCATACTCCAATCTTCCGAAATATTTTCTTGTCTAACATTCTCCTTTCCAGACACCCACCCAGAACTTAGAGCTTCCTCCTGTGGTCTTGTGTGGTCTTCTTGTCCCTGTCCATAAAATTCACGAACTTTATCCTTTTGTGTAGTAATTCCCTTTCCTTTTATCTCTGCATCCTTCTCATTCCAGCTTTGAAATCCAGCGTTATTTCCATCTGACCCTTTAAAATATTTCTTACTTATGTCTTGTTTCTTTGGTTTGTCCAAATATCTGTCATCTATCAAAGGATTAATATACCCAGAACTAGGTATATCTGAACAAGAGGGTAAGTCATTTTTTTCATGTGTTTTTAAAGACCACCTTACCATTGACTCAAAATCCTTGGCTTTAAGACATTTTTTTCTGGGTTTTTCTTCAAGTGTTTTCAAAGATTCCCTTGCTTTCGATTCAAAATCCTTGGCCTTAAGAGTTTCTTTGCTCATCTCCAAAAGTCTTTGACCTCGTCCTTTGGCCATCTTCCTCGACTCACTTGCAACTGAAACTCCTTTCATTTGTCTTTTTATACCTTGCTCATTTTCTGAACACCTTTCTTTTTCAAAACACCCAACATCTTTGATACACAGTGATGAACCCAATGCTTGAATCTTGTCAGCTTGAATTTCTTTGAATCGCTTTTCTCTCGCTTTATTTTCTTCTCTGATTCTACGTATTTTCTCATCCAAGTTTATCTCATTCTGTGTCATGTTTCTTTACATGCAGTCTTTATATCTGCATACTTCATCAACAACTGAAACACAAACAAATCATATGAATGTATATTTACATCATTATAGTACATGCATAATATAAATAATATAAAGTAACACAGCTGGGAAATGTACAAGTTGTATACTGTAGAATCCTGAAAGTAGTGGCCCCCCTTAAGCTGGTTTTCCACTTGGTGACTTTTTCTGTGCGATTAGCAAGTTTTTCTTTTGTCTCATGAGCTTTGAGCTGGAACTATAATCAAAAATCTATTGAATTCGAACAAAAGAGAGTTGCCTAGTGGGAAAAAATCACCTAGTGGAAAACCGCTGTTGGAGGCCGCTACTTTTCAGGGGGGGGGGCTACTTTCGGGATTCTACAGTATATACATAATATCTGTGCCAACTTGATTTTATGTCTGTTTGGAAAATTGCAGTTCAACCCATTCCTGCCCAAACTGGATAAAAACAGCCTCTTATTGTTTTACTCTGTCTATATGTAATACCAGATGATTTTACTTGACAAAGAGAGAACCCTCAGCCATCCTAGACAGCTGTGGGTTAACAAGTGATTAACCCATTCTTGCCTGAGCTGGCCAAAAGCTGCCCCTTTATTATTTTACTCTGTCCAATACCAGACAATTTTACTCATCAAAGAGAGAACCCTCAGCCATCCTAGACAGCTGTGGGTTAACAAGTGATTAACCCATTCCTGCCTGAGCTGGCCAAAAGCTGCCCCTTTATTCTTAATACCAGACAATTTTACTCATCAAAGAGAGAACCCTCAGACATCCTAGGCAGCAATGGGTTAACCCAATTCCACTGCGAGATCTCCCCCCTTGATGAGTAAAGTTATCTGATATTAGCACAAAGTCACCTGTGGCAGTAATGAGTTAAGTCCTGATAGAGCCTGTGGCAATTTTTTAACTTGTAGTTTGGTCAGCTGTGAGCCTGTTATACAGCTGTACTGTAATAATATCTTGTCAAAATAATTCTATGTTCTGACTTACCTGCATATCATATAGACTACCATATATATATATATATATATATATATATATATATATATATATATATATATATATATAAACCAAATAGTGTAATAAAAGTAGCGTGCTGTGTAGGCTGTGTAGAAACAACAATCAAAATATAGTAAGGTTAGATATACTACTGAAACAGAGAACGTAGGAGTCTAACGTTTCGAGCGAAGGCCCTTCGTCAGTTCTCTGTTTCAACCTTACTATATTTCGATTATATATATATATATATATATATATATATATATATATATATATATATATATATATATATACTAATAATAAACAAACGTTAACATCTCCACCACAGTAAGCCAATCCCGGTTGACTTAAACATAGTCGAAGATATAGAATACCGGTAAGGCATTACACCAGATCTGAAGGTGTAAAGCCATTGATAAACAATCAGCCTTGCTAAACTGAAATAAACAGACAATAGTTTTGAAGTTGGCGTCTATTCTATTCAAATATATTCCCCATCGTGGGCAAAGATATGAGGTTTTATCCACTTATAGTATAAGATATACTTATTTGTTCGAGTTTCAATGATCAATCGAAATCGAATCTCAATAAAGTTTGTTATTGCCAGAAAGGAATATCTATTTCCGCAAATCTCGATCTAAGCTACGATTCTTTAACAGTATTTGAAAATTCGAACAACTATAGTATTAAAATCAACAATACTGTCCAGAAAATTTTATAGCGTGAGTACAATTAGAAAATAACTAAGAGCATTTGCACACGCTTACCAATTTAAAAATTGCTTGAAAAATCGTGTGGAATAGGTAATCTCTCCAAAAAAAATTTCTTGGGATAATCCGATTATGTGTTCTGGCTTCCTCTCGGGAATAACATCGTACAAAAGAATGCAAAACAATAATTAATTAGAATCATAAATAATATTGCCGAGTGGTCGGCGACGATCCCCGACACGTTTCCACACATATCGTCGGAATTTCGTTCGTTAAAAATTTCGGCAGTTTAGCAACCTTTTCACTTTGTTTATATTTAGTATTATAAGGGGTGCTGGACCAGTATTGTGTAAAGTCAGAAGATTGAACACTTACTAAAGCATTTGGCACACCAGCCCAATAATATAATAGCCATGAACGAGATGCGAGAAATGAAAAAACGAGAATGCGTGTTTTGGTTAAGATCCCGCGTGCGAGTCGTGCGTGTTATTTGGTCGGAGCTCGGTGTGACCTTGTCGGGAACACTCGGAAAAGACGGGAATTGCCGGGAAATTTAAAGTGTTGTCTCCACGTGAAGGCTGAACTGCATGACCAAAATATGCAGCAAACTCTTTCATTTTAATCACGAAAAACGCCTTCCATCTGTGGGTTTTAAACCTTTAACGAAGTCCACGAAGATTTATCAATTGTTAAGCTATTACCTGGGCGTAATATTTGTGTTTTTTGTACATTATAAACGACGAGATGACACAGGTAAGATGTCTGCCTGAAAGGATGAAATGGCACGTTGACCATTTTCAATTTCTTTCTGATTAATATTGTTCCAACTACTGTAGTTACTTTTCCCATTCGTGAGAGCTTGGGCCATTGGAGTAAACAATGTTTTTCTTTTCTAGTTTGTTTCTACGATCTTTATCAAGCCAATTCGGGAAAATCACGGGAAAACAGATTAAAACTGTTCGAGGACACAATGCTTCCAGGATATCTAGCTGCTGTAGGTGATACCTTTACCAAATACCAATTCCTTTACGAATAGCTTTACGAATTAACGAATACCTTTGTACTTTTACAAATACCTTTACAAATACCTTTACCAATACCTTTACCAATATATACCTCTACCAATATATACCTTTACGAATACCTCTACCTTTTCGATAATTACTTTCGTACGATAAGGCTTTCGTACAAAAATTTCAGATTTTTTGTACAATTCCCACCAGTGACAGGCTTTCGTACAAAAATTTCAGATTTCTTGTACAATTCCCACCTGACAGGCTTTCATACAAAAATTTCAGATTTTTTGTACAATTCCCACCTGACAGGCTTTTGTACAAAACTTTCAGATTTTTTGTACGATTCCCACCTGACAGGCTTTCGTACAAAAATTTCAGATTTTTTGTACGATTCCCACCTGACAGGCTTTCGTACAAAAATTTCAGTTTTTTTGTACGATTCCCACCTGACAGGCTTTCGTACAAAAATTTCAGTTTTTTTGTACAATTCCCACCAGTGACAGGCTTTCTTACAAAAATTTCGGATTTTTTGTACGATTCCCACCTGACAGGCTTTCGTACAAAAATTTCAGATTTTTTGTACAATTCCCACCTGACAGGCTTTCGTACAAAAATTTCAGATTATTTGTACGATTCCCACCTGACAGGCTTTCATTTCAAAATTTCAGATTTTTTGTACGATTCCCACCTGACAGGCTTTCGTACAAAAATTTCAGATTTTTTGTACGATTCCCACCTGACAGGCTTTCGTACAAAAGTTTCAGATTTTTTGTACAATTCCCACCTGACAGGCTTTCGTACAAAAATTTCAGATTTTTTGTACGATTCCCACCTGACAGGCTTTCGTACAAAAATTTCAGATTTTTTGTACGATTCCCACCTGACAGGCTTTCGTAAAAAAATTTCAGATTTTTTGTACGATTCCCACCTGACAGGCTTTCGTACAAAAATTTCAGATTTTTTGTACAATTCCCACCAGTGACAGGCTTTCGTACAAAAATTTCGGATTTTTTGTACAATTCCCACCTGACAGGCTTTCGTACAAAAATTTCAAATTTTTTGTACGATTCCCACCTGACAGGCTTTCGTACAAAAATTTCAGATTTTTTGTACGATTCCCACCTGACAGGCTTTCGTACAAAAATTTCAGATTTTTTGTACGATTCCCACCTGACAGACTTTCGTACAAAAATTTCAGATTTTTTGTACGATTCCCACCTGACAGGCTTTCGTACAAAAATTTCAAATTTTTTGTACGATTCCCACCTGACAGGCTTTCGTACAAAAATTTCAGATTTTTTGTACGATTCCCACCTGACAGGCTTTCGTACAAAAATTTCAGATTTTTTGTACGATTCCCACCTGACAGGCTTTTGTACAAAAATTTCAGATTTTTTGTACGATTCCCACCTGACAGGCTTTCGTACAAAAATTTCAGATTTTTTCTACGATTCCCACCTGACAGGCTTTCGTACAAAAATTTCAGATTTTTTCTACGATTCCCACCTGACAGACTTTCGTACAAAAATTTCAGATTTTTTGTACGATTCACACCTGACAGGCTTTCGTACAAAAATTTCAAATTTTTTGTACGATTCCCACCTGACAGGCTTTCGTACAAAAAGTTCAGATTTTTTGTACGATTCCCACCTGACAGGCTTTCGTACAAAATTTCAAATTTTTTGTACAATTCCCACCTGACAGGCTTTTTGTACAAAAATTTCAGATTTTTTCTACGATTCCCACCTGACAGGCTTTCGTACAAAAATTTCAGATTTTTTCTACGATTCCCACCTGACAGACTTTCGTACAAAAATTTCAGATTTTTTGTACGATTCACACCTGACAGGCTTTCGTACAAAAATTTCAAATTTTTTGTACGATTCCCACCTGACAGGCTTTCGTACAAAAAGTTCAGATTTTTTGTACAATTCCCACCTGACAGGCTTTCGTACAAAAATTTCAGATTTTTTGTACAATTCCCACCTGACAGGCTTTTTGTACAAAAATTTCAGATTTTTTCTACGATTCCCACCTGACAGGCTTTCGTACAAAAATTTCAGATTTTTTGTACGATTCCCACCTGACAGGCTTTCGTACAAAAATTTCAGATTTTTTGTACGATTCCCACCTGACAGGCTTTCGTACAAAAATTTCAGATTTTTTGTACGATTCCCACCTGACAGGCTTTTGTACAAAAATTTCAGATTTTTTGTACAATTCCCACCTGACAGGCTTTCGTACAAAAATTTCAGATTTTTTGTACGATTCACACCTGACAGGCTTTCGTACAAAAATTTCAGATTTTTTGTACGATTCCCACCTGACAGGCTTTCGTACAAAAATTTCAAATTTTTTGTACGATTCCCACCTGACAGGCTTTCGTACAAAAAGTTCAGATTTTTTGTACAATTCCCACCTGACAGGCTTTCGTACAAAATTTCAGATTTTTTGTACAATTCCCACCTGACAGGCTTTTTGGACAAAAATTTCAGATTTTTTGTACGATTCCCACCTGACAGGCTTTCGTACAAAAATTTCAGATTTTTTGTACGATTCCCACCTGACAGGCTTTTGTACAAAAATTTCAGATTTTTTGTACAATTCCCACCTGACAGGCTTTCGTACAAAAATTTCAAATTTTTTGTACGTTTCCCACCTGACAGGCTTTCGTACAAAAATTTCAAATTTTTTGTACGATTCCCACCTGACAGGCTTTCGTACAAAAATTTCAGATTTTTTGTACAATTCCCACCTGACAGGCTTTCGTACAAAAATTTCAGATTTTTTGTACGATTCCCACATGTCAGGCTTTCGTACAAAAATTTCAGATTTTTTGTACGATTCCCACCTGACAGGCTTTCGTACAAAAATTTCAGATTTTTTGTACGATTCCCACCTGACAGGCTTTTGTACAAAAATTTCAGATTTTTTGTACAATTCCCACCTGACAGGCTTTCGTACAAAAATTTCAGATTTTTTGTACGATTCCCACCTGACAGGCTTTCGTACAAAAATTTCAGATTTTTTGTACGATTCCCACCTGACAGGCTTTCGTACAAAAATTTCAGATTTTTTGTACGATTCCCACCTGACAGGCTTTCGTACAAAAAGTTCAGATTTTTTGTACAATTCCCACCTGACAGGCTTTCGTACAAAATTTCAGATTTTTTGTACAATTCCCACCTGACAGGCTTTCGTACAAAAATTTCAGATTTTTTGTACGATTCCCACCTGACAGGCTTTCGTACAAAAATTTCAGATTTTTTGTACGATTCCCACTGACAGGCTTTCGTACAAAAATTTCAGATTTTTTGTACGATTCCCACCTGACAGGCTTTCGTACAAAAATTTCAGGTTTTTTGTACGATTCCCACCTGACAGGCTTTCGTACAAAATTTCAAATTTTTTGTACAATTCCCACCTGACAGGCTTTTTGTACAAAAATTTCAGATTTTTTCTACGATTCCCACCTGACAGGCTTTCGTACAAAAATTTCAGATTTTTTGTACGATTCCCACTGACAGGCTTTCGTACAAAAATTTCAGATTTTTTGTACGATTCCCACCTGACAGGCTTTCGTACAAAAATTTCAGGTTTTTTGTACGATTCCCACCTGACAGGCTTTCGTACAAAATTTCAAATTTTTTGTACAATTCCCACCTGACAGGCTTTTTGTACAAAAATTTCAGATTTTTTCTACGATTCCCACCTGACAGGCTTTCGTACAAAAATTTCAGATTTTTTCTACGATTCCCACCTGACAGACTTTCGTACAAAAATTTCAGATTTTTTGTATGATTCACACCTGACAGGCTTTCGTACAAAAATTTCAAATTTTTTGTACGATTCCCACCTGACAGGCTTTCGTACAAAAAGTTCAGATTTTTTGTACGATTCCCACCTGACAGGCTTTCGTACAAAAAGTTCAGATTTTTTGTACAATTCCCACCTGACAGGCTTTCGTACAAAATTTCAGATTTTTTGTACAATTCCCACCTGACAGGCTTTCGTACAAAAATTTCAGATTTTTTGTACGATTCCCACCTGACAGGCTTTCGTACAAAAATTTCAGATTTTTTGTACGATTCCCACTGACAGGCTTTCGTACAAAAATTTCAGATTTTTTGTACGATTCCCACCTGACAGGCTTTCGTACAAAAATTTCAGGTTTTTTGTACGATTCCCACCTGACAGGCTTTCGTACAAAATTTCAAATTTTTTGTACAATTCCCACCTGACAGGCTTTTTGTACAAAAATTTCAGATTTTTTCTACGATTCCCACCTGACAGGCTTTCGTACAAAAATTTCAGATTTTTTGTACGATTCCCACTGACAGGCTTTCGTACAAAAATTTCAGATTTTTTGTACGATTCCCACCTGACAGGCTTTCGTACAAAAATTTCAGGTTTTTTGTACGATTCCCACCTGACAGGCTTTCGTACAAAATTTCAAATTTTTTGTACAATTCCCACCTGACAGGCTTTTTGTACAAAAATTTCAGATTTTTTCTACGATTCCCACCTGACAGGCTTTCGTACAAAAATTTCAGATTTTTTCTACGATTCCCACCTGACAGACTTTCGTACAAAAAGTTCAGATTTTTTGTACGATTCCCACCTGACAGGCTTTCGTACAAAATTTCAAATTTTTTGTACAATTCCCACCTGACAGGCTTTTTGTACAAAAATTTCAGATTTTTTCTACGATTCCCACCTGACAGACTTTCGTACAAAAATTTCAGATTTTTTGTACGATTCACACCTGACAGGCTTTCGTACAAAAATTTCAAATTTTTTGTACGATTCCCACCTGACAGGCTTTCGTACAAAAAGTTCAGATTTTTTGTACAATTTCCACCTGACAGGCTTTCGTACAAAATTTCAGATTTTTTGTACAATTCCCACCTGACAGGCTTTTTGTACAAAAATTTCAGATTTTTTCTACGATTCCCACCTGACAGGCTTTCGTACAAAAAGTTCAGATTTTTTGTACAATTCCCACCTGACAGGCTTTCGTACAAAAATTTCAGATTTTTTGTACAATTCCCACCTGACAGGCTTTCGTACAAAAATTTCAGATTTTTTGTACGATTCCCACCTGACAGGCTTTCGTACAAAAATTTCAGATTTTTTGTACGATTCCCACCTGACAGGCTTTCGTACAAAAATTTCAGATTTTTTGTACGATTCCCACCTGACAGGCTTTCGTACAAAAATTTCAGATTTTTTGTACGATTCCCACCTGACAGGCTTTCGTACAAAATTTCAGATTTTTTGTACAATTCCCACCTGACAGGCTTTTTGTACAAAAATTTCAGATTTTTTCTACGATTCCCACCTGACAGGCTTTCGTACAAAAATTTCAGATTTTTTGTACGATTCCCACCTGACAGGCTTTCGTACAAAAATTTCAGATTTTTTGTACGATTCCCACCTGACAGGCTTTCGTACAAAAATTTCAGATTTTTTGTACGATTCCCACCTGACAGGCTTTCGTACAAAAATTTCAGATTTTTTGTACGATTCCCACCTGACAGGCTTTTTCGTACAAAAATTTCAGATTTTTTGTACGATTCCCACCTGACAGGCTTTCGTACAAAAATTTCAGATTTTTTGTACGATTCCCACCTGACAGGCTTTCGTACAAAAATTTCAGATTTTTTGTACGATTCCCACCTGACAGGCTTTCGTACAAAAATTTCAGATTTTTTGTACAATTCCCACCTGACAGGCTTTCGTACAAAAATTTCAGATTTTTTGTACGATTCCCACCTGACAGGCTTTCGTACAAAAATTTCAGATTTTTTGTACGATTCCCACCTGACAGGCTTTCGTACAAAAATTTCAGATTTTTTGTACGATTCCCACCTGACAGGCTTTCGTACAAAAATTTCAGATTTTTTGTACGATTCCCACCTGACAGGCTTTCGTACAAAAATTTCAGATTTTTTGTACGATTCCCACCTGACAGGCTTTCGTACAAAAATTTCAGATTTTTTGTACGATTCCCACCTGACAGGCTTTCGTACAAAAATTTCAGATTTTTTGTACGATTCCCACCTGACAGGCTTTCGTACAAAAATTTCAGATTTTTTGTACGATTCCCACCTGACAGGCTTTCGTACAAAAATTTCAGATTTTTTGTACGATTCCCACCTGACAGGCTTTCGTACAAAAATTTCAGATTTTTTGTACGATTCCCACCTGACAGGCTTTCGTACAAAAATTTCAGATTTTTTGTACGATTCCCACCTGACAGGCTTTCGTACAAAAATTTCAGATTTTTTGTACGATTCCCACCTGACAGGCTTTCGTACAAAAATTTCAGATTTTTTGTACGATTCCCACCTGACAGGCTTTCGTACAAAAATTTCAGATTTTTTGTACGATTCCCACCTGACAGGCTTTCGTACAAAAATTTCAGATTTTTTGTACGATTCCCACCTGACAGGCTTTCGTACAAAAATTTCAGATTTTTTGTACGATTCCCACCTGACAGGCTTTCGTACAAAAATTTCAGATTTTTTGTACGATTCCCACCTGACAGGCTTTCGTACAAAAATTTCAGATTTTTTGTACGATTCCCACCTGACAGGCTTTCGTACAAAAATTTCAGATTTTTTGTACGATTCCCACCTGACAGGCTTTCGTACAAAAATTTCAGATTTTTTGTACGATTCCCACCTGACAGGCTTTCGTACAAAAATTTCAGATTTTTTGTACGATTCCCACCTGACAGGCTTTCGTACAAAAATTTCAGATTTTTTGTACGATTCCCACCTGACAGGCTTTCGTACAAAAATTTCAGATTTTTTGTACAATTCCCACCTGACAGGCTTTCGTACAAAAATTTCAGATTTTTTGTACGATTCCCACCTGACAGGCTTTCGTACAAAAATTTCAGATTTTTTGTACGATTCCCACCTGACAGGCTTTCGTACAAAAATTTCAGATTTTTTGTACGATTCCCACCTGACAGGCTTTCGTACAAAAATTTCAGATTTTTTCTACGATTCCCACCTGACAGGCTTTCGTACAAAAATTTCAGATTTTTTGTACGATTCCCACCTGACAGGCTTTCGTACAAAAATTTCAGATTTTTTGTACGATTCACACCTGACAGGCTTTCGTACAAAAATTTCAGATTTTTTGTACGATTCCCACCTGACAGGCTTTCGTACAAAAATTTCAGATTTTTTGTACAATTTCCACCTGACAGGCTTTCGTACAAAAATTTCAGATTTTTTGTACGATTCCCACCTGACAGGCTTTCGTACAAAAATTTCAGATTTTTTGTACGATTCCCACCTGACAGGCTTTCGTACAAAAATTTCAGATTTTTTGTACGATTCCCACCTGACAGGCTTTCGTACAAAAATTTCAGATTTTTTGTACGATTCCCACCTGACAGGCTTTCGTACAAAAATTTCAGATTTTTTGTACGATTCCCACCTGACAGGCTTTCGTACAAAAATTTCAGATTTTTTGTACGATTCCCACCTGACAGGCTTTCGTACAAAAATTTCAGATTTTTTGTACGATTCCCACCTGACAGGCTTTCGTACAAAAATTTCAGATTTTTTGTACGATTCCCACCTGACAGGCTTTCGTACAAAAATTTCAGATTTTTTGTACGATTCCCACCTGACAGGCTTTCGTACAAAAATTTCAGATTTTTTGTACGATTCCCACCTGACAGGCTTTCGTACAAAAATTTCAGATTTTTTGTACGATTCCCACCTGACAGGCTTTCGTACAAAAATTTCAGATTTTTTGTACGATTCCCACCTGACAGGCTTTCGTACAAAAATTTCAAATTTTTTGTACAATTCCCACCTGACAGGCTTTCGTACAAAAATTTCAGATTTTTTGTACGATTCCCACCTGACAGGCTTTCGTACAAAAATTTCAGATTTTTTGTACGATTCCCACCTGACAGGCTTTCGTACAAAAATTTCAGATTTTTTGTACGATTCCCACCTGAGAGGCTTTCGTACAAAAATTTCAGATTTTTTGTACAATTCCCACCTGACAGGCTTTCGTACAAAAATTTCAAATTTTTTGTACAATTCCCACCTGACAGGCTTTCGTACAAAAATTTCAGATTTTTTGTACGATTCCCACATGTCAGGCTTTCGCACAAAAATTTCAGATTTTTTGTACGATTCCCACCTGACAGGCTTTCGTACAAAAATTTCAGATTTTTTGTACGATTCCCACCTGACAGGCTTTCGTACAAAAATTTCAGATTTTTTGTACGATTCCCACCTGACAGGCTTTCGTACAAAAATTTCAGATTTTTTGTACGATTCCCACCTGACAGGCTTTCGTACAAAAATTTCAGATTTTTTGTACAATTCCCACCTGACAGGCTTTCGTACAAAAATTTCAGATTTTTTGTACGATTCCCACCTGACAGGCTTTCGTACAAAAATTTCAGATTTTTTGTACGATTCCCACCTGACAGGCTTTCGTACAAAAATTTCAGATTTTTTGTACGATTCCCACCTGACAGGCTTTCGTACAAAAATTTCAGATTTTTTGTACGATTCCCACCTGACAGGCTTTCGTACAAAAATTTCAGATTTTTTGTACGATTCCCACCTGACAGGCTTTCGTACAAAAATTTCAGATTTTTTGTACGATTCCCACCTGACAGGCTTTCGTACAAAAATTTCAGATTTTTTGTACGATTCCCACCTGACAGGCTTTCGTACAAAAATTTCAGATTTTTTGTACAATTCCCACCTGACAGGCTTTCGTACAAAAATTTCAGATTTTTTGTACGATTCCCACCTGACAGGCTTTCGTACAAAAATTTCAGATTTTTTGTACGATTCCCACCTGACAGGCTTTCGTACAAAAATTTCAAATTTTTTGTACAATTCCCACCTGACAGGCTTTCGTACAAAAATTTCAGATTTTTTGTACGATTCCCACCTGACAGGCTTTCGTACAAAAAGTTCAGATTTTTTGTACAATTCCCACCTGACAGGCTTTCGTACAAAATTTCAGATTTTTTGTACAATTCCCACCTGACAGGCTTTTTGTACAAAAATTTCAGATTTTTTCTACGATTCCCACCTGACAGGCTTTCGTACAAAAATTTCAGATTTTTTGTACGATTCCCACCTGACAGACTTTCGTACAAAAATTTCAGATTTTTTGTACGATTCACACCTGACAGGCTTTCGTACAAAAAATTCAGATTTTTTGTACGATTCCCACCTGACAGGCTTTCGTACAAAAATTTCAGATTTTTTGTACAATTTCCACCTGACAGGCTTTAGTACAAAAATTTCAGATTTTTTGTACGATTCCCACCTGACAGGCTTTCGTACAAAAATTTCAGATTTTTTGTACGATTCACACCTGACAGGCTTTCGTACAAAAATTTCAGATTTTTTGTACGATTCACACCTGACAGGCTTTCGTACAAAAATTTCAGATTTTTTGTACGATTCCCACCTGACAGGCTTTCGTACAAAAATTTCAGATTTTTTGTACGATTCCCACCTGACGGGCTTTCGTACAAAAATTTCAGATTTTTTGTACGATTCCCACCTGACAGGCTTTCGTACAAAAATTTCAGATTTTTTGTACGATTCCCACCTGACAGGCTTTCGTACAAAAATTTCAGATTTTTTGTACGATTCCCACCTGACAGGCTTTCGTACAAAAATTTCAGATTTTTTGTACGATTCCCACCTGACGGGCTTTCGT
>OZ036004.1:7576127-7653627 GCA_964035015.1 Corallium rubrum
CACAAAAATTTCAGATTTTTTGTACGATTCCCACCTGACAGGCTTTCGTACAAAAAAATTTCAGATTTTTTGTACAATTCCCACCTGACAGGCTTTCGTACAAAAATTTCCAGATTTTTTGTACGATTCCCACCTGACAGCTTTCGTACAAAAATTTCAGATTTTTTGTACGTTCCCACCCCTGACTGGCTTTTGTACATAAAAAATTTCAGATTTTTTGTACATTCCCACCTGACAGGCTTTCGTACAAAAATTTCAGATTTTTTGTACGATTCCCACCTGACAGGCTTTCGTACAAAAATTTCAGATTTTTTTGTACAATTCCCACCTGATTTAGGCTTTCGTACAAAAATTTCAGATTTTTTGTACGATTCCCACCTGACAGGCTTTCGTACAAAAATTTCAGATTTTTTGTACGATTCCCACCTACCTGACAGGCTTTCGTACAAAAAGTTCACTCCCGATTTTTTTGTACAATTCCCACCTGACAGGCTTTCGTACAAAAATTTCAGATTTTTTGTACGATTCCCACCTGACAGGCTTTCGTACAAAAATTTCAGATTTTTTGTACGATTCAAAAATTTCTGATTTTTGGCTCTCCACCTTTTCGTACAAAAATTTCAGATTTTTTTGTACGCATTCCCACCTGACAGGCTTTTACGTACAAAAATTTCAGATTTTTTGTACGATTCCCACCTGACAGGCTTTCGTACAAAAATTTCAGATTTTTTTGTACGATTCCCACCTGACAGGCTTTCGTACAAAAATTTCAGATTTTTTGTACGACTTCCCACCTGACAGGCTTTCGTACAAAAATTTCAGATTTTTTGTACGATTCCCACCTGACAGGCTTTCGTGTACAAAAATTTCAGATTTTGTACGATTCCCACCTCGACAGGCTTTCGTACAAAAATTTCAGATTTTTTGTAATGACCCCACCTGACAGGCTTTCGTACAAAAAATTTCAGATTTTTTGTACGATTCCCACCTGACAGGCTTTCGTACAAAAATTTCAGATTTTTTCCCTTACCTGACAGGCTTTCGTAAAAAAATTTCAGATTTTTTGTACGATTCCACCTGACAGGCTTTCGTACAAAAATTTCAGATTTTTTGTACGATTCCCACCTGATAGGCTTTCGTGCCAAAAATTTCAGATTTTTTTGTACAATTCCCACCTGACAGGCTTTCGTACAAAAATTTCAGATTTTTTGTACGATTCCCACCTGACAGGCTTTCGTACAAAAATTTCAGATTTTTTGTACGATTCCCACCTGACAGGCTTTCGTACAAAAATTTCAGATTTTTTGTACAATTCCCACCTGACAGGCTTTCGTACAAAAATTTCAGATTTTTTGTACGATTCCCACCTGACAGGCTTTCGTACAAAAATTTCAGATTTTTTGTCGCTCCCACCTGACTGGCTTTCGTACAAAAATTTCATTTTTGTACACTCCCCACCTGACTGGCTTTCGTACAAAAATTTCAGATTTTTTTGTACGATATCTACACCTGACAGGCTTTCGTACAAAAATTTCAGATTTTTTGTACGATTCCCACCTGACAGGCTTCGTACAAAATTTCAGATTTTTTGTACGATTCCCACCTGACAGGCTTTCGTACAAAAATTTCAGATTTTTTGTACGATTCCCACCTGACAGGCTTTCGTACAAAATTTCCAGATTTTTCACGATTCCCATTTGGGATGAGGCTTTCGTACAAAAATTTCAGATTTTTTGTACATTCCCACCTGACAGGCTTTCGTACAAAAATTTCAGATTTTTTAGATTCCTAATTCCCACCTGACAGGCTTTCGTACAAAAATTTCAGATTTTTTGTACGATTCCCACCTGACAGGCTTTCGTACAAAAATTTCAGATTTTTTGTACGATTCCCACCTGACAGGCTTTCGTACAAAATTTCAGATTTTTTGTACAATTCCCACCTGACAGGCTTTCGTACAAAAATTTCAGATTTTTTGTACGATTCCCACCTGACAGGCTTTCATACAAAAATTTCAGATTTTTTGTACGATTCCCACTGACAGGCTTTCGTACAAAAATTTCAGATTTTTTGTACGATTCCCACCTGACAGGCTTTCGTACAAAAATTTCAGATTTTTTGTACGATTCCCACCTGACAGGCTTTCGTACAAAAATTTCAGATTTTTTGTACGATTCCCACCTGACAGGCTTTCGTACAAAAATTTCAGATTTTTTGTACGATTCCCACCTGACAGGCTTTCGTACAAAAAATTTCAGATTTTTTTTTGTACGATTCCCACCTGACAGGCTTTCGTACAAAAATTTCAGATTTTTTGTACGATTCCCACCTGACAGGCTTTCGTACAAAAATTTCAGATTTTTTGTACAATTCCCACCTGACAGGCTTTCGTACAAAATTTCAGATTTTTTGTACGATTCCCACCTGACAGGCTTTCGCACAAAAATTTCAGATTTTTTGTACGATTCCCACCTGACAGGCTTTCGTACAAAAATTTCAGATTTTTTGTACGATTCCCACCTGACAGGCTTTCGTACAAAAATTTCAGATTTTTTGTACGATTCCCACCTGACAGGCTTTCGTACAAAAATTTCAGATTTTTTGTACGATTCCCACCTGACAGGCTTTCGTACAAAAATTTCAGATTTTTTGTACGATTCCCACCTGACAGGCTTTGCGTACAAAAATTTCAGATTTTTTGTACGATTCCCACCTGACAGGCTTTCGTACAAAAATTTCAGATTTTTTGTACGATTCCCACCTGACAGGCTTTCGTACAAAAATTTCAGATTTTTTGTACGATTCCCACCTGACAGGCTTTCGTACAAAAATTTCAGATTTTTTTGTACGATTCCCACCTGACAGGCTTTCGTACAAAAATTTCAGATTTTTTGTACGATTCCCACCTGACAGGCTTTCGTACAAAAATTTCAGATTTTTTGTACGATTCCCACCTGACAGGCTTTCGTACAAAAATTTCAGATTTTTTGTACGATTCCCACCTGACAGGCTTTCGTACAAAAATTTCAGATTTTTTGTACGATTCCCACCTGACAGGCTTTCGTACAAAAATTTCAGATTTTTTGTACGATTCCCACCTGACAGGCTTTCGTACAAAAATTTCAGATTTTTTGTACAATTCCCACCTGACAGGCTTTCGTACAAAAATTTCAGATTTTTTTGTACGATTCCCACCTGACAGGCTTTCGTACAAAAATTTCAGATTTTTTGTACGATTCCCACCTGACAGGCTTTTCGTACAAAAATTTCAGATTTTTTGTACGATTCCCACCTGACAGGCTTTCGTACAAAAATTTCAGATTTTTTGTACGATTCCCACCTGACAGGCTTTCGTACAAAAATTTCAGATTTTTTGTACAATTCCCACCTGACAGGCTTTCGTACAAAAATTTCAGATTTTTTGTACGAATTCCCACCTGACAGGCTTTCGTACAAAAATTTCAGATTTTTTGTACGATTCCCACCTGACAGGCTTTTGTACAAAAATTTCAGATTTTTTGTACAATTCCCACCTGACAGGCTTTCGTACAAAAATTTCAGATTTTTTGTACGATTCCCACCTGACAGGCTTCTCTGTACAAAAATTTCAGATTTTTTGTACGATTCCCACCTGACAGGCTTTTGTACAAAAATTTCAGATTTTTTGTACGATTCCCACCTGACAGGCTTTCGTACAAAAATTTCAGATTTTTTGTACGATTCCCACCTGACAGGCTTTCGTACAAAAATTTCAGATTTTTTGTACGATTCCCACCTGACAGGCTTTCGTACAAAAATTTCAGATTTTTTGTACGATTCCCACCTGACAGGCTTTCGTACAAAAATTTCAGATTTTTTGTGCGATTCCCACCTGACAGGCTTTCGTACAAAAATTTCAGATTTTTTTGTACGATTCCCACCTGACAGGCTTTCGTACAAAAATTTCAGATTTTTTGTACGATTCCCACCTGACAGGCTTTTGTACAAAAATTTCAGATTTTTTGTACAATTCCCACCTGACAGGCTTTCGTACAAAAATTTCAGATTTTTTGTACGATTCCCACCTGACAGGCTTTCGTACAAAAATTTCAGATTTTTTGTACGATTCCCACCTGACAGGCTTTCGTACAAAAATTTCAGATTTTTTGTACGATTCCCACCTGACAGGCTTTCGTACAAAAATTTCAGATTTTTTGTACGATTCCCACCTGACAGGCTTTCGTACAAAAATTTCAGATTTTTTGTACGATTCCCACCTGACAGGCTTTCGTACAAAAATTTCAGATTTTTTGTACGATTCCCACCTGACAGGCTTTCGTACAAAAATTTCAGATTTTTTGTACGATTCCCACCTGACAGGCTTTCGTACAAAAATTTCAGATTTTTTGTACGATTCCCACCTGACAGGCTTTCGTACAAAAATTTCAGATTTTTTGTACGATTCCCACTGACAGGCTTTCGTACAAAAATTTCAGATTTTTTGTACGATTCCCACCTGACAGGCTTTCGTACAAAAATTTCAGATTTTTTGTACGATTCCCACCTGACAGGCTTTCGTACAAAAATTTCAGATTTTTTGTACGATTCCCACCTGACAGGCTTTTGTACAAAAATTTCAGATTTTTTGTACAATTCCCACCTGACAGGCTTTCGTACAAAAATTTCAGATTTTTTGTACGATTCCCACCTGACAGGCTTTCATACAAAAATTTCAGATTTTTTGTACGATTCCCACCTGACAGGCTTTCGTACAAAAATTTCAGATTTTTTGTACGATTCCCACCTGACAGGCTTTCGTACAAAAATTTCAGATTTTTTGTACGATTCCCACCTGACAGGCTTTCGTACAAAAATTTCAGATTTTTTGTACGATTCCCACCTGACAGGCTTTCGTACAAAAATTTCAGATTTTTTGTACGATTCCCACCTGACAGGCTTTCTGTACAAAAATTTCAGATTTTTTGTAGCGATTCCCACCTGACAGGCTTTCGTACAAAAATTTCAGATTTTTTGTAGGATTCCCACCTGACAGGCTTTCGTACAAAAATTTCAGATTTTTTGTACGATTCCCACCTGACAGGCTTTTGTACAAAAATTTCAGATTTTTTGTACAATTCCCACCTGACAGGCTTTCGTACAAAAATTTCAGATTTTTTGTACGATTCCCACCTGACAGGCTTTCGTACAAAAATTTCAGATTTTTTGTACGATTCCCACCTGACAGGCTTTTGTACAAAAATTTCAGATTTTTTGTACAATTCCCACTGACAGGCTTTCGTACAAAAATTTCAGATTTTTTGTACGATTCCCACCTGACAGGCTTTCGTACAAAAATTTCAGATTTTTTGTACGATTCCCACCTGACAGGCTTTCGTACAAAAATTTCAGATTTTTTGTACGATTCCCACCTGACAGGCTTTCGCACAAAAATTTCAGATTTTTTGTACGATTCCCACCTGACAGGCTTTCGTACAAAAATTTCAGATTTTTTGTACGATTCCCACCTGACAGGCTTTCGTACAAAAATTTCAGATTTTTTGTACGATTCCCACCTGACAGGCTTTCGTACAAAAATTTCAGATTTTTTGTACGATTCCCACCTGACAGGCTTTCGTACAAAAATTTCAGATTTTTTGTAATACGATTCCCACCTGACAGGCTTTCGTACAAAAATTTCAGATTTTTTGTACGATTCCCACCTGACAGGCTTTCGTACAAAAATTTCAGATTTTTTGTACGATTCCCACCTGACAGGCTTTCGTACAAAAATTTCAGATTTTTTGTACGATTCCCACCTGACAGGCTTTCGTACAAAAATTTCAGATTTTTTGTACGATTCCCACCTGACAGGCTTTCGTACAAAAATTTCAGATTTTTTGTACGATTCCCACCTGACAGCTTTCGTACAAAAATTTCAGATTTTTTGTACGATTCCCACCTGACAGGCTTTCGCAACAAAAATTTCAGATTTTTTGTACGATTCCCACCTGACAGGCTTTCGTAGCAAAAATTTCAGATTTTTTGTACGATTCCCACCTGACAGGCTTTCGTACAAAAATTTCAGATTTTTTGTGCGATTCCCACCTGACAGGCTTTCGTACAAAAATTTCAGATTTTTTGTACAATTCCCACCTGACAGGCTTTCGTACAAAAATTTCAGATTTTTTGTGCGATTCCCACCTGACAGGCTTTCGTACAAAAATTTCAGATTTTTTGTACGATTCCCACCTCGACAGGCTTTCGTACAAAAATTTCAGATTTTTTGTACGATTCCCACCTGACAGGCTTTCGTACAAAAATTTCAGATTTTTTGTACGATTCCCACCTGACAGGCTTTCGTACAAAAATTTCAGATTTTTTGTACGATTCCCACCTGACAGGCTTTCGTACAAAAATTTCAGATTTTTTGTACGATTCCCACCTGACAGGCTTTCGTACAAAAATTTCAGATTTTTTGTACGATTCCCACCTGACAGGCTTTCGTACAAAAATTTCAGATTTTTTGTACGATTCCCACCTGACAGGCTTTCGTACAAAAATTTCAGATTTTTTGTACGATTCCCACCTGACAGGCTTTCGTACAAAAATTTCAGATTTTTTGTACAATTCCCACCTGACAGGCTTTCGTACAAAAATTTCAGATTTTTTGTACGATTCCCACCTGACAGGCTTTAGTACAAAAATTTCAGATTTTTTGTACGATTCCCACCTGACAGGCTTTCGTACAAAAATTTCAGATTTTTTGTACGATTCCCACCTGACAGGCTTTCGTACAAAAATTTCAGATTTTTTGTACGATTCCCACCTGACAGGCTTTCGTACAAAAATTTCAGATTTTTTGTACGATTCCCACCTGACAGGCTTTCGTACAAAAATTTCAGATTTTTTGTACGATTCCCACCTGACAGGCTTTCGTACAAAAATTTCAGATTTTTTGTACGATTCCCACCTGACAGGCTTTCGTACAAAAATTTCAGATTTTTTGTAGGATTCCCACCTGACAGGCTTTCGTACAAAAATTTCAGATTTTTTGTACGATTCCCACCTGACAGGCTTTTGTACAAAAATTTCAGATTTTTTGTACGATTCCCACCTGACAGGCTTTCGTACAAAAATTTCAGATTTTTTGTACGATTCCCACCTGACAGGCTTTCGTACAAAAATTTCAGATTTTTTGTACGATTCCCACCTGACAGGCTTTGTACAAAAATTTCAGATTTTTTGTACAATTCCCACCTGACAGGCTTTCGTACAAAAATTTCAGATTTTTTGTACGATTCCCACCTGACAGGCTTTCGTACAAAAATTTCAGATTTTTTGTACGATTCCCACCTGACAGGCTTTCGTACAAAAATTTCAGATTTTTTGTACGATTCCCACCTGACAGGCTTTCGTACAAAAATTTCAGATTTTTTGTACGATTCCCACCTGACAGGCTTTCGTACAAAAATTTCAGATTTTTTGTACGATTCCCACCTGACAGGCTTTCGTACAAAAATTTCAGATTTTTTGTACGATTCCCACCTGACAGGCTTTCGTACAAAAATTTCAGATTTTTTGTAGGATTCCCACCTGACAGGCTTTCGTACAAAAATTTCAGATTTTTTGTACGATTCCCACCTGACAGGCTTTCGTACAAAAATTTCAGATTTTTTGTACAATTCCCACCTGACAGGCTTTCGTACAAAAATTTCAGATTTTTTGTACGATTCCCACCTGACAGGCTTTCGTACAAAAATTTCAGATTTTTTGTACGATTCCCACCTGACAGGCTTTCGTACAAAAATTTCAGATTTTTTTGTACGATTCCCACCTGACAGGCTTTCGTACAAAAATTTCAGATTTTTTGTACGATTCCCACCTGACAGGCTTTCGTACAAAAATTTCAGATTTTTTGTACGATTCCCACCTGACAGGCTTTCGTACAAAAATTTCAGATTTTTTGTACGATTCCCACCTGACAGGCTTTCGTACAAAAATTTCAGATTTTTTGTACGATTCCCACCTGACAGGCTTTCGTACAAAAATTTCAGATTTTTTGTACGATTCCCACCTGACAGGCTTTCGTACAAAAATTTCAGATTTTTTGTACGATTCCCACCTGACAGGCTTTCGTACAAAAATTTCAGATTTTTTGTACGATTCCCACCTGACAGGCTTTCGTACAAAAATTTCAGATTTTTTGTACGATTCCCACTCTGACAGGCTTTCGTACAAAAATTTCAGATTTTTTGTACGATTCCCACCTGACAGGCTTTTGTACAAAAATTTCAGATTTTTTGTACAATTCCCACCTGACAGGCTTTCGTACAAAAATTTCAGATTTTTTGTACGATTCCCACCTGACAGGCTTTCGTACAAAAATTTCAGATTTTTTTGTACGATTCCCACCTGACAGGCTTTCGTACAAAAATTTCAGATTTTTTGTACGATTCCCACCTGACAGGCTTTCGTACAAAAAGTTCAGATTTTTTGTACAATTCCCACCTGACAGGCTTTCGTACAAAAATTTCAGATTTTTTGTACAATTCCCACCTGACAGGCTTTCGTACAAAAATTTCAGATTTTTTGTACGATTCCCACCTGACAGGCTTTCGTACAAAAATTTCAGATTTTTTGTACGATTCACACTGACAGGCTTTCGTACAAAAATTTCAGATTTTTTGTACGATTCCCACCTGACAGGCTTTCGTACAAAAATTTCAGATTTTTTGTACGATTCCCACCTGACAGGCTTTCGTACAAAAATTTCAGATTTTTTGTACGATTCCCACCTGACAGGCTTTCGTACAAAAATTTCAGATTTTTTGTACGATTCCCACCTGACAGGCTTTCGTACAAAAATTTCAGATTTTTTGTACGATTCCCACCTGACAGGCTTTCGTACAAAAATTTCAGATTTTTTGTACGATTCCCACCTGACAGGCTTTTGTACAAAAATTTCAGATTTTTTGTACGATTCCCACCTGACAGGCTTTCGTACAAAAATTTCAGATTTTTTGTACGATTCCCACCTGACAGGCTTTCGTACAAAAATTTCAGATTTTTTGTACGATTCCCACCTGACAGGCTTTTGTACAAAAATTTCAGATTTTTTGTACAATTCCCACCTGACAGGCTTTCGTACAAAAATTTCAGATTTTTTGTACGATTCCCACCTGACAGGCTTTCGTACAAAAATTTCAGATTTTTTGTACGATTCCCACCTGACAGGCTTTCGTACAAAAATTTCAGATTTTTTGTACGATTCCCACCTGACAGGCTTTCGTACAAAAATTTCAGATTTTTTGTACGATTCCCACCTGACAGGCTTTCGTACAAAAATTTCAGATTTTTTGTACGATTCCCACCTGACAGGCTTTCGTACAAAAATTTCAGATTTTTTGTACGATTCCCACTCTGACAGGCTTTCGTACAAAAATTTCAGATTTTTTGTACGATTCCCACCTGACAGGCTTTCGTACAAAAATTTCAGATTTTTTGTACAATTCCCACCTGACAGGCTTTCGTACAAAAATTTCAGATTTTTTGTACGATTCCCACCTGACAGGCTTTCGTACAAAAATTTCAGATTTTTTGTACGATTCCCACCTGACAGGCTTTCGTACAAAAATTTCAGATTTTTTGTACGATTCCCACCTGACAGGCTTTCGTACAAAAATTTCAGATTTTTTGTACGATTCCCACCTGACAGGCTTTCGTACAAAAATTTCAGATTTTTTGTACGATTCCCACCTGACAGGCTTTCGTACAAAAATTTCAGATTTTTTGTACGATTCCCACCTGACAGGCTTTCGTACAAAAATTTCAGATTTTTTGTACGATTCCCACCTGACAGGCTTTCGTACAAAAATTTCAGATTTTTTGTACGATTCCCACCTGACAGGCTTTCGTACAAAAATTTCAGATTTTTTGTACGATTCCCACCTGACAGGCTTTCGTACAAAAATTTCAGATTTTTTGTACGATTCCCACCTGACAGGCTTTTGTACAAAAATTTCAGATTTTTTGTACAATTCCCACCTGACAGGCTTTCGTACAAAAATTTCAGATTTTTTGTACGATTCCCACCTGACAGGCTTTCGTACAAAAATTTCAGATTTTTTGTACGATTCCCACCTGACAGGCTTTTGTACAAAAATTTCAGATTTTTTGTACAATTCCCACCTGACAGGCTTTCGTACAAAAATTTCAGATTTTTTGTACGATTCCCACCTGACAGGCTCTCGTACAAAAATTTCAGATTTTTTGTACGATTCCCACCTGACAGGCTTTCGTACAAAAATTTCAGATTTTTTGTACGATTCCCACCTGACAGGCTTTCGTACAAAAATTTCAGATTTTTTGTACGATTCCCACCTGACAGGCTTTCGTACAAAAATTTCAGATTTTTTGTACGATTCCCACCTGACAGGCTTTCGTACAAAAATTTCAGATTTTTTGTACGATTCCCACTGACAGGCTTTCGTACAAAAATTTCAGATTTTTTGTACGATTCCCACCTGACAGGCTTTCGTACAAAAATTTCAGATTTTTTGTACGATTCCCACCTGACAGGCTTTCGTACAAAAATTTCAGATTTTTTGTACGATTCCCACCTGACAGGCTTTTGTACAAAAATTTCAGATTTTTTGTACAATTCCCACCTGACAGGCTTTCGTACAAAAATTTCAGATTTTTTGTACGATTCCCACCTGACAGGCTTTCGTACAAAAATTTCAGATTTTTTGTACGATTCCCACCTGACAGGCTTTCGTACAAAAATTTCAGATTTTTTGTACGATTCCCACCTGACAGGCTTTCGTACAAAAATTTCAGATTTTTTGTACGATTCCCACCTGACAGGCTTTCGTACAAAAATTTCAGATTTTTTGTACGATTCCCACCTGACAGGCTTTCGTATAAAAATTTCAGATTTTTTGTGCGATTCCCACCTGACAGGCTTTCGTACAAAAATTTCAGATTTTTTGTACGATTCCCACCTGACAGGCTTTCGTACAAAAATTTCAGATTTTTTGTACGATTCCCACCTGACAGGCTTTCGTACAAAAATTTCAGATTTTTTGTACGATTCCCACCTGACAGGCTTTCGTACAAAAATTTCAGATTTTTTGTACGATTCCCACCTGACAGGCTTTCGTACAAAAATTTCAGATTTTTTGTACGATTCCCACCTGACAGGCTTTCGTACAAAAATTTCAGATTTTTTGTACGATTCCCACCTGACAGGCTTTCGTACAAAAATTTCAGATTTTTTGTACGATTCCCACCTGACAGGCTTTCGTACAAAAATTTCAGATTTTTTGTACGATTCCCACCTGACAGGCTTTTGTACAAAAATTTCAGATTTTTTGTACAATTCCCACCTGACAGGCTTTCGTACAAAAATTTCAGATTTTTTGTACGATTCCCACCTGACAGGCTTTCGTACAAAAATTTCAGATTTTTTGTACGATTCCCACCTGACAGGCTTTTGTACAAAAATTTCAGATTTTTTGTACAATTCCCACCTGACAGGCTTTCGTACAAAAATTTCAGATTTTTTGTACGATTCCCACCTGACAGGCTTTCGTACAAAAATTTCAGATTTTTTTGTACGATTCCCACCTGACAGGCTTTCGTACAAAAATTTCAGATTTTTTGTACGATTCCCACCTGACAGGCTTTCGTACAAAAATTTCAGATTTTTTGTACGATTCCCACCTGACAGGCTTTCGTACAAAAATTTCAGATTTTTTGTACGATTCCCACCTGACAGGCTTTCGTACAAAAATTTCAGATTTTTTGTACGATTCCCACCTGACAGGCTTTCGTACAAAAATTTCAGATTTTTTGTAGGATTCCCACCTGACAGGCTTTCGTACAAAAATTTCAGATTTTTTGTACGATTCCCACCTGACAGGCTTTCGTACAAAAATTTCAGATTTTTTGTACAATTCCCACCTGACAGGCTTTCGTACAAAAATTTCAGATTTTTTGTACGATTCCCACCTGACAGGCTTTCGTACAAAAATTTCAGATTTTTTTGTACGATTCCCACCTGACAGGCTTTTGTACAAAAATTTCAGATTTTTTGTACAATTCCCACCTGACAGGCTTTCGTACAAAAATTTCAGATTTTTTGTACGATTCCCACCTGACAGGCTTTCGTACAAAAATTTCAGATTTTTTGTACGATTCCCACCTGACAGGCTTTCGTACAAAAATTTCAGATTTTTTGTACGATTCCCACCTGACAGGCTTTCGTACAAAAATTTCAGATTTTTTGTACAATTCCCACCTGACAGGCTTTCGTACAAAAATTTCAGATTTTTTGTACGATTCCCACCTGACAGGCTTTTGTACAAAAATTTCAGATTTTTTGTACGATTCCCACCTGACAGGCTTTCGTACAAAAATTTCAGATTTTTTGTACGATTCCCACACTGACAGGCTTTCGTACAAAAATTTCAGATTTTTTGTACGATTCCCACCTGACAGGCTTTCGTACAAAAATTTCAGATTTTTTGTACGATTCCCACCTGACAGGCTTTCGTACAAAAATTTCAGATTTTTTGTACGATTCCCACCTGACAGGCTTTCGTACAAAAATTTCAGATTTTTTGTACGATTCCCACCTGACAGGCTTTCGTACAAAAATTTCAGATTTTTTGTACAATTCCCACCTGACAGGCTTTCGTACAAAAATTTCAGATTTTTTGTACAATTCCCACCTGACAGGCTTTCGTACAAAAATTTCAGATTTTTTGTACGATTCCCACCTGACAGGCTTTCGTACAAAAATTTCAGATTTTTTTGTACGATTCCCACCTGACAGGCTTTCGTACAAAAATTTCAGATTTTTTGTACGATTCCCACCTGACAGGCTTTCGTACAAAAAGTTCAGATTTTTTGTACAATTCCCACCTGACAGGCTTTCGTACAAAATTTCAGATTTTTTGTACAATTCCCACCTGACAGGCTTTCGTACAAAAATTTCAGATTTTTTGTACGATTCCCACCTGACAGGCTTTCGTACAAAAATTTCAGATTTTTTGTACGATTCACACCTGACAGGCTTTCGTACAAAAATTTCAGATTTTTTGTACGATTCCCACCTGACAGGCTTTCGTACAAAAATTTCAGATTTTTTGTACGATTCCCACCTGACAGGCTTTCGTACAAAAATTTCAGATTTTTTGTACGATTCCCACCTGACAGGCTTTCGTACAAAAATTTCAGATTTTTTGTACGATTCCCACCTGACAGGCTTTCGTACAAAAATTTCAGATTTTTTGTACGATTCCCACCTGACAGGCTTTCGTACAAAAATTTCAGATTTTTTGTACGATTCCCACCTGACAGGCTTTCGTACAAAAATTTCAGATTTTTTGTACGATTCCCACCTGACAGGCTTTCGTACAAAAATTTCAGATTTTTTGTACAATTCCCACCTGACAGGCTTTCGTACAAAAATTTCAGATTTTTTGTACAATTCCCACCTGACAGGCTTTCGTACAAAAATTTCAGATTTTTTGTACGATTCCCACCTGTCAGGCTTTCGTACAAAAATTTCAGATTTTTTGTACGATTCCCACCTGACAGGCTTTCGTACAAAAATTTCAGATTTTTTGTACAATTCCCACCTGACAGGCTTTCGTACAAAAATTTCAGATTTTTTGTACGATTCCCACCTGACAGGCTTTCGTACAAAAATTTCAGATTTTTTGTACGATTCCCACCTGACAGGCTTTCGTACAAAAATTTCAGATTTTTTGTACGATTCCCACCTGACAGGCTTTCGTACAAAAAGTTCAGATTTTTTGTACAATTCCCACCTGACAGGCTTTCGTACAAAATTTCAGATTTTTTGTACAATTCCCACCTGACAGGCTTTTGTACAAAAATTTCAGATTTTTTGTACGATTCCCACCTGACAGGCTTTCGTACAAAAATTTCAGATTTTTTGTACGATTCCCACCTGACAGGCTTTCGTACAAAAATTTCAGATTTTTTGTACGATTCCCACCTGACAGGCTTTCGTACAAAAATTTCAGATTTTTTGTACGATTCCCACCTGACAGGCTTTCGTACAAAAATTTCAGATTTTTTGTACGATTCCCACCTGACAGGCTTTCGTACAAAAATTTCAGATTTTTTGTACGATTCCCACCTGACAGGCTTTCGTACAAAAATTTCAGATTTTTTGTACGATTCCCACCTGACAGGCTTTCGTACAAAAATTTCAGATTTTTTGTACGATTCCCACCTGACAGGCTTTTGTACAAAAATTTCAGATTTTTTGTACAATTCCCACCTGACAGGCTTTCGTACAAAAATTTCAGATTTTTTGTACGATTCCCACCTGACAGGCTTTCGTACAAAAATTTCAGATTTTTTGTACGATTCCCACCTGACAGGCTTTTTGTACAAAAATTTCAGATTTTTTGTACAATTCCCACCTGACAGGCTTTCGTACAAAAATTTCAGATTTTTTGTACGATTCCCACCTGACAGGCTTTCGTACAAAAATTTCAGATTTTTTGTACGATTCCCACCTGACAGGCTTTCGTACAAAAATTTCAGATTTTTTGTACGATTCCCACCTGACAGGCTTTCGTACAAAAATTTCAGATTTTTTGTACGATTCCCACCTGACAGGCTTTCGTACAAAAATTTCAGATTTTTTGTACGATTCCCACCTGACAGGCTTTCGTACAAAAATTTCAGATTTTTTGTGCGATTCCCACCTGACAGGCTTTCGTACAAAAATTTCAGATTTTTTGTAGGATTCCCACCTGACAGGCTTTCGTACAAAAATTTCAGATTTTTTGTACGATTCCCACCTGACAGGCTTTCGTACAAAAATTTCAGATTTTTTGTACAATTCCCACCTGACAGGCTTTCGTACAAAAATTTCAGATTTTTTGTACGATTCCCACCTGACAGGCTTTCGTACAAAAATTTCAGATTTTTTGTACGATTCCCACCTGACAGGCTTTCGTACAAAAATTTCAGATTTTTTGTACAATTCCCACCTGACAGGCTTTCGTACAAAAATTTCAGATTTTTTGTACGATTCCCACCTGACAGGCTTTCGTACAAAAATTTCAGATTTTTTGTACGATTCCCACCTGACAGGCTTTCGTACAAAAATTTCAGATTTTTTGTACAATTCCCACCTGACAGGCTTTTCGTACAAAAATTTCAGATTTTTTGTACGATTCCCACCTGACAGGCTTTCGTACAAAAATTTCAGATTTTTTGTACGATTCCCACCTGACAGGCTTTCGTACAAAAATTTCAGATTTTTTGTACGATTCCCACCTGACAGGCTTTCGTACAAAAATTTCAGATTTTTTGTACGATTCCCACCTGACAGGCTTTCGTACAAAAATTTCAGATTTTTTGTACGATTCCCACCTGACAGGCTTTCGTACAAAAATTTCAGATTTTTTGTACGATTCCCACCTGACAGGCTTTTGTACAAAAATTTCAGATTTTTTGTACGATTCCCACCTGACAGGCTTTGTACAAAAATTTCAGATTTTTTGTACGATTCCCACCTGACAGGCTTTCGTACAAAAATTTCAGATTTTTTGTACGATTCCCACCTGACAGGCTTTCATAAAAAAATTTCAGATTTTTTGTACGATTCCCACCTGACAGGCTTTTGTACAAAAATTTCAGATTTTTTGTACAATTCCCACCTGACAGGCTTTCGTACAAAAATTTCAGATTTTTTGTACGATTCCCACCTGACAGGCTTTTGTACAAAAATTTCAGATTTTTTGTACAATTCCCACCTGACAGGCTTTCGTACAAAAATTTCAGATTTTTTGTACGATTCCCACCTGACAGGCTTTTGTACAAAAATTTCAGATTTTTTGTACAATTCCCACCTGACAGGCTTTCGTACAAAAATTTCAGATTTTTTGTACGATTCCCACCTGACAGGCTTTTGTACAAAAATTTCAGATTTTTTGTACAATTCCCACCTGACAGGCTTTCGTACAAAAATTTCAGATTTTTTGTACGATTCCCACCTGACAGGCTTTCGTACAAAAATTTCAGATTTTTTGTACAATTCCCACCTGACAGGCTTTCGTACAAAAATTTCAGATTTTTTGTACGATTCCCACATGTCAGGCTTTCGTACAAAAATTTCAGATTTTTTGTACGATTCCCACCTGACAGGCTTTCGTACAAAAATTTCAGATTTTTTGTACGATTCCCACCTGACAGGCTTTTGTACAAAAATTTCAGATTTTTTGTACAATTCCCACCTGACAGGCTTTCGTACAAAAATTTCAGATTTTTTGTACGATTCCCACCTGACAGGCTTTCGTACAAAAATTTCAGATTTTTTGTACGATTCCCACCTGACAGGCTTTCGTACAAAAATTTCAGATTTTTTGTACGATTCCCACCTGACAGGCTTTCGTACAAAAATTTCAGATTTTTTGTACGATTCCCACCTGACAGGCTTTCGTACAAAATTTCAGATTTTTTGTACAATTCCCACCTGACAGGCTTTCGTACAAAAATTTCAGATTTTTTGTACGATTCCCACCTGACAGGCTTTCGTACAAAAATTTCAGATTTTTTGTACGATTCCCACCTGACAGGCTTTCGTACAAAAATTTCAGATTTTTTGTACGATTCCCACCTGACAGGCTTTCGTACAAAAATTTCAGATTTTTTGTACGATTCCCACCTGACAGGCTTTCGTACAAAATTTCAGATTTTTTGTACGATTCCCACCTGACAGGCTTTCGTACAAAAATTTCAGATTTTTTGTACGATTCCCACCTGACAGGCTTTCGTACAAAAATTTCAGATTTTTTGTACGATTCCCACCTGACAGGCTTTCGTACAAAAATTTCAGATTTTTTGTACGATTCCCACCTGACAGGCTTTCGTACAAAAATTTCAGATTTTTTGTACGATTCCCACCTGACAGGCTTTCGTACAAAAATTTCAGATTTTTTGTACGATTCCCACCTGACAGGCTTTCGTACAAAAATTTCAGATTTTTTGTACGATTCCCACCTGACAGGCTTTTGTACAAAAATTTCAGATTTTTTGTACAATTCCCACCTGACAGGCTTTCGTACAAAAATTTCAGATTTTTTGTACGATTCCCACCTGACAGGCTTTCGTACAAAAATTTCAGATTTTTTGTACGATTCCCACCTGACAGGCTTTTGTACAAAAATTTCAGATTTTTTGTACGATTCCCACCTGACAGGCTTTCGTACAAAAATTTCAGATTTTTTGTACGATTCCCACCTGACAGGCTTTCGTACAAAAATTTCAGATTTTTTGTACGATTCCCACCTGACAGGCTTTCGTACAAAAATTTCAGATTTTTTGTACGATTCCCACCTGACAGGCTTTCGTACAAAAATTTCAGATTTTTTGTACGATTCCCACCTGACAGGCTTTCGTACAAAAATTTCAGATTTTTTGTACGATTCCCACCTGACAGGCTTTCGTACAAAAATTTCAGATTTTTTGTGCGATTCCCACCTGACAGGCTTTCGTACAAAAATTTCAGATTTTTTGTAGGATTCCCACCTGACAGGCTTTCGTACAAAAATTTCAGATTTTTTGTACGATTCCCACCTGACAGGCTTTCGTACAAAAATTTCAGATTTTTTGTACGATTCCCACCTGACAGGCTTTCGTACAAAAATTTCAGATTTTTTGTACGATTCCCACCTGACAGGCTTTCGTACAAAAATTTCAGATTTTTTGTACGATTCCCACCTGACAGGCTTTCGTACAAAAATTTCAGATTTTTTGTACGATTCCCACCTGACAGGCTTTCGTACAAAAATTTCAGATTTTTTGTACGATTCCCACCTGACAGGCTTTCGTACAAAAATTTCAGATTTTTTGTACGATTCCCACCTGACAGGCTTTTGTACAAAAATTTCAGATTTTTTGTACAATTCCCACCTGACAGGCTTTCGTACAAAAATTTCAGATTTTTTGTACGATTCCCACCTGACAGGCTTTCGTACAAAAATTTCAGATTTTTTGTACGATTCCCACCTGACAGGCTTTCGTACAAAAATTTCAGATTTTTTGTACAATTCCCACCTGACAGGCTTTCGTACAAAAATTTCAGATTTTTTGTACGATTCCCACCTGACAGGCTCTCGTACAAAAATTTCAGATTTTTTGTACGATTCCCACCTGACAGGCTTTCGTACAAAAATTTCAGATTTTTTGTACGATTCCCACCTGACAGGCTTTCGTACAAAAATTTCAGATTTTTTGTACGATTCCCACCTGACAGGCTTTCGTACAAAAATTTCAGATTTTTTGTACGATTCCCACCTGACAGGCTTTCGTACAAAAATTTCAGATTTTTTGTGCGATTCCCACTGACAGGCTTTCGTACAAAAATTTCAGATTTTTTGTAGGATTCCCACCTGACAGGCTTTCGTACAAAAATTTCAGATTTTTTGTACGATTCCCACCTGACAGGCTTTCGTACAAAAATTTCAGATTTTTTGTACAATTCCCACCTGACAGGCTTTCGTACAAAAATTTCAGATTTTTTGTACGATTCCCACCTGACAGGCTTTCGTACAAAAATTTCAGATTTTTTGTACGATTCCCACCTGACAGGCTTTTGTACAAAAATTTCAGATTTTTTGTACAATTCCCACCTGACAGGCTTTCGTACAAAAATTTCAGATTTTTTGTACGATTCCCACCTGACAGGCTTTCGTACAAAAATTTCAGATTTTTTGTACGATTCCCACCTGACAGGCTTTCGTACAAAAATTTCAGATTTTTTGTACGATTCCCACCTGACAGGCTTTCGTACAAAAATTTCAGATTTTTTGTACAATTCCCACCTGACAGGCTTTCGTACAAAATTTCAGATTTTTTGTACAATTCCCACCTGACAGGCTTTTGTACAAAAATTTCAGATTTTTTGTACGATTCCCACCTGACAGGCTTTCGTACAAAAATTTCAGATTTTTTGTACGATTCACACTGACAGGCTCTCGTACAAAAATTTCAGATTTTTTGTACGATTCCCACCTGACAGGCTTTCGTACAAAATTTCAGATTTTTTGTACAATTCCCACCTGACAGGCTTTCGTACAAAAATTTCAGATTTTTTGTACGATTCCCACCTGACAGGCTTTCGTACAAAAATTTCAGATTTTTTGTACGATTCCCACCTGACAGGCTTTCGTACAAAAATTTCAGATTTTTTGTACGATTCCCACCTGACAGGCTTTCGTACAAAAAGTTCAGATTTTTTGTACAATTCCCACCTGACAGGCTTTCGTACAAAAAGTTCAGATTTTTTGTACAATTCCCACCTGACAGGCTTTCGTACAAAAATTTCAGATTTTTTGTACGATTCCCACCTGACAGGCTTTCGTACAAAAATTTCAGATTTTTTGTACGATTCCCACACTGACAGGCTTTCGTACAAAAATTTCAGATTTTTTGTACGATTCCCACCTGACAGGCTTTCGTACAAAATTTCAGATTTTTTGTACAATTCCCACCTGACAGGCTTTCGTACAAAAATTTCAGATTTTTTGTACGATTCCCACCTGACAGGCTTTCGTACAAAAATTTCAGATTTTTTTGTACGATTCCCACCTGACAGGCTTTCGTACAAAAATTTCAGATTTTTTGTACGATTCCCACCTGACAGGCTTTCGTACAAAAAGTTCAGATTTTTTGTACAATTCCCACCTGACAGGCTTTCGTACAAAATTTCAGATTTTTTGTACAATTCCCACCTGACAGGCTTTTGTACAAAAATTTCAGATTTTTTGTACGATTCCCACCTGACAGGCTTTCGTACAAAAATTTCAGATTTTTTGTACGATTCACACTGACAGGCTTTCGTACAAAAATTTCAGATTTTTTGTACGATTCCCACCTGACAGGCTTTCGTACAAAAATTTCAGGTTTTTTGTACGATTCCCACCTGACAGGCTTTCGTACAAAAATTTCAGATTTTTTGTACGATTCCCACCTGACAGGCTTTCGTACAAAAATTTCAGATTTTTTGTACGATTCCCACCTGACAGGCTTTCGTACAAAAATTTCAGATTTTTTGTACGATTCCCACCTGACAGGCTTTCGTACAAAAATTTCAGATTTTTTGTACGATTCCCACCTGACAGGCTTTTGTACAAAAATTTCAGATTTTTTGTACGATTCCCACCTCACAGGCTTTCGTACAAAAATTTCAGATTTTTTGTACAATTCCCACCTGACAGGCTTTCGTACAAAAATTTCAGATTTTTTGTACAATTCCCACCTGACAGGCTTTCGTACAAAAATTTCAGATTTTTTGTACGATTCCCACCTGACAGGCTTTCGTACAAAAATTTCAGATTTTTTTGTACGATTCCCACCTGACAGGCTTTCGTACAAAAATTTCAGATTTTTTGTACGATTCCCACCTGACAGGCTTTCGTACAAAAATTTCAGATTTTTTGTACGATTCCCACCTGACAGGCTTTCGTACAAAAAGTTCAGATTTTTTGTACAATTCCCACCTGACAGGCTTTCGTACAAAATTTCAGATTTTTTGTACAATTCCCACCTGACAGGCTTTTGTACAAAAATTTCAGATTTTTTGTACGATTCCCACCTGACAGGCTTTCGTACAAAAATTTCAGATTTTTTGTACGATTCACACTGACAGGCTTTCGTACAAAAATTTCAGATTTTTTGTACGATTCCCACCTGACAGGCTTTCGTACAAAAATTTCAGATTTTTTGTACGATTCCCACCTGACAGGCTTTCGTACAAAAATTTCAGATTTTTTGTACGATTCCCACCTGACAGGCTTTCGTACAAAAATTTCAGATTTTTTGTACGATTCCCACCTGACAGGCTTTCGTACAAAAATTTCAGATTTTTTGTACGATTCCCACCTGACAGGCTTTCGTACAAAAATTTCAGATTTTTTGTACGATTCCCACCTGACAGGCTTTCGTACAAAAATTTCAGATTTTTTGTACAATTCCCACCTGACAGGCTTTCGTACAAAAATTTCAGATTTTTTGTACGATTCCCACCTGACAGGCTTTCGTACAAAAATTTCAGATTTTTTGTACGATTCCCACCTGACAGGCTTTAGTACAAAAATTTCAGATTTTTTGTACAATTCCCACCTGACAGGCTTTCGTACAAAAATTTCAGATTTTTTGTACGATTCCCACCTGACAGGCTCTCGTACAAAAATTTCAGATTTTTTGTACGATTCCCACCTGACAGGCTTTCGTACAAAAATTTCAGATTTTTTGTACGATTCCCACCTGACAGGCTTTCGTACAAAAATTTCAGATTTTTTGTACGATTCCCACCTGACAGGCTTTCGTACAAAAATTTCAGATTTTTTGTACGATTCCCACCTGACAGGCTTTCGTACAAAAATTTCAGATTTTTTGTGCGATTCCCACCTGACAGGCTTTCGTACAAAAATTTCAGATTTTTTGTAGGATTCCCACCTGACAGGCTTTCGTACAAAAATTTCAGATTTTTTGTACGATTCCCACCTGACAGGCTTTCGTACAAAAATTTCAGATTTTTTGTACAATTCCCACCTGACAGGCTTTCGTACAAAATTTTCAGATTTTTTGTACGATTCCCACCTGACAGGCTTTCGTACAAAAATTTCAGATTTTTTGTACGATTCCCACCTGACAGGCTTTCGTACAAAAATTTCAGATTTTTTGTACAATTCCCACCTGACAGGCTTTCGTACAAAAATTTCAGATTTTTTGTACGATTCCCACCTGACAGGCTTTCGTACAAAAATTTCAGATTTTTTGTACGATTCCCACCTGACAGGCTTTTGTACAAAAATTTCAGATTTTTTGTACGATTCCCACCTGACAGGCTTTCGTACAAAAATTTCAGATTTTTTGTACAATTCCCACCTGACAGGCTTTCGTACAAAAATTTCAGATTTTTTGTACAATTCCCACCTGACAGGCTTTCGTACAAAAATTTCAGATTTTTTGTACGATTCCCACATGACAGGCTTTCGTACAAAAATTTCAGATTTTTTGTACGATTCCCACCTGACAGGCTTTCGTACAAAAATTTCAGATTTTTTGTACGATTCCCACCTGACAGGCTTTCGTACAAAAATTTCAGATTTTTTGTACGATTCCCACCTGACAGGCTTTCGTACAAAAATTTCAGATTTTTTGTACGATTCCCACCTGACAGGCTTTCGTACAAAAATTTCAGATTTTTTGTACGATTCCCACCTGACAGGCTTTTGTACAAAAATTTCAGATTTTTTGTACGATTCCCACCTGACAGGCTTTCGTACAAAAATTTCAGATTTTTTGTACGATTCCCACTGACAGGCTTTCGTACAAAAATTTCAGATTTTTTGTACGATTCCCACCTGACAGGCTTTCGTACAAAAATTTCAGGTTTTTTGTACGATTCCCACCTGACAGGCTTTCATAAAAAAAATTCAGATTTTTTGTACGATTCCCACCTGACAGGCTTTTGTACAAAAATTTCAGATTTTTTGTACGATTCCCACCTGACAGGCTTTCGTACAAAAATTTCAGATTTTTTGTACGATTCCCACCTGACAGGCTTTCGTACAAAAATTTCAGATTTTTTGTACGATTCCCACCTGACAGGCTTTCGTACAAAAATTTCAGATTTTTTGTACGATTCCCACCTGACAGGCTTTCGTACAAAAATTTCAGATTTTTTGTACGATTCCCACCTGACAGGCTTTCGTACAAAAATTTCAGATTTTTTGTACGATTCCCACCTGACAGGCTTTCGTACAAAAATTTCAGATTTTTTGTACAATTCCCACCTGACAGGCTTTCGTACAAAAATTTCAGATTTTTTGTACGATTCCCACATGACAGGCTTTCGTACAAAAATTTCAGATTTTTTGTACGATTCCCACCTGACAGGCTTTCGTACAAAAATTTCAGATTTTTTGTACGATTCCCACCTGACAGGCTTTCGTACAAAAATTTCAGATTTTTTGTACGATTCCCACCTGACAGGCTTTCGTACAAAAATTTCAGATTTTTTGTACAATTCCCACCTGACAGGCTTTCGTACAAAATTTCAGATTTTTTGTACAATTCCCACCTGACAGGCTTTCGTACAAAAATTTCAGATTTTTTGTACGATTCCCACCTGACAGGCTTTCGTACAAAAATTTCAGATTTTTTGTACGATTCCCACCTGACAGGCTTTCGTACAAAAATTTCAGATTTTTTGTACGATTCCCACCTGACAGGCTTTCGTACAAAAATTTCAGATTTTTTGTACGATTCCCACCTGACAGGCTTTCATAAAAAAAATTTCAGATTTTTTGTACGATTCCCACCTGACAGGCTTTTGTACAAAAATTTCAGATTTTTTGTACGATTCCCACCTGACAGGCTTTCGTACAAAAATTTCAGATTTTTTGTACGATTCCCACCTGACAGGCTTTCGTACAAAAATTTCAGATTTTTTGTACAATTCCCACCTGACAGGCTTTCGTAAAAAAAATTCATATTTTTTGTACGATTCCCACCTGACAGGCTTTTGTACAAAAATTTCAGATTTTTTGTACAATTCCCACCTGACAGGCTTTCGTACAAAAATTTCAGATTTTTTGTACGATTCCCACCTGACAGGCTTTCGTACAAAAATTTCAGATTTTTTGTACAATTCCCACCTGACAGGCTTTCGTACAAAAATTTCAGATTTTTTGTACGATTCCCACCTGACAGGCTTTCGTACAAAAATTTCAGATTTTTTGTACAATTCCCACCTGACAGGCTTTCGTACAAAAATTTCAGATTTTTTGTACGATTCCCACATGACAGGCTTTCGTACAAAAATTTCAGATTTTTTGTACGATTCCCACCTGACAGGCTTTCGTACAAAAATTTCAGATTTTTTGTACGATTCCCACCTGACAGGCTTTTGTACAAAAATTTCAGATTTTTTGTACAATTCCCACCTGACAGGCTTTCGTACAAAAATTTCAGATTTTTTGTACGATTCCCACCTGACAGGCTTTCGTACAAAAATTTCAGATTTTTTGTACGATTCCCACCTGACAGGCTTTCGTACAAAAATTTCAGATTTTTTGTACGATTCCCACCTGACAGGCTTTCGTACAAAAAGTTCAGATTTTTTGTACAATTCCCACCTGACAGGCTTTCGTACAAAATTTCAGATTTTTTGTACAATTCCCACCTGACAGGCTTTCGTACAAAAATTTCAGATTTTTTGTACGATTCCCACCTGACAGGCTTTCGTACAAAAATTTCAGATTTTTTGTACGATTCCCACCTGACAGGCTTTCGTACAAAAATTTCAGATTTTTTGTACGATTCCCACCTGACAGGCTTTCGTACAAAAATTTCAGATTTTTTGTACGATTCCCACCTGACAGGCTTTCATAAAAAAAATTCAGATTTTTTGTACGATTCCCACCTGACAGGCTTTCGTACAAAAATTTCAGATTTTTTGTACAATTCCCACCTGACAGGCTTTCGTACAAAAATTTCAGATTTTTTGTACGATTCCCACCTGACAGGCTTTCGTACAAAAATTTCAGATTTTTTGTACGATTCCCACCTGACAGGCTTTTGTACAAAAATTTCAGATTTTTTGTACAATTCCCACCTGACAGGCTTTCGTACAAAAATTTCAGATTTTTTGTACGATTCCCACCTGACAGGCTTTCGTACAAAAATTTCAGATTTTTTGTACGATTCCCACCTGACAGGCTTTCGTACAAAAATTTCAGATTTTTTGTACGATTCCCACCTGACAGGCTTTCGTACAAAAAGTTCAGATTTTTTGTACAATTCCCACCTGACAGGCTTTCGTACAAAATTTCAGATTTTTTGTACAATTCCCACCTGACAGGCTTTCGTACAAAAATTTCAGATTTTTTGTACGATTCCCACCTGACAGGCTTTCGTACAAAAATTTCAGATTTTTTGTACGATTCCCACCTGACAGGCTTTCGTACAAAAATTTCAGATTTTTTGTACGATTCCCACCTGACAGGCTTTCGTACAAAAATTTCAGATTTTTTGTACGATTCCCACCTGACAGGCTTTCGTACAAAAAGTTCAGATTTTTTGTACAATTCCCACCTGACAGGCTTTCGTACAAAAATTTCAGATTTTTTGTACAATTCCCACCTGACAGGCTTTTGTACAAAAATTTCAGATTTTTTGTACGATTCCCACCTGACAGGCTTTCGTACAAAAATTTCAGATTTTTTGTACGATTCCCACTGACAGGCTTTCGTACAAAAATTTCAGATTTTTTGTACGATTCCCACCTGACAGGCTTTCGTACAAAAATTTCAGATTTTTTGTACGATTCCCACCTGACAGGCTTTCATAAAAAAAATTCAGATTTTTTGTACAATTCCCACCTGACAGGCTTTCGTACAAAAATTTCAGATTTTTTGTACGATTCCCAGATGTCAGGCTTTCGTACAAAAATTTCAGATTTTTTGTACAATTCCCACCTGACAGGCTTTCGTACAAAAATTTCAGATTTTTTGTACGATTCCCACATGTCAGGCTTTCGTACAAAAATTTCAGATTTTTTGTACGATTCCCACCTGACAGGCTTTCGTACAAAAATTTCAGATTTTTTGTACGATTCCCACCTGACAGGCTTTTGTACAAAAATTTCAGATTTTTTGTACAATTCCCACCTGACAGGCTTTCGTACAAAAATTTCAGATTTTTTGTACGATTCCCACCTGACAGGCTTTCGTACAAAAATTTCAGATTTTTTGTACGATTCCCACCTGACAGGCTTTCGTACAAAAATTTCAGATTTTTTGTACGATTCCCACCTGACAGGCTTTCGTACAAAAAGTTCAGATTTTTTGTACAATTCCCACCTGACAGGCTTTCGTACAAAATTTCAGATTTTTTGTACAATTCCCACCTGACAGGCTTTCGTACAAAAATTTCAGATTTTTTGTACGATTCCCACCTGACAGGCTTTCGTACAAAAATTTCAGATTTTTTGTACGATTCCCACCTGACAGGCTTTCGTACAAAAATTTCAGGATTTTTTGTACGATTCCCACCTGACAGGCTTTCATAAAAAATTTCAGATTTTTTGTACGATTCCCACCTGACAGGCTTTTGTACAAAAATTTCAGATTTTTTGTACAATTCCCACCTGACAGGCTTTCGTACAAAAATTTCAGATTTTTTGTACGATTCCCACCTGACAGGCTTTCGTACAAAAATTTCAGATTTTTTGTACGATTCCCACCTGACAGGCTTTCGTACAAAAATTTCAGATTTTTTGTACAATTCCCACCTGACAGACTTTCGTACAAAAATTTCAGATTTTTTGTACGATTCACACCTGATAGGCTTTCGTACAAAAATTTCAGATTTTTTGTACGATTCCCACCTGACAGGCTTTCGTACAAAAAGTTCAGATTTTTTGTACAATTCCCACCTGACAGGCTTTCGTACAAAATTTCAGATTTTTTGTACAATTCCCACCTGACAGGCTTTTGTACAAAAATTTCAGATTTTTTGTACGATTCCCACCTGACAGGCTTTCGTACAAAAATTTCAGATTTTTTGTACGATTCCCACCTGACAGGCTTTCGTACAAAAATTTCAGATTTTTTGTACGATTCCCACCTGACAGGCTTTCATACAAAAATTTCAGGTTTTTTGTACGATTCCCACCTGACAGGCTTTCATACAAAAATTTCAGATTTTTTGTACGATTCCCACCTGACAGGCTTTCGTACAAAAATTTCAGATTTTTTGTACGATTCCCAGATGTCAGGCTTTCGTACAAAAATTTCAGATTTTTTGTACAATTCCCACCTGACAGGCTTTCGTACAAAAATTTCAGATTTTTTGTACGATTCCCACATGACAGGCTTTCGTACAAAAATTTCAGATTTTTTGTACGATTCCCACCTGACAGGCTTTCGTACAAAAATTTCAGATTTTTTGTACGATTCCCACCTGACAGGCTTTTGTACAAAAATTTCAGATTTTTTGTACAATTCCCACCTGACAGGCTTTCGTACAAAAATTTCAGATTTTTTGTACGATTCCCACCTGACAGGCTTTCGTACAAAAATTTCAGATTTTTTGTACGATTCCCACCTGACAGGCTTTCGTACAAAAATTTCAGATTTTTTGTACGATTCCCACCTGACAGGCTTTCGTACAAAAAGTTCAGATTTTTTGTACAATTCCCACCTGACAGGCTTTCGTACAAAATTTCAGATTTTTTGTACAATTCCCACCTGACAGGCTTTCGTACAAAAATTTCAGATTTTTTGTACGATTCCCACCTGACAGGCTTTCGTACAAAAATTTCAGATTTTTTGTACGATTCCCACTGACAGGCTTTCGTACAAAAATTTCAGATTTTTTGTACGATTCCCACCTGACAGGCTTTCGTACAAAAATTTCAGGTTTTTTGTACGATTCCCACCTGACAGGCTTTCATAAAAAAAATTCAGATTTTTTGTACGATTCCCACCTGACAGGCTTTTGTACAAAAATTTCAGATTTTTTGTACAATTCCCACCTGACAGGCTTTCGTACAAAAATTTCAGATTTTTTGTACGATTCCCACCTGACAGGCTTTCGTACAAAAATTTCAGATTTTTTGTACGATTCCCACCTGACAGGCTTTTGTACAAAAATTTCAGATTTTTTGTACAATTCCCACCTGACAGGCTTTCGTACAAAAATTTCAGATTTTTTGTACGATTCACACCTGACAGGCTTTCGTACAAAAATTTCAGATTTTTTGTACGATTCCCACCTGACAGGCTTTCGTACCAAAATTTCAGATTTTTTGTACGATTCCCACCTGACAGGCTTTCGTACAAAAAGTTCAGATTTTTTGTACAATTCCCACCTGACAGGCTTTCGTACAAAAATTTCAGATTTTTTGTACGATTCCCACCTGACAGGCTTTCGTACAAAAATTTCAGATTTTTTGTACGATTCCCACCTGACAGGCTTTCGTACAAAAATTTCAGATTTTTTGTACAATTCCCACCTGACAGGCTTTCGTACAAAAATTTCAGATTTTTTGTACGATTCACACCTGACAGGCTTTCGTACAAAAATTTCAGATTTTTTGTACGATTCCCACCTGACAGGCTTTCGAACCAAAATTTCAAATTTTTTGTACGATTCCCACCTGACAGGCTTTCGTACAAAAATTTCAGATTTTTTGTACAATTCCCACCTGACAGGCTTTCGTACAAAAATTTCAGATTTTTTGTACAATTCCCACCTGACAGGCTTTTTGGACAAAAATTTCAGATTTTTTGTACGATTCCCACCTGACAGGCTTTCGTACAAAAATTTCAGATTTTTTGTACGATTCCCACCTGACAGACTTTCGTACAAAAATTTCAGATTTTTTGTACAATTCCCACCTGACAGGCTTTCGTACAAAAATTTCAGATTTTTTGTACAATTCCCACCTGACAGGCTTTCGTACAAAAAGTTCAGATTTTTTGTACAATTCCCACCTGACAGGCTTTCGTACAAAATTTCAGATTTTTTGTACAATTCCCACCTGACAGGCTTTCGTACAAAAATTTCAGATTTTTTGTACGATTCCCACCTGACAGGCTTTCGTACAAAAATTTCAGATTTTTTGTACGATTCCCACTGACAGGCTTTCGTACAAAAATTTCAGATTTTTTGTACGATTCCCACCTGACAGGCTTTCGTACAAAAATTTCAGATTTTTTGTACAATTCCCACCTGACAGGCTTTCGTACAAAAATTTCAGATTTTTTGTACGATTCCCACATGTCAGGCTTTCGTACAAAAATTTCAGATTTTTTGTACGATTCCCACCTGACAGGCTTTCGTACAAAAATTTCAGATTTTTTGTACGATTCCCACTGACAGGCTTTCGTACAAAAATTTCAGATTTTTTGTACGATTCCCACCTGACAGGCTTTCGTACAAAAATTTCAGGTTTTTTGTACGATTCCCACCTGACAGGCTTTCATAAAAAAAATTCAGATTTTTTGTACGATTCCCACCTGACAGGCTTTTGTACAAAAATTTCAGATTTTTTGTACGATTCCCACCTGACAGGCTTTCGTACAAAAATTTCAGATTTTTTGTACGATTCCCACCTGACAGGCTTTCGTACAAAAATTTCAGATTTTTTGTACAATTCCCACCTGACAGGCTTTCGTACAAAAATTTCAGATTTTTTGTACGATTCCCACCTGACAGGCTTTCGTACAAAAATTTCAGATTTTTTGTACAATTCCCACCTGACAGGCTTTCGTACAAAAATTTCAGATTTTTTGTACGATTCCCAGATGTCAGGCTTTCGTACAAAAATTTCAGATTTTTTGTACACTCCCCATGCATGCTATGTCTATTTCCACCTCTGCACTGAGAAGATCACAGCCGCAAATACTGGGAGCTATAGCCGTTCTATTTAGTTGTTGGTTGTTGGACTCAAATGCAGTAGAGCATTCCATTGTATGAATCCAATTTAGTGGAAGGGTACTGTGTTTTGGTCCAAAATCTGGTGATGAAAAATTGTGCTCATTGAAGGTAATTAATATACTAGTCATGGGCCCCCTTGCATTATGCAACTTGTGGTTCAGGGCCTTGTTGCCAGTACAGTATAGTTTTTTCTGCAACAATGATATGTTGCCTGTGGGATTTGTGGGCCTCAAAGTGGGTTAATAATTATAGTGTTCGATAAAGAGACCATGAAGTAACCACATTGGGTGGGGTGTGTGGCTAATTGGTTACCTTTGACTCTGCATTTCCTTACCTAAAAGTGTACATCTCCCTGCATTTTGCCCTAGCAGCCACTGACAGAACATTAAGGCTATAATATATCTCTGTACTGCAGGCATGATCTTTTCTTTGCAGTGATGGGAGTAGAGATAGTAGAGAAAAGATCTTGGATATTAAGGTGAATTGCTTTCTATGGTAGAGTTGGGGTTTGTGATTCCTTTACCTGTCCTTACTGATCCTTAGTCCTAGCTGTAATCATTGCTCTCTTGAGGGCAATGAAACCTATTCCTACCCACTTCGTATAAATTACCTGGTACCCCTGTCGCTTATCTCACCTCTACTGTAGAAAGCAATACACTTCCTACCCAAGAAGTTTTCCCTGCTATCTCTATTTCCACCTCTGCACTAAGAAAATCACAGCCACAAATACTGGGAGCTATATATAGGGTTCTATTTAGCTGGTGGTTGCTCAGCTCAAATGCAGTAGAGCATTCCAAATGTATGAATCCAATTATGGAAGTACACTGTGTTTTGGTCCAAAATCTGGTGATGAAAAATTGTGCTCAAAGGTAATTAATGTACTACACCTTTTTCAGGTCAAATTCAGAAACTTCCAAACGAATTTCAGACACTTCCAAATGATATTCAGATTGTCCAAATGAATTTCATACATTTCCAAATGATATTCAAATTGTCCAAATGATATTCAGACCTTTTCAAATGAATTTCAGACATTTCCAAATGATATTCAGACATTTCCAAAATGAAGCGAGAGGCTAAAGTTCGCTTGAACAGTAAATAGTTCGGATCAGCTGAGGGGACACATATACCTTTTTTGCCCTGCATTACTCAATAAAAAACATTCAATTGCACTCGTTGAAATAACAATAGCACTTTATTATTAGCGCGAAACGACATTCAATAACGCTTCTGTAACATCAATAGCATTGCCCGTACGAAAACGAAAGATCTTACAAGGTCTTTAAATAGACTATGATAGGGCTTGGAGACCTTTCCTAGACCTTTTCTAGACAATTATAAGATTTCAATAGTCTGTCAAATGTCTTGCAAGACCTTTGTGCCGCGATTGTCCAGAAAAGTCTTGAGAAAAAGTCTTGAAAAGTCTTAAATAGATCTACTAAATAGATTAGGCAAAGTATTTTGCCTTAAAGGTCTGTCATATGCCGCAATGTCTAGCAAGTAGCAATTAACGTCATTTAGGTAAAATCAGAATTAGTTTGAATCCCCTGTATAGCACGCAAAGTTTGTGCTGTGACACAAATTTATCTGTCTAAGGTTCGCTGCAAAATTTATGGAAGATTCTTATTTTACACATGCAGTTCGTCAATACTATAGCTTTCGCTATGGGCTCGGGCTAGATTCAAACCGTATTTATTTGTCGTAGGTTAAACTAAAGAATGAGCCGTTTAGTCCAAATACTAAACTGATGAGACGTTTTGAAATATTTTTTACAGTTGTCTGATTGCATGAGCGCATGCATGTACTTTTACTTCGAATTCTTTTAATACAACAATACCGCGGCCTAACCTTGGCAGGAAATAGAAAAAATACTTTGTTCTGATGCCGAAGAGATAACTTGCAAACATGATTATTATCATTGATTATGAACACTGTATAAGGACGTTATAGGCAGTAACTTGTGGCAGTTCTCGTATGCTAACCCAATCTAATACCTATGAATCTTAAGCCTAAATAAAAAATACTACTCATTGACGACTATTAAACTTTTCCTAGCCTGCGCTGCAAATCTCTCGTCAAAGATGCTTGCGGCTAATGAGTAATTCTATCTCGGTCAAGTGTCAACTGATGAACCATTTTGGCGCCTGCACTTAAACATTTGAATACTGTGCGTAAAGCCGTTGATACGGAAACAGGATTCCTTGGTCCTCTTGAGTGGAGATTCAATGATTGAACCTGTTTAAGAAAGAAGGAAAAGTGCGCTGGTACTTGCATTTAAAGCTATAGCTCTTAGCTGCTCTCAGTTTGCTGACATGGCATTTACAAAGAAGCACAATAAGCTAGCAACGGCTGGATAATCGGTACCATGAGAGGTAAGGTTTCTCCTGTATGTAATCGCGTTACAGTGCTGCTTATAATCTGTATTACTGGCTTTTTTCGTAGTCCTATACATTACCATTTTGTGTAAATTCTTCTAATTGGCATCGCGTGTATTTACGTTAAACTGAATCGAATCCGCCAGATAACCAGATCGAGGTTAATAGTTTTGTCTATACTTGCTTTTTAAATATCCAACATATATTTTATTAGTACGAAAGAACATTTTGTAGTTGTTATCCCAGAATCACTGTTGAGCGGCTTGAGCCTTATCAAACGAGAACGCAAGTCATCACAAGTTGGCAGTCACGCTATCTCAGCCAGCCCCTCTGAATAATTTCCCAAAATATTATGAACCATGACAAAGTTAAAACTTGTTTAAAACACTCATGAAACCTTTATTCTGTTAATTTAGGTGTTCGAACGACCGCCACAGAAATTTGTGACTGCCAACTTGCGATGACTTGCGTTCTCGTTTGATTATAAAAGGGGTGTTTACATGAGGCCAGCCAGAACTCAGGACGGACAGCTAGAGTTTTCCATTTTGGTTTTTGTTTACATGAGGTCGGCCTTGAAATTATATAGACTTGGTTCCTCTGTTGCTTCAAGATTCATGTCAATTGTCTTCCAGCTTGTGAGTTGTGACCACCAGAGAAGAATTATTTCATGTGGATTTGACACTAATCTCATTTACACAACGCGGCGTGACCTGAAACTGAATCTCAGGCCGGACTCATGAAAACGATCAACAGTAAAAACACTACAACCGACCAAATGTCAAACACCATATAGATCAGTGCAAACACCCCCTAACTACATGTATCCGCGGTCACAGTGGTTCTAGTGTAATCATTGATATTCAATTGCGTATATGTTTCACGACTTCGCGTGTTCTGTAATGATTTAATAGGATATACTTATTTAAATAAAAGTAAAATACTTTTGATGAATTATTTAGGCCATTTCAAGACCTTTCGAAATCTCTCTAGACCTTTCTAGACCTTTCTAGACCTTTCTAGACCTTTCTAGACCTTTCTAGACCTTTCAAGACCTTTTTGTTCTAGCAGCGAAATGTCTTGAAAAGGTCTTTCGACCTGTCAAATTAGGATCACGGGCAAGACATTTGGAAGACATTTACTTTAGGCGATCTCTAGATCTTTCCCAGACAATTTTCTAGACGTTTTCAAGACTTTTTCAAGGTCTTTAAAAGGTCTTACATTTTCCTACGGGTGATTATACATAAAGTGCTATTTTTATTTCAATGAGTGCAATTGAATGTTTTTTATTGAGTAGTGCAGGGCAAAAAAGGTACATGTGTTCCCTCATCTGATCCGAACTATTTACTGTGCAAGCCTCTCGCTTCATTTTGGAAATGTCTGAATATCATTTGGAAATGTCTGAATATCATTTGGAAAATCTGAATATCATTTGGAAATTTCTGAAATTCACTTGAATTATCTGAAATTCACTTGGAAAGTTCTGAAATTGATCTGAATTATCTGAAGTTCGTTTGGAAGTTTCTGAATTTGACCTGAAAAAGGTGTAGTCATGGGCCTCTTGCATTATGCAACATGTCGCTCACTGCATTTTGCCCAGCAGTCACTGACAGAACATTAATAAAGGCTATCTCTGTATTGCAGGTATGATCTCTTCTTTGCAGCGATGGGAGTAGAGATAGTAGAGAAAAGATCTTGGATATTAAGTTGTATTGCTTTCTATAGTAGAGTTGGGGTTTGTGATTCCTTTACCTATCCTTACTGATCCTTAGTCCTAGCTGTAATCATTGTTCTCTTGAGGGCAATGAAACCTATTCCTACCCACTACCTATAAATTACCTGGTACCCCTGTCGCTTATCTCACCTCTACTGTAGAAAGCAATACAACTTCCTACCCAAGGACTTAATTCCCTGCTATGTCTATATTTCCACCTCTGCACTGAGAAGATCACAGCCACAAATACTGGGAGCTATAGGGTTCTATTTAGTTGGTGGTTGCTGGACTCAAATTCAGTAGAGCATTCCAAACTTATGAAACCAATTATGGAAGTCTGTACTGTATTTTGGTTAAAAAACTGGCGCCCATAATTACTACACCTTTTTCAGGTCAAATTCAGAAACTTCCAAACGAACTTCAGATAATTCAGATCAATTTCAGAACTTTCCAAGTGAATTTCAGAAATTTCCAAATGATATTCAGATTTTCCAAATGATATTCAGAAATTTCCAAATGATATTCAGATTTTCCAAATGATATTCAGACATTTCCAAATGATATTCAGACATTTCCAAAATGAAGCGAGAGGCTTGCACAGTAAATAGTTCGGATCAGCTGAGGGAACACATATACCTTTTTTGCCCTGCATTACTCAATGAAAAACATTCAATTGCACTCATTGAAATAAAAATAGCACTTTATGTAATCAATGCTATTGATGTTACAGAAGCGTTATTGAATGTCGTTTCGCGCTAATAATAAAGTGATATTGTTATTTCAGTGAGTGCAATTGAATGTTTTTTATTGAATAATGCAGGGCAAAAGGTGTATGTGTTCCCTCAGCTGATCCGAACTATTTACTGTTCAAGCGAACTTTAGCCTCTCGCTTCATTTTGGAAATGTCTGAATATCATTTGGAAATGTCTGAAATTCATTTGAAAATGTCTGAATATCATTTGGAAAATCTGAATATCATTTGGACAATTTGAAAATCATTTGGAAATGTCTGAAATTCATTTGGACAATCTGAATATCATTTGGAAGTGTCTGAAATTCGTTTGGAAGTTTCTGAATTTGACCTGAAAAAGGTGTAGTTATGGGCCCCTTGCATTATGCAACTTACAGTTAAGGGCATGGTGGCAAGTATAGTTTTTTGTGCAACATATGTTGTCTGCGGGATACCTGGTCGAAGTGGCATAATTATAGTGTCGGACAAGAGACCATGAAGTACAGAATACAGGTATGTCAAATAACACCTTTTTAGACCTTCTCTGGGAAGGAGAAGGCTGTACCTGGGCTAAATATTCATATTGGAATAGTTTTTTTTTCAAAAAGTCGAAAAATCATGTAAAGTGTTAGCCTTTACTTTATGACCGATTTTGGTCAACCGTTTTTGACCCTAACTTTTGAGTTAGGGTCAAAAACGGTTACAGCCTTCTCGTTTTCACAGAAGGTTTAAAACGAGCTTATCTAACCGGTTTTTGACCCAAACTCAAAAGTTTCAAAAGTGACCAAAATCGGTCAAAAAGTAAAGGCTAACCCCTTCACTTTTTTACTAATTTTGCCCTTTTCCCAACTTCTGAAATTAGGCTAAAATATGCATATTTAGCGCAAATAAAGCCTTCTTGTTTTTTCAGAAGTTAAAAACAGGCTTTATTTCGGCTAAATTATCGTTTTTTCGCCTTACTTTAAAAGTTGAAAAAATGGCCAAAATCGCTCAGAAAGTAAAGGCTAACCCCTTCACTTTTTTACCGATTTTGGCCATTTTTCAACGTTTGAGGAAAGGTCAAAATATCCATATTTAGCACAAAGAAAGCCTTTTTGTTGCGCCAGAAACTAAAAACAGGTTCTATTTGGGCTCAATTATCGTTTTTTCACCTTATTTTAGAAGTTGAAAAAATGGCCAAAATCGGTCAAAAAGTAAAGGCTAACTAACCCCTTTACTTTTTACCGATTTTAGCCATTTTTCAACTTTGGAAGAAAGGTTAAAATATCCATATTTAACACAAAGAAAGCCTTTTTGTTGCTCCAGAAACTAAAAACATGTTCTATTTGGGCTAAATTATCGTTTTTTCACCATATTTTGAAAGTTGAAAAATGGCCAAAATCGGTCAAAAAGTAAAGGGGGGTACCCTTTCCTTTTTTTTCTGGATTTTGGTCACTTTTGAAACTTTTGAGTTAGGGTCAAAAACGGTTAGAAAACGTCGTTTTAAACCTTCTGTGAAAACGAGAAGGCTGTATTTTTGCTAAAAATATTTTTTTTGATTTTTTGAAAAAAATCCGGGGGAAAAAAGTAAACGGGTGGTTAGGCATTTACTTTTTGACCGATTTTGGTCACTTTTGAACCTTTTGAGTTAGGGTCAAAACCGGTTAGAAAACGTCGTTTTAAACCTTCTGTGAAAACGAGAAGGCTGTATTTTGGCTAAAAATATTTTTTTTGATTTGTTGAAAAAAATCTGGAAAAAAACAGGAAAGGGGTGTTAGCCTTTACTTTTTGACCGATTTTGGTCACTTTAGAAACTTCTGAGTTAGGGTCAAAAACGGTTAGAAAACGTCGTTTTAAACCTTCTGTGAAAACGAGAAGGCTGTATGTTTGCTAAAAATATTTTTGTTTTTTTGAAAAGAATCTGGGGAAAAAAAGTAAAGGGGTTAGCCTTTACTTTTTGACCGATTTTGGTCACTTTTGAAACTTCTGATTTAGGGTCAAAAACGGTTAGAAAACGTCGTTTTAAACCTTCTGTGAAAACAAGAAGGCTGTATTTTGGTTAAAAATATTCTTTTTGATTTGTTGAAAAAAATCCGGAAAAAAAAAGTAAAGGGGTTAGCCTTTACTTTTTGACCGATTTTGGTCACTCTTGAAACTTCTGAGTTAGGGTCAAAAACGGTTAGAAAACGTCGTCTTAAACCTTCTGTGAAAACAAGAAGGCTGTATTTTGGTTAAAAATTTTTTTTTTGATTTGTTGAAAAAAATCCGGAAAAAAAAAGTAAAGGGGTTAGCCTTTACTTTTTGACCGATTTTGGTCACTCTTGAAACTTCTGAGTTAGGGTCAAAAACGGTTAGAAAACGTCGTTTTAAACCTTCTGTGAAAACGAGAAGGCTGTATGTTTGCTAAAAATATTTTTGTTTTTTTGAAAAAAATCTGGGGGGAAAAAAAGTAAAGGGGGTTAGCCTTTACTTTTTGACCGATTTTGGTCACTTTTGAAACTTCTGAGTTAGGGTTAAAAACGGTTAGAAAACGTCGTTTTAAACCTTCTGGGGAAAAAAAAGTAAAGGCTAACGCCTTTACTTTTTGACCGATTTTGGTCACTTTTGAAACTTTTGATTTTGGTCACTTTGAAACTTTTGATTTAGGTTCAAAAACGGTTAGAAAACGTCGTTTTAAACCTTCTGTGAAAACGAGAAGGCTGTATGTTTGCTAAAAATATTTTTGTTTTTTTGAAAAAAATCCGGGGGAAAAAAGTAAAGGGGTTAGCCTTTATTTTTTGACCGATTTTGGTCACTTTTGAAACTTTTGGGTTAGGGTCAAACAAAAACGGTTAGAAAACGTCGTTTTAAACCTTCTGTGAAAACGAGAAGGCTGTATGTTTGCTAAAAATATTTTTGTTTTATTGAAAAAAATCCGGAAAAAAAAAGTAAAGGGCTTTGCCTTTACTTTTTGACCGATTTGTCACTTTTGAAACTTTTGAGTTAGGGTCAAAAACGGTTAGAAAACGTCGTTTTAAACTTCTGTGAAAACGAGAAGGCTGTATGTTTGCTAAAAATATTTTTGTTTTATTGAAAAAATTCCGGGAAAAAAAAAGTAAAGGGGTTAGCCTTTACTTTTTGACCGATTTCGTTACTTTTGAAACTTTTAAGTTAGGGTCAAAAACGGTTAGAAAACGTCGTTTTCAACCTTCTGTGAAAAGGAGAAGGCTGTATTTTGGCTAAAAATATTTTTTTTGAATTTTTGAAAAAAATCCGGAAAAAAAAGAAGTAAAGGGGTTAGCCTTTACTTTTTGACCTAATTTTGGTCACTTTTGAAACTCTTGAGTTCGGGTAAAAACGGTTAGAAACGACTTTATCAAAAGTTTCAAAAGTGACGAAATCGGTCAAAAAGTAAAGGCGTTAGCCCCTTTACTTTTTTTTTCCGGATTTTTTTCCGAAAATCAAAAAAAATATTTTTAGCCAAAATACAGCCTTCTCGTTTTCACAGAAGGTTTAAAACGACGTTTTCTAACCGTTTTTGACCCTAAATCAAAAGTTTCAAAAGTGACGAAATCGGTCAAAAAGTAAAGGCGTTAGCCCCTTTACTTTTTTTTTCCGGATTTTTTTCAAAAAATTAAAAAAAATATTTTAAGCCAAAATACAGCCTCCTCGTTTTCACGGAAGGTTCAAAACGACGTTTTCTAACCGTTTTTGACCCTAACTCAAAAGTTTCAAAAGTGACCAAAATCGGTCAAAAAGTTAGTGCGCTTAACTTTTTGGTGAGAGGCAGTGCGCTAATACCACGCACCAGCCGTGCTTTAACATAGCGTATAAATGTTTCGAATAAGGGCCAGGGGAGCATTTAATTTTATGAGGTTGGGGGGGGGGGCGCTTATTTTTTAGCAAACGCCGCAATCTGATTCCAATCTGGGCGCTTATTCGATATTAGGGCGATTGTTGTGGTGGTTCCCTATTGAGAGGAAGGAGGGGGCGCTTATTCGAGAGGGGGGGGGGGGGGCGCTTATTTCAAAAAATGCAGTGGAAGGAGCTTATTCGAATCATTACGGTAGATGTATAACGGAGTTTCTGATTGGCTAGTGCGTGCTCCATTTAACAATTAGACAACGAGTCCGAGTTGTCTATGAGTGAATAGTCAACGAAGGCGAAGCCTGAGTTGACTATTCGCTCATAGACAACGAGGACGAGTTGTCTAATTGTTTTAGTATACACCCTGTACCTACTCTAAAAAATACAGTTTTTCTAGTGCAAACTGACGAAAATGTTGTGTTATTTAACCACTCGTGAGCGGCAAGTAAAAGCAGATTTATTAATAAAATACGGTTTAATTGTATTTCGTTCCTTACCATTAAAAATCTTCATGCCATATTTTGTGGCGTTTTTAGTTTTCTCAGGGACAGAATTTCTATCAAACTCCAAAAATTCCTCCGAAAACGTCTGCAAATCGAGAGTTTACTGCCATATTTTTTCAGGTTTGTTTTTATTTTTCTCAAACGTTGTCCATCACGAATAGACAACGGTTGAGTAGCCAATCAGAATGCAGGATTTGTAATAGACGATGGTTGGGTGTATACCAAAACTCGATAGAGCATGGCAATTTCAAACGTAATGAGAAGCTCATTTTTAATCAGCAAAATAAACATGTCATCGAGTTATGGATGCACTTGGGAAGTTGCGAGAGCACTCAAAAATCTAGAGTTGTTCTCGGCTACGCCTCGACCAACTCTTACGCTTTTTTTCGTGCTCTCCCAACTTCCCGCGTGCATCCATAACTCGATGGAGCACGCCAAATCATGAACCATTTCTTAACGGCTGTTTACATGAATCCGGATTGAGTTTCAATCTGGATTGAAAAGCGAAGTCAATCCGTGTTTACATGGGAATTGGGTTTCTGGATTGAAATCCGCCTGAAATCTGAAATCCGTAAATATTAGAAAACACGCATGCATTGTTTGTTCTAGTCCTCTCTGTCACGTTTTCATTCCGGAATGAAACTCGCACCGCGTTTACATGATTCCGGAACGAAATTTCAATCCGGAATGAGAAACGGATTGAACTCAATCCGGAATGAACTAATCTCAATCCGGACTCATGTAAACAGATAAAGGGGTTTGATCAGAAGCGGAATGAGTTCAATCCGGATTGAAACTCAATCCGGATTCATGTAAACGGCCCCCTTAATTTTAGTATAGCAAACAAATAATCGTGCAATAGACGACTTTCACGATCATGCGCAGTAGCAACAAATATTCAAATTTTCGTCGGAGATAAAAACAACTATTTTAGCTGGAACGAGCATATTGAAAATAGTAGAAGTGCAAAGTTTGAAACGAATTGCTTAACAAATGGGAAAAGTTTCACAAGCGGAAAGTTGACCATTCCAACAGGGATTTATTAGTGATTTAATAGGGATTTTGGCTTGGCGGGCGGGAGTTGCACGCCAAGCCAAAATCCCTATTAAATCCCTAGTGGACAGCAAAACTTCCGAAGACCGTAGCTTTCGCACTATTTGTCCGATTTATTTTAAACTTTGCACTTTTACTATTTTTAATATGATCTTTCCAGCTAAAACAGCTGTTTTTATCTCTGATGAAAATTTGAAGTAAAGTTGCTACTGCGCATGAGCCTGAAAGTCGTGCAATTGACAAAGCCAAGATGTACTTGTCTGACATCGCAACACATTGGACTGGCACGTGACGCTAATAATTGACACTCGAAGGGATTTCTAACTATATAGTATTTCTCACGTCTATGTACAACAAATTTCCAAAGTTTCTACAAGCTTTGGGGCTCGTCACGCTTTTTTTAAGCAACTATGGCAAAAAAACACGCACATGCAAGACTTCACTATAATGGTTTTAAAATACAGAATACACAAACCAGCACAGAAGTATAGACCTTATTCAAAAATGGCCGCCGAATTAGAATTCTTTTATGTGCATATAAATTAGCCCTTATGACCTCGTTTTAAAGTAAAAATTCTTTTGAATTTCACACATGAAAACGAGTTCATAAGGGCTAATTTATATGTATATAAAATAATTTTAATTCGGCGGCCATTTTTGAATAAGGTCTATACGGATGGTCAAAATTGAGCGAGATTGCAAATCGACGTCTTGAAACAGAAATGAAGTTTAGTTCAATTTGTGTGAGAGCTTTCTCTTAAATGTTCACAACTCCTGTACAACTGTTAGTTAACTTATACTGTTATATAGCTAGAGTTTCGCTGGATGCAACGATGACTGTCATTGGTTGGTTTGTGGTCACATGACCTTAGCTAAATTTCAATGCCTACCGAGCAGGCAATAATTGAGAACGTATTGCCTGCTCGGTCAATAAGTTTTCAATTGTTGCCCGCTAGAACTTGAACTCTTCACGGCATCCTATAAACAAAAGCTTGTTTGGTACGAAAAAAAGAATATTTATAGGTCTTTAAAGCATGTGAAGATTAACCGGAGAAATGTATTGCTGTTCTTTTGTTCTGAGACTTATATTTGTTTGGTTGAAGTGAAATTACGGAACCAGGCGAAATGTTTTGGTAAGTCTTAATAGCGTTTGTCTTTGGTGTACTTTCCCTTGATAAATGTCGAAATTATTCAGCGAAACTCAAGCTATATAACAAAACACTTAATGTCTGCTCCCAAGGGAAACAGTTAGTTTTGTTTTCCCGAGTGTCTTGATATTTTCCGAGACGAAGTCGAGGGAAACTACACTGTGTATAGTGTAACACAGCCCATTTACAAGCGGAGATAAGAACCTGGGTACATTTTATGTATGGGTACCATACTTGCCCATTTACAGTGCCTATGGAGTGAAAAATGTCGTTGGCATTTATTTTTTTAATAAACAGAGTGAAAATTTCAAGAGAATCTAATGTATAGTTCTCGAGTTATGAACTCTCAAAGTTTGCCATGATGATATAGTTCGTATTTGGAGGAAATTTGAGCTTCTCTGCGACAATGCCTTCTACACACGTCAAAATCTCACAGCTTGTCAACAGAATGTGTTCGCAACAGACTTGTAGCAAAGGCTGTTAACAAGTTGTAACAATGCTGTTCATTCAAGAAGCTGCTACAACCTTGTTAGCATCAACCTGTTGACAACTTGTTAAGTGCAGAGCGGTAACAGGTTGTTGGAGTCATCAGTCTTGTTACAAGTTGTCAACAACCTGTTACAGACCTGTTAACCATCTGGGACAGCCAGTGCGAACACATGACGGTGACAGCCTGTTGAACAGCCTTGTAACAACCTGCTTGCAGGTATGTAACAGCTTGTGCGTTTTTACGTGGGTACACGCGTAAAAACGCACAACTTGTTCACGGTTGTCAACAGGCGTGAACAATGTTGTGCTGCCCACCGTGAACAATGTTGTGCTGCTCGCCGTGAACAATGTTGTGCTGCTCCCCGTGAACAAGTTGTCAACAAGTTGTTCACTTATGGTTCGAACAACTTGTTCACGGATAAATCAACAGTCATGAACAAGTTGTTCCAACAACACATTTTTTATAGACAACAACGTTGTTCGCACATGAGACAACATGTTGTAACAGCATGACGAAATAACAACGATGAACAACGATGTTACAACAATGGTGAACATGGTTGATGTATCAACACGTTCTTCGGTTGTGTACCCATCCACTGCAACCCGTAGTACATCGAATAGAATTATTCCCAGTACCTTTTCCACATACAGTACATGGCAACTTCCCCACCCTCTGTTCATTAAAACAATAAAAATGCCAACGGTTGTTTTGCACTTCATGGACACTTAAAGGTATTTTACTGAAGCAGTCATATGTCATTTTCCCCAACGATTTTTTAACTTATCTGTCACCTGATCAAAGAATTTTGAAAATGTTGCGTTACGCGATTGTGTTCCATCGCCAAGAGTTTCTTTATATATGGTAAGAAAAATGGTTCTCACAGTTTCAAGTCTCGTCCTTCGAATAGATTCCTGCTCACCCTCAAGCACGTCTTCGCAACTACAAATGAAAGAAAAAGGAAAATTAGCAATGTGTTCTCATTGGTTATCATGAGAGTTAAAATACTGCCAGGATTAACAAAATTATCTTCGCCAAAAGGTTACGTTTTCACAGCTGTTTGTTTGTTTGTTTGTTTGTTTGTTTGTTTGTTTGTTTGTTTGTTTGTTTGTTTGTTTGTTTGTTTGTTTGTTTGTTTGTTTGTTTGTGTGTGTGTGTGTGTGTGTGTGTGTGTGTCCGTCCGTCTATCCGTTCGTTCGTCTGTGTTTGTTTGTTTGTTTGTTTGTTTGTTTGTTTGTTTGTTTGTTTGTTTGTTTGTTTGTTTGTTTGTTTGTGTGTATCTGTCTGTCTGTCTGTCTGTCTGTCTGTCTGTTTGTTTGTTTGTTTGTTTGTTTGTTTGTTTGTTTGTTTGTTTGTTTGTTTGTTTGTTTGTTTGTTTGTTTGTTTGTTTGTTTGTTTGTTTGTTTGTTTGTTTGTTTGAGTGCGTGTGTGTGTGTGTCTGTCCGTCCGTCTATCCGTTCGTTCGTTCGTCTGTTTGTTTGTTTGTTTGTTTGTTTGTTTGTTTGTTTGTTTGTTTGTTTGTTTGTTTGTTTGTTTGTGTGTGTATCTGTCTGTTTGTTTGTTTGTTTGTTTGTTTGTTTGTTTGTTTGTTTGTTTGTTTGTTTGTTTGTTTGTGTGTGTATCTGTCTGTCTGTTTGTTTGTTTGTTTGTTTGTTTGTTTGTTTGTTTGTTTGTTTGTTTGTTTGTTTGTTTGTTTGTTTGTTTGTTTGTTTGTTTGTTTGTTTGTTTGTTTGTTTGTCTGTCTATCCGTTCTTGTTTGTTTGTTTGTTTGTTTGTTTGTTTGTTTGTTTGTTTGTTTGTTTGTTTGTTTGTTTGTTGGTTTGTGCTGTCTGTCTGTCTGTCTGTCTGTCTGTCCGTCCGTCCGTCCGTCCGTCCGTCCGTCCGTCCGTCCGTCCGTCCGTCCGTCCGTGTTTGTTTGTTTGTTTGTTTGTTTGTTTGTTTGTTTGTTTGTTTGTTTGTTTGTTTGTTTGTTTGTTTGTTTGTTTGTTTGTTTGTTTGTTTGTTTGTTTGTCTGTTGGTTTTTCGTATGTTTGTTTGTATGCAAACGCAACTTACGAGCTCAAACTGTTCCCAGGCTCCTCTATATGCTGTGGTAGACTTGGTTGAAAGGAACCACTGCCAGCGCTACATAAACTGCCGGTTCCAGACACAATCTGCCAACTGCCTGCACTGAGAGAGTGACAGTGTTGCTGAAAAATTAAATTAGATAAAAAGGTTTTAACTCATTCCTCTCCAAGGGCTTCCCCAACCTCGTACCCAGGCTCTTTCTCTCGCTAGAGTGAAAAACCCTGGGTACGAGGTTGGGGCTTCCCCAGAGGTGAATAAAATCGTCTGGCGTTAGCCACAATCCAATGAGGGATGGCCCTTACTGGACCAGAACCTCTAGGGAGAACAGTTTAGATATAACTGATAGAGTTATCCAGTATAAATAAGTTAGTTTAGTTTACTCTGATTTCCTCCTGTAGTAACACTAGGGATGGCCCTTACTGCACCTCTAGAGAGAACAGTTTAGATGACTGATAGGGTTATCCAGGGAGAACAGTTTATATATGACTGATAAAGTTTTATAAAACAACATGTATACTACGCGAGCCCTGATTGGTCAATTGCCGTAGTTGGATCAGAGTATCCAAACAGGAAAATTCCCGCCAAAACGATTTTTTGAAAATGTCGGACACTATATCATATTCACTTGTGATTATTTTATAAAAGAAATACCAAATGTCTTTTCCGTGTTTGGAGATTCTTATCCAAACACTTGGGAAATTGCTCGACTTTCGAAAAGCTAATTACGCTTTTCTCCAGTCTCGCAATTTCCCGCGTGTTTGGATCAGAGTATCCAAACACGGAAAACCATTTGGTATTTCTTTAATCCAGTATAAATAAAGTTACTCCGGTTTCCTTCCGTAGTAACACTGGACCAATGAGGAATGGCCTCGTTGGTGAAAATCAACTCTGATGAAGAGCTCTGCTAAAAAAGTCAGTATTTCGTTATCAAAACTAAGATCGGCAGTTTACCATCTTTTCACTTTCTATCCAAAACACTGCCTACACAGCATTCTACTTTCTTAAGACAAACTTACTTGATTGACAATAGAGCTGTTTTGTGGGACAAGAAGAGGAGTTGATCCATTTTGATTGGATAATTGTCCCGCTTGCGTTCTTGAAGGGCTGCTTGGTCTACAAAATTCATAGAATTGCTCAGTAACACCTGACATGCCAATTATAGTAAAGAAAAGCTCTCAGGGAAAAACAAAGAAAACGTTCTCAAAAACTAGCTAATTTAGATTACTTTTTGTGGAAACACCACGTAAAATATTTCTTTGCTAAGCTTTCGGCCTGTCGACTCAGGCCTTCATCAGAGCAATAACAAGCTGTTGGCTCACGTCATTTATAAACTAAGCAACTAATCAATTACATCACATAAGCCGCAATATAATGATTTAATTGATCAGTTGCTTAGTTTATAAATGACGTGAGCCAACAGCTTGTTGTTATTGTTCTGCATGATGAAGGCCTGAGCCAACAGGCTGAAAGCTTAGCAAATAAATATTTTACGTGGTGTTTCCACAAAAGATAATCTATATTACATTATCGCCATGTAAACTTTCAAAGAATTAACCAGCTAATTTTCTACACACAACTCGCGTCTTGATAAATAGCACATAGTGAAGCATACTTTGGGGAGACTGCACTATCAGGAACCACATATTCTTGCTCATGATTCTCGCCAATAAAAAAACTTCTACACAGTGAACCATTTGGTGAATTACTATCGTTATCATCATTCAGATTTTGACCTAAAATATTTTACAAAAAATAAGGATTTCTTCGTTAATGTACCCTGCGACTCAGAGCCCCTTTCCGACCTACGCGCAAGCTTCGGGGGAAAGTGGGCTCTGCCAACAAACTCGATATTTCTTTTTGAGCATGCGTGAACGGTTGCCAAGATACTATTTTGGGCCCAGGCTCTAACGCGTTACTTGCTATTTTCCTGCTAACGTGTGTTCATAAACTAGAACTTGTTTGACCAGTTTAAAACCTGACTGACTCGCCCCAAACTTGGGGCGAAGATCGAGTTTGTTGGCAGAGCCCACTTTCCCCCGAGGCCTGCGTAGGTCGGAAAGGGGCTCTGACTCGCAAGGTATCTGAAAGAGAGAGTGGAAAGTTTCTGGAGGAGTGTTTTGGTGGGAATAGAGAGGGCCATTTTGCCTTGAGACAATGAGCAGCCATTGTCCTCTGGCACAATAACCATTATTATATAGCTAGAGTTTCACTGGATACAACGATGACTGTCATTGGTTGGTTTATGGTCCTTAGCTAAATTTCAATGTCTACCGAGCGGGCAATAATTGAGAACTTATTGCCTACTCGGTCAATATGTTTTCAATTGTTGCCCGCTAGAACTCTTCACGGCATCCTATAAACAAAAGCTTGTTTGGTAAAATTCAAAGCATGCATGTGTGAAGCTTAACTGGAGAAATGTATTGCTGTTCTTTTGTTCTGAGATTCATATTTGTTTGGTTGAAGTGAAATTATGGAGCCATGCGAAATCTTTTGGTAAGTCTTAGCGTTTGTCTTTTGTGTACTTTCCCTTGATAAACGTCGAAATTATTTAGCGAAACTCAAGCTATATAACAAAACACTTGATGTCTGATCCCTTGGGAAACAGTTAGTTTTGTTTTCCCTCGAGTCTCGATGTTTCCCTCGACAAATATCAAGACTCTCGAGAAAACAAAACTAACTGTTTCCCTCGGGAGCAGACATTAAGTGTATATTATAACATAGATGCAATACAACGGCGTTTCTGATTGGCTACAGTACTTTCTCCATAACTCGATGGAGCATCGAGAAAGTGGATAATTTCAAACGTAATGAGAAACTCCTTTTTAATCAGCGAAATAAACATTGTTTTCCGTAGTTTTGTGTCTGATTCTCTGTTATAAGAGAAATGGTTCGTGGCTTGGCGTGCTCCATTGAGTTATGGTTGGAGAGCACTCGAAAATCTAGAAAATCTAGAGCTACGCCTCGAATTCTTACGCTTTTTTCGTGTTCTCCGACCTTCCCGTGTGCATCCATAACACGATGAAGCACGCCAAACCACGAACCATTTCTTAATTCCAAGCCTGGGTAAATGCTAGGAAGAAATTATTTAGAAGGGATTATCCAGAAGACAAAGAATAAAAAAGACATTTTCTCACCTAGTGCAACATTTCCCTCAACTTCACAATTCCTAGTAGTAGAATTTGGCCCCTCTCGACCTTCAAGTTCAGTTGTGCTACTACACCTGAAATTTTTAAAAGTAAAAATATATATATATATATAAAGTTTTCAGAAAAGATACTACACAACTAGAAATATAGAACAAAATCCAGACAAATGCAATAATAACTTCTTATTAACCGGAAGTCTAATATTTTCCCGTAATGACCAAACGGACGAGGTTAATAAGAAGTTAATTATGACATTTTGAAACAACATACCTTACATTTATACCTTGTCATAGACCTTATTCATAAATGGCTGCCAAATTAATATTCTTTTAATGTGGCTAAATGTAATTTAGGCAAGGTAAAAAAGGAGACAATGCTAGTCAGCGGTCACTCATGATAATATGTGGGGATTATTTATCTCAGCGCTCATCAAAGTCTTGTCAGCGTGGTCTGAGCTTGACTTGCGCTCATCAAAGTCTTGTCAGCGTGGTCTGAGCTTGACTTGCGCTCATCAAAGTCTTGTCAGCGTGGTCTGAACTTCACTTGCGCTCATCAAAGTCTTGTCAGCGTGGTCTGAGCTTCACTTGCGCCCATCAAAGTCTTGTCAGCGTGGTCTGAGCTTGACTTGCGCTCGCCAAAGTCTTGTCAGCGTGGTCTGAGCTTGACTGGTTTGCGCGCGCCATCTATTATTAGATATTTGGTCAGTGGTCACTCATTTATAATATGTGGGGATTACCTCAGCGCTCATCAAAGTCTTGTCAGCGTGGTCTGAGCTTGACTGGTTTTGCGCGCGCTGTTTAGTGACCCCCCACCCCCCACCCACCCACTCCTGATAGAATGCAAGGGTAAGTATATATATTTCCACTGCTTTGACAGTGTGACTGGTGCCTGGAGGTGGGCTGTGGTGGGGTTGCCATGGTTACCTCTGATCAGAGGGTGGCATCCCCCCTGTGGCTTGGCACCAATCCTCCAATAACGTCAATTGGCGATCTCTTTTTATGTGCATATAAATTAGCCCTTATGACCTCGTTTTGAAGTAAAAATTCTTTTGAATTTCATACATGAAAACGGGGTCATAAGGGCTAATTTATATGCACATAAAAGAATATTAATTTGGCGGCCATTTATGAATAAGGTCTATGATATGTACTTTAGTCAGTTTAGTGTGAGCTCGAGCGTGTGACAAACTCATCGTTTTCAATGTCGTTGCTCTTGTTGTCATCGCTTTCGCAATCCTAAACCTCGCTTCCAGATGGCTCATCATCCCAATCATACATAATCCAGTCCATAGGTTGTTGAATTCACAAAATTTTTGCTGTTTTCTTTCGTTGTTTAGTTGCAAACAACATTAGGAAAATAATCGACCGGCACGTGACGCGTCTCGGCCAATAAGAACACACGATTTCAATGGAAGAAACTTGTGCCATATAATTCGCAGCCGAGCTGTATCTGATTTACTACGGCTCGCTTGCAGCTCGCCTTGTAAATCAGATACAGCTCGGCTGCTCATGCTGTATCTTTCTTAAAATACAAATGCATCTAAGTAATCAAGTTCACCAACTATTTCGGGGATACAGTCTGTTTTAGACGAGAAAATCGAAGCTAAAGTTTATGTAAATCAGGACGATGCTGTATCCGCTTTACAACCACTGCTACGGTATTGATTTCTTTTATGTTTTCGTCATGAATTATTAATGAGTATTTTAAATAGTTTTAAACTTTTACTCACCTACTCACTTGACTTGTTGAGTAAATGTCGCTCATTATATATTGGAGAAAATGAAAACAGAAGAAAAACACCTGCAAAACAAACAAAATGCATGTTTTGTGTCACAACAAAATTGTGAAAAACGTTGCACCACGTTGTGTATGGACTGAAACTTAGTGAAACACACACAAAATGTTTTTCATTCCTTACTATCATTTGCGTTCAAGCGTGAACTATTTCGCACGTTTGTTTACCTTTGAAAAGCTAACTGTCGGAGCATGTAGCCCTAAGCCCAATCATCTGGCTATATCGTGTCCAAATTTGAGTGAAAACGAACCAGCAGTTCCAAAGTTATAACGATTTTTCCGACATACGTCAGGTTTTCACTTTTTGGCCAGTTCCAAACGTTTGACTAATTAACTTACGTCGTTTTGACCAATGAAATGCATTTGTTTTTTTCACACGTGAACAAATATATTTCATTGGTCAAAACGACGTAAGTTAATTAGTCAAAAGTAGCTTTTCAAACGTGCGAAATAGCTCACGCTTCAAGCTTGACGTAAATGGTAATAAATACATCCAGAACAATTTTCTGTGACTGTTCAATCATATTGTACACTGTACCTCTTCATCACGTTGAATTCTGTCATTTAAATCATGCCTGATAATTAAGGAAACAATATTATAGAATGATGGGAAAGGTAGTGGTTAACTCGAAAGCTTAGTGCTACTTTAACCACTACGCACACTCTCACTAAATAGGTACAAGTTAATGCAATCAGTTAAATCTGAAGATCGCCCAGCGTGAAACTGACAGTAGCGACCATCAAGATTTGAGGTAAGCCCACTTATTGTATTTTCGCTCTATTTTTACGGTATTGAGCACTTTTCGACATTTCGCGAACAACATTTTGTTTGTTTGTTTGAATATATATATATATATATATATATATATATATATATTCAGTTTTCGTAAGTACATATAGTAAAAAAATGTGCAAATAAATTATTCCTTATTCCTGGTAGTATTAAAGATAGTACGAAGTCAAATTTAATTACCAATTGAATTAAGAACACCAGTTAAGTTACCAGTTATCATTTGAGAACAATAACAACCCTAGATGCCTTGAAATTTAAACAGACCTCCTGCTGCTCAGATCCAGTCAGTAAACCAGTGATGGATTTACAGGGGGGTGCAGAGGGGTGCGCACCCCATGGCCTTGGCCAAGGGGGTGCCAATTGCCTTGTCAAATCAAAGAACATTAAAGGACGCATTCATTCAATGTCCGTGTAAACTTCATGCTATCATATGATTCATAGATATATGATTCATACATTAGCTATCATATGATTCATAGGTATTAATAGGTATAAAAAAATAATTCTGGTGGGCTTCACCCCCCTAACCCCCCCCCCCCCCAGCCCTACCACCAGCTCGGCCCCTGAACCCTGCTGAGGGCTGTGTCCCCAGACCCCTGCCATAGCTCCCTCAGCGGCGCTCCACCCTGCCTCGGTCACACCCCCCGCCGCAGGCTTGATCTCACTTCGCTCGCTCAGCACCACCCCTACCAGATCAAGGTGGATCCATCACTGCAATAAACATCACCAAAAATCGACGCAATGTAGACTTACCCAAATAAAAGCCAATCGTAAGCTATGGTTAAATATAAAATTTCTAAGGCATTCAATGATTGGTGCACTTTACCATCCTACAAGAAAACAAGACAGTTTACTAATATGTACTCTGAGACTTAAAGCTCAGCAGTAGTGTTGACCGTTCAAATATGTGAAAATTTGGATCATCACCTACCTATACTAAGAAGGCTTCTGATTGGTTTAGATAACCTAACCCAATACCTTCCCCTAACCCTAATCAGTAAGGAGCATGGGAACGAATTGATAATCGACAATGTGATTGGTTCCTTATAGCCAATCAGGAAAGTCGTTCATATTGGGTAGAGTCTTTATTGGAAAATTTTGTGTGCCCAGCAGTAGTGCTGAGCGTATAAAAAAATTGAAAATTCTGTACGCTTGGCAGTGGTGCCGACCGTACAAAAATTTGATGGTGCCAAGACAGTGCAAAAATCCAAAAACCACACCGAGTACATGCGTAAAAACGCACAACTTGTTCACGGTTGTCAACAGGCGTGAACAATGTTGTGCTGCTCGCTGTGAACAAGTTGTCAACAAGTTGTTCACTTATGGTTCGAACAACTTGTTCACGGATAAATCAACAGTCATGAACAAGTTGTTCCAACAGCACAACATGTTGTAACAGCATGACGAAATAACAACGATGAACAACAATGTTACAACAATGGTGAACATGGTTCATGTATCAACACGTTCTTCGGTTGTTACAACATGCGTGAACAACGGTTGTTGTTTCATCAAGCAGTAACAACTTGTTGAAACAATGATGAACAATGTTGTTCATTTATCAATGTTGTTCACATAAGTCAACTTAACAAATAGATTCCATTTTGCTGTTGTCTGTTCAGTTATAGATGCACAGATGACGTCACAACGTGGTTAAGAACAAAAAAGTGGCCCACGAGACGCAGTCGAGTCACTGATGTTCTTACCACGCTGTCTTCTGTGCATCTATAATTGAACAGACAACAAAAAAATGGAAGCTATTTGTTTTATACGATACAAAATTATCGAAACTCTTGTCGGATTTGGGGGCACGAAGAAAGAAAAAAGCAAGTCAGCTGACGTGATCTGACGTGATCCATGTGTCTGTCCTCTAATAGATCACGGGCAACAACCAATGAAAACACGCATAGCAAGCAGCGTATTGTATAAAGGTTGTTACAGCATTGTTCAGGCAACAATGCTGTAACAACTTGCGAGATTTTTACGCGTGTACATGAAAAATGTTCTCATGTTTTTCTGAGGATGGTTGTGTAATACACCGAGTACAAAGTGGGTGAAAGGCATGTGAACTTACCGCCCATAATGAAAGCCTAAGAAGTGAAATAAACAAAGGAGTCCGGTCCCAGCCAGAAATACAATGAACCAAAACACCTTCATCACCTTGAAGATAACAACACAATACAAATTTTTAAAAAAATGCCTCGTGTACAGTGTAAGAGATTTCTACAGATTGAAGCACCCTCTTGTTGCGTTTTCTGCCCCGTTACAAATAGCTTGCTTGGTAATCACTCCATGTGGGGTTTTTTTTAATAAAAAGGTCCAGATGAACACTATTAATCAAATCTAAACTATTCTCGATAGCAAAAAAGCACAATCCAGAAATTGCTTAGCATAATATACATGTACTATACTTACTATTTACAATTGTTTTGAGAAGCAGTAAAAAATAATTCTGAGTCAAAGTGGCTAAATCCCATCTCTGAAAAAAGCAACATATAATATATGTAAGTGGGCAAACTTGGGTGGGTGGAGTGGGTAAACTTGGGTGGGTGGAGTGGGCGAACTTGTTGGAGGCAAACTTGGGTGGGTGGAGTGGGTAAACTTTGGTGGAGTGGGCAAACTTGGGTGGAGTGGGTAAACTTGGGTGGAGTGGGTAAACTTGGGTGAAGAGGGCAAACTTGGGTGGAGTGGGCAAACTTGGGTGGAGTGGGCAAACTTGGGTGGAGTGGGTAAACTTGGGTGGAGTGAGTAAACTTGCGTGGAGTGAGTAACCTTGGGTGAAGTGGGCAAACTTGGGTGGAGTGGGTAAATTGGGGTGGAGGGGGCAAACTTGGGTGAAGTGGGCAAACTTGGGTGGAGTGGGTAAACTTGGGTGGAGTGGGCAAACTTGGGTGGAGTGGGTAAACTTGGGTGGAGTGGGCAAACTTGGGTGGAGTGGGTAAACTTGGGTGGAGTGGGTAAACTTGGGTGGAGTGGGCAAACTTAGGTGGAGTGGGCAAACTTGAGTGGAGTGGGCAAATTTAGGTGGAGTGGGCAATCCTGGGTGGAGTGGGTAAACTTGGGTGGAGTGGGCAATGGGAGGGGGGGGGAGGGTGTTGGCCATAAATTGCACAGAGGCTGAAGGTTTTCATCCCATTTGAGGCAGCACTTCACTTGTGATAGTAATTTCTAGTATATATAGTATTTCATTAACAAGAAGTGAAGACACTACTGCTTGTGTTTTAAGTACCCTTTCCTAGTGCTGATTAGTGGATTTTCTCTGGGAGAAGTTAAATTGTCTATATTATATACCTGATATAGCTCCCAATCACGATCAATCTGCATCTCAATTTCTGCTGGAAGATTTAAATCTGCATCAACGTAATCCTTTAATAAAAATACAAAACAAGAAATATTTTTACTTAACAGTTTGCCAGTGACATGCTCCCCCTTATTGATAGGAATCATAGCATACCTGATTCCAGTCAAAATAGACTCTCTGAGAAACATGATCTTTTGATTTTAACACTCTGAAGAATTCACAACCTTGGGAGAAAAACAAAATTTATGAACAAAACATGGCTGAAAAGGAAACCACCACCACCACCATCACCACAACTGGGACCACTCCCACTAGCACTACTATTGCCACTACCACTATCACTCACTAGCCACCACTACTGCCAATAATGCTACCACTACAGTCTACATCTAAGACCACTATCCACCACCACTCCCACTATAACCACTGCCACCATCACCAGTGTAACCACTGCCACCATCACCAGTATAACCACTGCCACCATCACCAATATAACCACTGCCACCATCACCAGTATAACCACTGCCACCATCACCAATATAACCACTGCCACCATCACCAGTATAACCACTGCCACCATCACCAGTATAACCACTGCCACCATCACCAATATAACCACTGCCACCATCACCAGTATAACCACTGCCACCATCACCAATAATATAACCACTGCCACCATCACCAGTATAACCACTGCCACCATCACCAATATAACCACTGCCACCATCACCAGTATAACCACTACCACCATCACCAGTATAACCACTGCCACCACCAGTATAACCACTGCCACCATCACCAGTATAACCACTGCCACCACCAGTATAACCACTGCCACCATCACCAGTATAACCACTGCCACCATCACCAGTATAACCACTGCCACCATCACCAATATAACCACTGCCACCATCACCAGTATAACCACTGCCACCATCACCAGTATAACCACTGCCACCACCAGTATAACCACTGCCACCATCACCAGTATAACCACTACCACCATCACCAATATCACCACTGCCACCATCACCAGTATAACCACCACCCCATCACCAGTATAACCATAGCCACCATCACCATTATAACCACCACAACTACTGTATGACTACCACCACCACTACCAGTGCTGCAACAACCACTAAAGCCACCACCACCATGAATGCCACAACCTACTACCATGATTACTAGCACAGGCACTAATACCACCAACACCACCACTGCAGTCACTACCACCTACCCATTACCACCACAACCACCACCACCCACACTTGCCACAGTAATTTTTGGCACACCTACCTGGGTATGGAATGCAACAAAGAGAAAATTCTGCATATCGATTTTCTTTGTCTACTTTCTCTGATGAAGTGACCCTAAAAATTATATATAATATAATTGTTACTCAACTCTTTACACTACCCAAGATCAAACTAAGCAGATCACACCACATCACACCCTTGAAGCACCCACCTCATTCCATATTTAACTTTCTTCTTTTCTAGCATCAAGTCAAATATATACTTCACTCTCAAGGCCTTGAGAAGCTGAATATCTTGACTTCGTGATTTATTCAACAAATCCCATTCACTAAAAACAATATGACTGTAAGTTCACCCATCCTACCTCACAGAAGTATACCACATTTATATGTTACTTAATATATAGTTGAGGGTGGCACAAGCCATTCATAGTGTCACACTAGTGTAAAGTGTCACAGAAAAAGCACATTGTAAACTTTAAAAAACAAACTCTAAAGGGCATTGGCATTAAAAATGAAGTTTGTCTAATTTGAAAGGACTCATAAAATTGTAATAGAAGATCCTTTACAACTTTTTCGTATCTTTCTGCATTTTCAAGATATTTCAATTTGTTTGATATGTAAATGAGATGGTCTCTGACATTAGGAGTGGGGTAAAATATTTTCATACAGAGCAAAATCACTTACATATCTAACATGAAATGTTCAGCATCGCAAGGAGTTTTTATGTGCACAGTTTCAAATGATTTCGCTGAACAAACTTAAGAGATATAACTGGTTTTGCTACATGTGAAAATATTTTACCCCACACAAACAAATTGAAATATCTTGAAAACAAAGAGAGATATGAAAAAGTTGCAAAGGATGTTCTATTACAATTCTATGAGTTCTTTCAAATTGGACAAACTTAATTTTTAGCACTATTGTCCTTTAAAAAAGTTGGTCACTATCATGTAATTCCCTAGCCTCTGCACAGCCTGAATATACACCTGTATTTCAGTCTGTAAAAACTCACATGATAGCTTGTCAGATCTGAAAAGTAGATTCTGAGTGAGTTCCTAGAGAACCAATTGTAACTGGAATAAGACAGGGCTTATGATTTGGACAATCAAAATCTACTTCTCATATCCAAGAAGCTCACTGGGGAGTCAACAAGTTATCCTGTGAGTTTTCAAAGACTGGATTACAGGTGTAAATTCAGGCTGTACACAAGCTAGTAAGTCCCCCATCATGTCACTCTGTCCCACAGGCATACCAGGTGGGGGCAATTGCCTCCCCCCCCCCCCCCAACATTTTAAAAATGAAAATTTCAGGCACTTTTTGAAAGAAATTTCGGGTAAATTTGGATAATATTGCTGTTAAATATTCATGAAAAATTATATTTTGAAAAAACTAGTATGTTGAATATGATCTAATTTTTTTTGCCACCCACCCCAATGTAACTGATTAGGTACACCTATGCTCTGTCCCTAATCAAATAGCATGCTTACTTGTCATTTTCTTGACTTGATGCATCTTCAGGGAAAACAGGAGCTACATGTATAGTAAATAAACAACAGAAAATCATAAGGTCAAGATAAAAGTACTGTAGATATACTGTACATTATAAATCAGGTAAAAGCCACCAGTAGATACACTGTATACTAAATACTGTACTTATAACTTCTGGAGGCAATATCAGTTTTAAGGTAAATATATAAAATAAGTTGAAAGATGTTAAAAATTCAAAAATGCCTGATGTAAATTGTCTAAACTACAGTAATCTAAAATGATACAATTATTACAAATCAAAATATTATGATTTGGATAACTAAACAAGATACAGGTAGTAGACGTAGTAGTAAAGATAAAATGTATTCTTATCATAACATAACCTAACATAATGTTTGAGAAAGTTGCTCATCTAGGTTAGAGTAGTCTTGAGAAAGACTCAGTATTAGTGCTGGTAGAGACTGACATTTGGACGGCCTCAGTGGTTGTCATCTTGAGTCAAGTGAAAGGTTGGTTCATTAATGTCACATTGCAGTATGTCTGTGGTGGGTGTTGCCAGGGAGGTGGGTGTAGTTTGTGGATGGTGCTGTTGGTATTTGTTTATCATTTACTTTATTCATAATCTGTTACCTTCATACATAGAGTTTTGAAAAAAAACAACATTAGCAATAAATTATATTCCAGATAATATATTAATCTGTATGAACTCACAAGAAAATAGGAAATTTAATCCAGATCGCCCAACTATTTCAGCCATACTTGACAAAGTTGCAGAACGACAAATGTTCTATGAAAAAAATATATTATGACACCATTTAATAATTGGTCAAACAATTTATAAGTTTTAAATTTCCAGGATTTTCATACAAAATTTTCATAATTTTTGTACGCTCGGCAGACAGGTGCCAAGCGTACAAAAAATCTGAAATTTTTGTACATTCGGCAGCCAGGTGCCGAGCGTACAAAAAATCTGAAATTTTTGTACGTTCGGCAGCCAGGTGCCGAGCGTACAAAAAATCTGAAACTTTTGTACGCTCGGCAGACAGGTGCCAAGCGTACAAAAAATCTGAAATTTTTGTACATTCGGCAGCCAGGTGCCGAGCGTACAAAAAATCTGAAATTTTTGTACGTTCGGCAGCCAGGTGCCGAGCGTACAAAAAATCTGAAACTTTTGTACGCTCGGCAGACAGGTGCCAAGCGTACAAAAAATCTGAAATTTTCGTACGTTCGGCAGCCAGGTGCCGAGCGTACAAAAAATCTGAAATTTTTGTACGTTCGGCAGCCAGGTGCCGAGCGTACAAAAAATCTGAAATTTTTGTACGCTCGGCAGTCAGGTGCCGAGCGTACAAAAAATCTGAAATTTTTGTACATTCAGCAGCCAGGTGCCAAGCGTACAAAAAATCTGAAATTTTTGTACGCTCGGCAGTCAGGTGCCGAGCGTACAAAAAATCTGAAATTTTTGTAGGCTCGGCAGCCAGCTGCCAAACGTACAAAAAATCTGAAATTGTTGTACGCCCGGCAGTCAGGTGCCGAGCGTACAAAAAATCTGAAATTTTTGTACGCTCGGCAGTCAGGTGCCGAACGTACAAAAAATCTGAAATTTTTGTACGCTCGGCAGTCAGGTGCCGAGCGTACCAAAAATCTGAAATTTTTGTACGCTCGGCAGTCAGGTGCTGAGCGTACAAAAAATCTGAAATTTTTGTACGCTCATAAGTCAGGTGCCGAGCGTACAAAAAATCTGAAATTTTTGTACATTCAGCAGCCAGGAGCCAAGCGTCCAAAAAATCTGAAATTTTTGTACGATCGGCAGTCAGGTGCCGAGCGTAACAAAAAATCTGAAATTTTTGTACGCTTGGCAGTCAGGTGCCGAGCGTACAAAAAATCTGAAATTTTTGTACGCTCGGCAGTCAGGTGCCGAGCGTACAAAAAATTTGAAATTTTTGTACGCTCGGCAGTCAGGTGCCGAGCATACAAAAAATCTGAAATTTTTGTATGCTCGGCAGCCAGGTGACAATCGTACAAAAAATCTGAAATTTTTGTACCTGGCGTACAAAAAATCTGAAATTTTTGTAGGCTCGGCAGCCAGCTGCCAAACGTACAAAAAATCTGAAATTGTTGTACGCCCGGCAGTCAGGTGCCGAGCGTAAAAAAAATCTGAAATTTTTGTACGCTCGGCAGTCAGGTGCCGAACGTACAAAAAATCTGAAATTTTTGTACGCTCGGCAGTCAGGTGCCGAGCGTACAAAAAATCTGAAATTTTTGTACGCTCGGCAGTCAGGTGCTGAGCGTACAAAAAATCTGAAATTTTTGTACGCTCGTAAGTCAGGTGCCGAGCGTACAAAAAATCTGAAATTTTTGTACATTCAGCAGCCAGGTGCCAAGCGTCCAAAAAATATGAAATTTTTGTACGCTCGGCAGTCAGGTGCCGAGCGTACAAAAAATCTGAAATTTTTGTACGATCGGCAGTCAGGTGCCGAGCGTAACAAAAAATCTGAAATTTTTGTACGATCGGCAGTCAGGTGCCGAGCGTAACAAAAAATCTGAAATTTTTGTACGCTCGGCAGCCAGGTGCCGAGCGTACAAAAAACCTGAAATTTTTGTACGCTCGGCAGTCAGGTGCCGAGCGTACAAAAAATTTGAAATTTTTGTCCGCTCGGCAGTCACGTGCCGAGCATACAAAAAATCTGAAATTTTTGTATGCTCGGCAGCCAGGTGACAATCGTACAAAAAATCTGAAATTTTTGTACCTGGCGTACAAAAAATCTGAAATTTTTGTAGGCTCGGCAGCCAGCTGCCAAACGTACAAAAAATCTGAAATTGTTGTACGCCCGGCAGTCAGGTGCCGAGCGTACAAAAAATCTGAAATTTTTGTACGCTCGGCAGTCAGGTGCCGAACGTACAAAAAATCTGAAATTTTTGTACGCTCGGCAGTCAGGTGCCGAGCGTACAAAAAATCTGAAATTTTTGTACGCTCGGCAGTCAGGTGCTGAGCGTACAAAAAATCTGAAATTTTTGTACGCTCGTAAGTCAGGTGCCGAGCGTACAAAAAATCTGAAATTTTTGTACATTCAGCAGCCAGGTGCCAAGCGTCCAAAAAATCTGAAATTTTTGTACGCTCGGCAGTCAGGTGCCGAGCGTACAAAAAATCTGAAATTTTTGTACGATCGGCAGTCAGGTGCCGAGCGTAACAAAAAATCTGAAATTTTTGTACGATCGGCAGTCAGGTGTCGAGCGTAACTAAAAATCTGAAATTTTTGTACGCTCGGCAGCCAGGTGCCGAGCGTACAAAAAATCTGAAATTTTTGTACGCTCGGCAGTCAGGTGCCGAGCGTACAAAAAATCTGAAATTTTTGTACGCTCGGCAGTCAGGTGCCGAGCGTACAAAAAATCTGAAATTTTTGTACGCTCGGCAGTCAGATGCCGAGCGTACAAAAAATCTGAAATTTTTGTACGATCGGCAGTCAGGTGCCGAGCGTACAAAAAATCTGAAATTTTTGTACGCTCGGCAGTCAGATGCCGAGCGTACAAAAATCTGAAATTTTTGTACGCTCGGCAGTCAGGTGCTGAGCGTACAAAAAATCTGAAATTTTTGTACGATCGGCAGTCAGGTGCCGAGCGTACAAAAAATCTGAAATTTTTGTAAGCTCGGCAGCCAGGTGCCGAGCGTAACAAAAAATCTGAAATTTTTGTAAGCTCGGCAGTCAGGTGCCGAGCGTACAAAAATCTGAAATTTTTGTACGCTCGGCAGTCAGATGCCGAGCGTCCAAAAAATCTGAAATTTTTGTACGCTCGGTAGTCAGGTGCCGAGCGTACAAAAAACTTGAAATTTTTGTACGCTCGGCAGTCAGGTGCCGAGCGTACAAAAAATCTGAAATTTTTGTACGCTCGGCAGTCAGATGCCGAGCGTACAAAAAATCTGAAATTTTTGTACGCTCGGCAGTCAGGTGCTGAGCGTACAAAAAATCTGAAATTTTTGTACGATCGGCAGTCAGGTGCCGAGCGTACAAAAAATCTGAAATTTTTGTAAGCTCGGCAGCCAGGTGCCGAGCGTAACAAAAAATCTGAAATTTTTGTAAGCTCGGCAGTCAGGTGCCGAGCGTACAAAAATCTGAAATTTTTGTACGCTCGGCAGTCAGATGCCGAGCGTCCAAAAAATCTGAAATTTTTGTACGCTCGGTAGTCAGGTGCCGAGCGTACAAAAACTTGAAATTTTTGTACGCTCGGCAGTCAGGTGCCGAGCATACAAAAAATCTGAAATTTTTGTATGCTCGGCAGCCAGGTGACAATCGTACAAAAAATCTGAAATTTTTGTACCTGGCGTACAAAAAATCTGAAATTTTTGTAGGCTCGGCAGCCAGCTGCCAAACGTACAAAAAATCTGAAATTTTTGTACGCCCAGCAGTCAGGTGCCGAGCGTACAAAAAATCTGAAATTTTTGTACGATCGGCAGTCAGGTGCCGAGCATACAAAAAACTGAAATTTTTGTACGCTCGGCAGTCAGGTGCTGAGCGTACAAAAAATCTGAAATTTTTGTACGCTCGGCAGTCAGGTGCCGAGCGTACAAAAAATCTGAAATTTTTGTACATTCAGCAGCCAGGTGCCAAGCGTCCAAAAAATCTGAAATTTTTGTACGCTCGGCAGTCAGGTGCCGAGCGTACAAAAAATCTGAAATTTTTGTACGCTCGGCAGTCAGGTGCTGAGCGTACAAAAAATCTGAAATTTTTGTACGCTCGTAAGTCAGGTGCCGAGCGTACAAAAAATCTGAAATTTTTGTACATTCAGCAGCCAGGTGCCAAGCGTCCAAAAAATCTGAAATTTTTGTACGCTCGGCAGTCAGGTGCCGAGCGTACAAAAAATCTGAAATTTTTGTACGATCGGCAGTCAGGTGCCGAGCGTAACAAAAAATCTGAAATTTTTGTACGATCGGCAGTCAGGTGCCGAGCGTAACAAAAAATCTGAAATTTTTGTACGCTTGGCAGTCAGGTGCCGAGCGTACAAAAAATCTGAAATTTTTGTACGCTCGGCAGTCAGGTGCCGAGCGTACAAAAAATTTGAAATTTTTGTACGCTCGGCAGTCAGGTGCCGAGCATACAAAAAATCTGAAATTTTTGTATGCTCGGCAGCCAGGTGACAATCGTACAAAAAATTTGAAATTTTTGTACCTGGCGTACAAAAAATCTGAAATTTTTGTAGGCTCGGCAGCCAGCTGCCAAACGTACAAAAAATCTGAAATTGTTGTACGCCCGGCAGTCAGGTGCCGAGCGTACAAAAAATCTGAAATTTTTGTACGCTCGGCAGTCAGGTGCCGAACGTACAAAAAATCTGAAATTTTTGTACGCTCGGCAGTCAGGTGCCGAGCGTACAAAAAATCTGAAATTTTTGTACGCTCGGCAGTCAGGTGCTGAGCGTACAAAAAATCTGAAATTTTTGTACGCTCGTAAGTCAGGTGCCGAGCGTACAAAAATTCTGAAATTTTTGTACATTCAGCAGCCAGGTGCCAAGCGTCCAAAAAATCTGAAATTTTTGTACGCTCGGCAGTCAGGTGCCGAGCGTACAAAAAATCTGAAATTTTTGTACGCCCAGCAGTCAGGTGCCGAGCGTACAAAAAATCTGAAATTTTTGTACGATCGGCAGTCAGGTGCCGAGCATACAAAAAACTGAAATTTTTGTACGCTCGGCAGTCAGGTGCTGAGCGTACAAAAAATCTGAAATTTTTGTACGCTCGGCAGTCAGGTGCCGAGCGTACAAAAAATCTGAAATTTTTGTACATTCAGCAGCCAGGTGCCAAGCGTCCAAAAAATCTGAAATTTTTGTACGCTCGGCAGTCAGGTGCCGAGCGTACAAAAAATCTGAAATTTTTGTATGCTCGGCAGCCAGGTGACAATCGTACAAAAAATCTGAAATTTTTGTACCTGGCGTACAAAAAATCTGAAATTTTTGTAGGCTCGGCAGCCAGCTGCCAAACGTACAAAAAATCTGAAATTGTTGTACGCCCGGCAGTCAGGTGCCGAGCGTACAAAAAATCTGAAATTTTTGTACGCTCGGCAGTCAGGTGCCGAACGTACAAAAAATCTGAAATTTTTGTACGCTCGGCAGTCAGGTGCCGAGCGTACAAAAAATCTGAAATTTTTGTACGCTCGGCAGTCAGGTGCTGAGCGTACAAAAAATCTGAAATTTTTGTACGCTCGTAAGTCAGGTGCCGAGCGTACAAAAAATCTGAAATTTTTGTACATTCAGCAGCCAGGTGCCAAGCGTCCAAAAAATCTGAAATTTTTGTACGCTCGGCAGTCAGGTGCCGAGCGTACAAAAAATCTGAAATTTTTGTACGATCGGCAGTCAGGTGCCGAGCGTAACAAAAAATCTGAAATTTTTGTACGATCGGCAGTCAGGTGCCGAGCGTAACAAAAAATCTGAAATTTTTGTACGCTTGGCAGTCAGATGCCGAGCGTACAAAAAATCTGAAATTTTTGTACGCTCGGCAGTCAGGTGCCGAGCGTACAAAAATTTGAAATTTTTGTACGCTCGGCAGTCAGGTGCCGAGCATACAAAAAATCTGAAATTTTTGTATGCTCGGCAGCCAGGTGACAATCGTACAAAAAATTTGAAATTTTTGTACCTGGCGTACAAAAAATCTGAAATTTTTGTAGGCTCGGCAGCCAGCTGCCAAACGTACAAAAAATCTGAAATTGTTGTACGCCCGGCAGTCAGGTGCCGAGCGTACAAAAAATCTGAAATTTTTGTACGCTCGGCAGTCAGGTGCCGAACGTACAAAAAATCTGAAATTTTTGTACGCTCGGCAGTCAGGTGCCGAGCGTACAAAAAATCTGAAATTTTTGTACGCTCGGCAGTCAGGTGCTGAGCGTACAAAAAATCTGAAATTTTTGTACGCTCGTAAGTCAGGTGCCGAGCGTACAAAAATTCTGAAATTTTTGTACATTCAGCAGCCAGGTGCCAAGCGTCCAAAAAATCTGAAATTTTTGTACGCTCGGCAGTCAGGTGCCGAGCGTACAAAAAATCTGAAATTTTTGTACGATCGGCAGTCAGGTGCCGAGCGTAACAAAAAATCTGAAATTTTTGTACGATCGGCAGTCAGGTGTCGAGCGTAACAAAAAATCTGAAATTTTTGTACGCTCGGCAGCCAGGTGCCGAGCGTACAAAAAATCTGAAATTTTTGTACGCTCGGCAGTCAGGTGCCGAGCGTACAAAAAATCTGAAATTTTTGTACGCTCGGCAGTCAGGTGCCGAGCGTACAAAAAATCTGAAATTTTTGTACGCTCGGCAGTCAGGTGCCGAGCGTACAAAAAATCTGAAATTTTTGTACGCTCGGCAGTCAGATGCCGAGCGTACAAAAAATCTGAAATTTTTGTATGCTCGGCAGCCAGGTGACAATCGTACAAAAAATCTGAAATTTTTGTACCTGGCGTACAAAAAATCTGAAATTTTTGTAGGCTCGGCAGCCAGCTGCCAAACGTACAAAAAATCTGAAATTTTTGTACGCCCAGCAGTCAGGTGCCGAGCGTACAAAAAATCTGAAATTTTTGTACGATCGGCGGTCAGGTGCCGAGCATACAAAAAATCTGAAATTTTTGTACATTCAGCAGCCAGGTGCCAAGCGTCCAAAAAATCTGAAATTTTTGTACATTCAGCAGCCAGGTGCCAAGCGTCCAAAAAATCTGAAATTTTTGTACGCTCGGCAGTCAGGTGCCGAGCGTACAAAAAATCTGAAATTTTTGTACGATCGGCAGTCAGGTGCCGAGCGTAACAAAAAATCTGAAATTTTTGTACGATCGGCAGTCAGGTGCCGAGCGTAACAAAAAATCTGAAATTTTTGTACGCTTGGCAGTCAGGTGTCGAGCGTACAAAAAATCTGAAATTTTTGTACGCTCGGCAGTCAGGTGCCGAGCGTACAAAAAATCTGAAATTTTTGTACGCTCGGCAGTCAGGTGCCGAGCGTACAAAAAATCTGAAATTTTTGTACGCTCGGCAGTCAGGTGCCGAGCGTACAAAAAATCTGAAATTTTTGTACGCTCGGCAGTCAGATGCCGAGCGTACAAAAAATCTGAAATTTTTGTATGCTCGGCAGCCAGGTGACAATCGTACAAAAAATCTGAAATTTTTGTACCTGGCGTACAAAAAATCTGAAATTTTTGTAGGCTCGGCAGCCAGCTGCCAAACGTACAAAAAATCTGAAATTTTTGTACGCCCAGCAGTCAGGTGCCGAGCGTACAAAAAATCTGAAATTTTTGTACGATCGGCAGTCAGGTGCCGAGCATACAAAAAATCTGAAATTTTTGTACATTCAGCAGCCAGGTGCCAAGCGTCCAAAAAATCTGAAATTTTTGTACATTCAGCAGCCAGGTGCCAAGCGTCCAAAAAATCTGAAATTTTTGTACGCTCGGCAGTCAGGTGCCGAGCGTACAAAAAATCTGAAATTTTTGTACGATCGGCAGTCAGGTGCCGAGCGTAACAAAAAATCTGAAATTTTTGTACGATCGGCAGTCAGGTGCCGAGCGTAACAAAAAATCTGAAATTTTTGTACGCTTGGCAGTCAGGTGTCGAGCGTACAAAAAATCTGAAATTTTTGTACGCTCGGCAGTCAGGTGCCGAGCGTACAAAAAATTTGAAATTTTTGTACGCTCGGCAGTCAGGTGCCGAGCATACAAAAAATCTGAAATTTTTGTATGCTCGGCAGCCAGGTGACAATCGTACAAAAAATTTGAAATTTTTGTACCTGGCGTACAAAAAATCTGAAATTTTTGTAGGCTCGGCAGCCAGCTGCCAAACGTACAAAAAATCTGAAATTGTTGTACGCCCGCCAGTCAGGTGCCGAGCGTACAAAAAATCTGAAATTTTTGTACGCTCGGCAGTCAGGTGCTGAGCGTACAAAAAATCTGAAATTTTTGTACGCTCGTAAGTCAGGTGCCAAGCGTACAAAAAATCTGAAATTTTTGTACATTCAGCAGCCAGGTGCCAAGCGTCCAAAAAATCTGAAATTTTTGTACGCTCGGCAGTCAGGTGCCGAGCGTACAAAAAATCTGAAATTTTTGTACGATCGGCAGTCAGGTGCCGAGCGCAACAAAAAATCTGAAATTTTTGTACGATCGGCAGTCAGGTGCCGAGCGTACAAAAAATCTGAAATTTTTGTACGTTCGGCAGTCAGGTGCCGAGCGTACAAAAAATCTGAAATTTTTGTACGCTCGGCAGTCAGGTGCTGAGCGTACAAAAAATCTGAAATTTTTGTACGATCGGCAGTCAGGTGCCGAGCGTACAAAAAATCTGAAATTTTTGTAAGCTCGGCAGCCAGGTGCCGAGCGTAACAAAAAATCTGAAATTTTTGTAAGCTCGGCAGTCAGGTGCCGAGCGTACAAAAAATCTGAAATTTTTGTACGCTCGGCAGTCAGATGCCGAGCGTCCAAAAAATCTGAAATTTTTGTACGCTCGGCAGTCAGGTGCCGAGCGTACAAAAAATTTGAAATTTTTGTACGCTCGGCAGTCAGGTGCCGAGCATACAAAAAATCTGAAATTTTTGTATGCTCGGCAGCCAGGTGACAATCGTACAAAAAATCTGAAATTTTTGTACCTGGCGTTCAAAAAATCTGAAATTTTTGTAGGCTCGGCAGCCAGCTGCCAAACGTACAAAAAATCTGAAATTTTTGTACGCCCAGCAGTCAGGTGCCGAGCGTACAAAAAATCTGAAATTTTTGTACGATCGGCAGTCAGGTGCCGAGCATACAAAAAATCTGAAATTTTTGTACGCTCGGCAGTCAGGTGCTGAGCGTACAAAAAATCTGAAATTTTTGTACATTCAGCAGCCAGGTGCCAAGCGTCCAAAAAATCTGAAATTTTTGTACGCTCGGCAGTCAGGTGCCGAGCGTACAAAAAATTTGAAATTTTTGTACGCTCAGCAGTCAGGTGCCGAGCATACATAAAATCTGAAATTTTTGTACGCTCGGCAGTCAGGTGCCGAGCGTACAAAAAATCTGAAATTTTTGTACGCTCGGCAGTCAGGTGCCGAGCGTACAAAAAATCTGAAATTTTTGTACGCTCGGCAGTCAGGTGCCGAGCGTACAAAAAATCTGAAATTTTTGTACGATCGGCAGTCAGGTGCCGAGCGTACAAAAAATCTGAAATTTTTGTACGCTCGGCAGTCGGGTGCCGAGCGTACAAAAAATCTGAAATTTTTGTACGCTCGGCAGTCAGGTGCCGAGCGTACAAAAAATCTGAAATTTTTGTACGCTCGGCAGTCAGGTGCCGAGCGTACAAAAAATCTGAAATTTTTGTACGATCGGCAGTCAGGTGCCAAACGTACAAAAAATCTGAAATTTTTGTACGCCCGGCAGTCAGGTGCCGAGCGTACAAAAAATCTGAAATTTTTGTACGATCGGCAGTCAGGTGCCGAGCGTACAAAAAATCTGAAATTTTTGTACGCTCGGCAGCCAGGTGCCGAGCGTAACAAAAAATCTGAAATTTTTGTACGCTCGGCAGCCAGGTGCCGAACGTACAAAAAATCTGAAATTTTTGTACGCTCGGCAGTGAGGTGCCGAGCGTACAAAAAATCTGAAATTTTTGTTCGCTCGGCAGTCAGGTGCTGAGCGTACAAAAAATCTGAAATTTTTGTACGCTCGGCAGTCAGGTGTCGAGCGTACAAAAAATCTGAAATTTTTGTACATTCAGCAGCCAGGTGCCAAGCGTACAAAAAATCTGAAATTTTTGTACGCTCGGCAGCCAGGTGCCGAGCGTACAAAAAATCTGAAATTTTTGTACGCTCGGCAGCCAGGTGCCGAGCGTAACAAAAAATCTGAAATTTTTGTACGCTCGGCAGCCAGGTGCCGAGCGTACAAAAAATCTGAAATTTTTGTAGGCTCGGCAGCCAGGTGCCAAACGTACAAAAAATCTGAAATTTCTGTACGCTCGGCAGTCAGGTGCCGAGCGTACAAAAAATCTGAAATTTTTGTACGCTCGGCAGTCAGGTGCCAAGCGTACAAAAAATCTGAAACTTTTGTACGCTCGGCAGTCAGGTGCCGAGCGTACAAAAAATCTGAAATTTTTGTACGCTCGGCAGTCAGGTGCCGAGCATACAAAAAATCTGAAATTTTTGTATGCTCGGCAGCCAGGTGACAATCGTACAAAAAATCTGAAATTTTTGTACCTGGCATACAAAAAATCTGAAATTTTTGTAGGCTCGGCAGCCAGGTGCCAAACGTACAAAAAATCTGAAATTTTTGTACGCTTGGCAGTCAGGTGCCGAGCGTACAAAAAATCTGAAATTTTTGTACGCTCGGCAGTCAGGTGCTGAGCGTACAAAAAATCTTAAATTTTTGTACGCTCGGCAGTCAGGTGCCAAGCGTACAAAAGTCTGAAATTTTTGTACGCTCGGCAGCCAGGTGCCGAGCGTACAAAAAATCTGAAATTTTTGTACGCTTGGCAGTCAGGTGCCGAGCGTACAAAAAATTTGAAATTTTTGTACACTCGGCAGTCAGTTGCCGAGCATACAAAAAATCTGAAATTTTTGTACATTCGGCAGCCAGGTGCCAAAAAGCGTACAAAAAATCTGAAACTTTTGTACGCTCGGCAGTTAGCTGCCGAGCATACAAAATTTTCAGAATTTTTGGATCAATGAAATGAATATTCAAAAATAGTACGACAAAATACTGCTGATTAAAATCTTACCTTTCCATTAAAAGAGATTACTGGGACAACAAACCGTGATCGACACCGTGCCAATCTTGCTTTTGCAATAAGTGGTTTTAACTGGAAAACATCGTTAATTTTTATTCTATCAAAATAAAATATAAAAATATTTTTAAAAAATATTTAGGTACTGTATAATATGTAATACAACAGTAATTAATATTCAATATTAGATTTATCAATAAATGTAATGTTATTAATACATAAATAAAATGTTAAATTTAATTAAATGTTCACCTTCCATCAGACAGGATGTGATCCTCTGTTAACAACTCTGATTCCACAATAATAATTTTTTCAGGATAATGACCACATAACTCACCATTTCTGTTGCTTAAAACCTAATAAAATTGACATCATATATCACTGTTATCTTATTACCAAAACCAATGATGCATGATTTCCATCCAACACATTAACAAATACATCTGCATTCCTAAACCTTTAGGCTGGAGAATTCAAAAGTGGCAAATGGACCAATTCTATTTCAGTGATCTCATGGTGTCAATTTCAAAGGCCAAGGAATGCAGATGCATTCACTGAATTTGCTCTATCTAAAACACTTCCTACACAGCACTCTACTTTTTCATCTTATTGCTGGTGTGCATCTTACATCATTGCCGCCATGTGCAATTATAATATCATCCAACATGGTGAAAATATCTTTGTCTTTCGAATCTCAAGGGATTGGTTGCACACCACCTATACCCTGATCAAGGGCTCTGTTTGAAATGTCAGTACATGTTCATGTTTTCATGGGTCACGGTGCATGCTAAAAGTTGGATAGGATTTATTTATTTATTTTATTTGCTTTGCCATACTCAAACAATACGTACAGACATCGACAAAAACAACTGGCAGGGCAACCGCAACAGCTTACACCAATTACTGTGGTCCCTAAAGATTACAACAAATACAACTACAGTACACCAGATAATTACAAACATTAAGCTAAAAACAACACGATATCGATTTAGTTAGATCACGAGCTTTGTTCCATTTGATGCATATCGATTTCCATGTTCGTGGATCATCTGCATTAAAACAGTGTTCTAGTGCTAAATTATAGTAATTATATAGTCCTTTTTTAAAGTCTTTTAAAGTTATACATTTAATTGTTAAGTTCCTTGGCAATACATTCCAGATTCTAGTTGTCCTAATTAAAAATGATTTCTGATACGTAGATGTTTTACATTTTGTTGTCTGAAATTGTAAACAGTTTGGGTTTGCTGATCGTGTAGGTCTATTTGAATTTTGAGGTTCTGGTAGTATGTCACTGCTTAAAGTGTTTATGAAACGAAAAAATCGTTTCTCAACTAACATTCCCATTTTGTAGTTCAGATTACGCTGATCATCATGCGCTATTTTATTTTTACATCACGATTTTAGAAAGTAGATCTACAAGCCTTCAAAGTTGACCATTTGGACTAATTTTTGTCCGCCGCGCCGCGCGGCCAAATTGGTTTTGTGACGTCACTGGTTGTACACACGCTTGTTTTCAAAAGAAATATATGGAGACCCACGTAGACCAGACTCAGAACTCACTGGTAAAAATGGAATCTTTTGAAAAGTACTGTATTGCTAGCGGCCCAAACGAGATGAGTTGAAAGAACAACTTTAAGATTCAAGGATTGTCCTTAAACTGTTTTCCTAGTGATGAGTTTGTTTGCCAAAATGGACAAAAATTGAAAGGCTACTGTTCGGTACTTTGCTCCTCGCGTTTCTGTATTATTTACTGTTTGTAAACAACGGCTTGACTCTGAATTGAAAGAGCCAGGGAAATTTACAACAAGGATTTTGTTGAAGAAGGGAAGCCAAGAAGGGAGTAATGAAACCCCGGTTTAGATTGCGTTAGGCTACAGTGGCAAAGAAAGGAAATCTCAACCCGAGAGGTGGACAGGTTGTATGTATATGGATTTTTCATGACCACTGTGAAGTATGCACCACATTCAGCCTTCGATTCAAGCCTTCGATTCGGCCTTCGATTCAGCCGTCGATTCAATTATCGTATCTCCATATTCATCAGGTGGTCGCTGTTACAGAATATCATACGAAAACACAATTTTCTCAGGCGCTTTTCTATAGAATTTTTTTAAATTTACATATGTTGTACAGAATTTCATGCTCTTTAATGTGGTATAAGTTTCCAGAGTGGAATAGAACCATGAACGACGCAGGAAGGCTTTAAACAAATCGCGTCCCGCGTCATTAATACGACTGACGGGGGTTGTGTTGCATATTCCAGATTATCTAAGATATAAACACATTTTCCTAAGGCGCTATTCTATAGGATTTTTTAAAATTTCCATATGTTATACAGAATTTCATGCTATTTAAACTGGTATAAGTTTCCAGAGTGGGATAGAACCATGAACGACGCAGGAAGGCTTTAAACAAATTGCGTCCCGCGTCATTAATACGACTGACGGACGTTGTGTTGCATATTCCAGATTACCTAAGATATAAACACATTTTCCTAAGGCGCTATTCTATAGGATTTTTTCAAATTTACATATGTTGTACAGAATTTCATGCTCTTTAATCTGGTATAAGTTTCCAGAGTGGGATAGAACCATGAACGACGCAGGAAAGCTTTAAAGAAATTGCGGCCCGCGTCATTAATACGACTGACGGGGGTTGTGTTGCATATTCCAGAATACCTAAGATATAAACACATTTTCCTAAGGCGCTATTCTATAGGATTTTTTAAAATTTACATATGTTGTACAGAATTTCATGCTCTTTAATCTGGTATAAGTTTCCAGAGTGGAATAGAACCATGAACGACGCAGGAAAGCTTTAAACAAATTGCGGCCCGCGTCATTAATACGACTGACGGGGGTTGTGTTGCATATTCCAGATTACCTAAGATATAAACACATTTTCCTAAGGCGCTATTCTATAGGATTTTTTTAAATTTACATATGTTGTACAGAATTTCATGCTCTTTAATCTGGTATAAGTTTCCAGAGTGGGATAGAACCATGAACGACGCAGGAAAGCTTTAAACAAATTGCGGCCCGCGTCATTAATACGACTGACGGGGTTTGTGTTGCGTATTTCTTATTACATCAGATATAAACACATTTTTCTAAGGCGCTATTCTATAGGATTTTTTAAAATTTACATATGTTATACAGAATTTCATGCTCTTTAAACTGGTATAAATTTCCAGAGTGGGATAGAACCATGAACGACGCAGGAAAGCTTTAAACAAATTGCGGCGCGGCGTCATTAATACGACTGACCGAGGTTGAGTGTTGCGTATTTCATATTACCTAAGATATAAACACATTTTTCTAAGGCGCTATTCTATAGGATTTTTTTAAATTTCAATATGTTGTACAGAATTTCATGCTCTTTAAACTGGTATAAGTTTCCAGAGTGGGATAGAACCATGAACGACGCAGAAAAGCTTTAAACAAATTGCGTCCGGCGTCATTAATACGAATGACGGGGGTTGTGTTGCATATTCCAGATTACCTAAGATATAAACACATTTTCCTAAGGCGCTATTCTATAGGATTTTTTAAAATTTACATATGTTATACAGAATTTCATGCTATTTAAACTGGTATAAGTTTCCAGAGTGGGATAGAACCATGAACGACGCAGGAAGGCTTTAAACAAATTGCGTCCCGCGTCATTAATACGACTGAAGGGTGTTGTGTTGCATATTCCAGATTACCTAAGATATAAACACATTTTTCTAAGGCTCTATTCTATAGGATTTTTTTAAATTTACATATGTTGTACAGAATTTCATACTCTTTAATCTGGTATAAGTTTCCAGAGTGGGATAGATCCATGAACGACGCAGAAAAGCTTTAAACAAATTGCGGCCGCGTCATTAATACGACTGGCGGGGGTTGTGTTGCGTATTTCTTATTATGAATGAATAGCGCATGAATAGCGCATGAAAAAAGTGTACTTTTTCTGAGGTAATCTGGAATATGCAACACAACCCCCGTCAGTCGTATTAATGACGCCGCGCTGCAATTTGGTTACAGCGTTCCTGCGTCGTTCATGGTCCTATCCCGCTCTGGAAACTTATACCACATTAAAGAGCATGAAATTCTGTACAACATATGTAAATTTAAAAAAATCCTATAGAATAGCGCCTTAGAAAAATGTGTTTACATCTTAGGTAATATGAAATACGCAACACCCGTCAGTCGTATTAATGACGCGGGCCGCAATTTGTTTTAAGCTTTCCTGCGTCGTTCATGGTTCTATCCCACTCTGGAAACTTATACCAGATTAAAGAGCATGAAATTCTGTACAACATATGTAAATTTTAAAAAATCCTATAGAATAGCGCCTTAGAAAAATGTGTTTATATCTTAGGTAATCTGGAATATGCAACACAACGTCCGTCAGTCGTATTAATGACGCGGGACGCAATTTGTTTAAAGCCTTCCTGCGTCGTTCATGGTTCTATCCCACTCTGGAAACTTATCACAGTTTAAAGAGCATGAAATTCTGTACAACATATTGAAATTTAAAAAAAATCCTATAGAATAGCGCCTTAGAAAAATGTGTTTATATCTGATGTAATAAGAAATACGCAACACAACCCCCGTCAGTCGTATTAATGACGCGGGCCGCAATTTGTTTAAAGCTTTCCTGCGTCGTTCATGGTTCTATCCCACTCTGGAAACTTATACCAGATTAAAGAGCATGAAATTCTGTACAACACATGTAAATTTAAGAAAATCCTATAGAATAGCGCCTTAGGAAAATGTGTTTATATCTTAGGTAATCTGGAATATGCAACACAACCCCCGTCAGTCGTATTAATGACGCCGCGCCGCAATTTGTTTAAAGCTTTTCTGCGTCGTTCATGGTTCTATCCCACTCTGGAAACTTATACTAGATTAAAGAGTATGAAATTCTGTACAACATATGTAAATTTAAAAAAATCCTATAGAATAGTGCCTTAGGAAAATGTGTTTATATCTTGGGTAATCTGGAATATGCAACACAACCCCCGTCAGTCGTATTAATGACGCGGGCCGCAATTTGTTTAAAGCTTTCCTGCGTCGTTCATGGTTCTATCCCACTCTGGAAACTTATACCAGATTAAAGAGCATGAAATTCTGTACAACATATGTAAATTTGAAAAAATCCTATAGAATAGCGCCTCAGGAAAATGTGTTTATATCTTGGGTAATCTGGAATATGCAACACAACACCCGTCAGTCGTATTAATGACGCGGGACGCAATTTGTTTAAAGCCTTCCTGCGTCGTTCATGGTTCTATCCAACTCTGGAAACTTATACCAGTTTAAAGAGCATGAAATTCTGTACAACATATGTAACTTAAAAAAATCCTATAGAATAGCGCCTTAGAAAAATGTGTTTATATCTTGGGTAATCTGGAATATGCAACACAACACCCGTCAGTCGTATTAATGACGCGGGACGCAATTTGTTTAAAGCCTTCCTGCGTCGTTCATGGTTCTATCCCACTCTGGAAACTTATACCACATTAAAGAGCATGAAATTCTGTACAATATGTGTAAATTTAAAAAAATTCTATAGAAAAGCGCCTGAGAAAATTGTGTTTTCGTATGATATTCTGTAACAGCGACCACCTGATGAATATGGAGATAACTTCACAATAAGTGCGATAATTGAATCGACGGCTGAATCGAAGGCCGAATCGAAGGCTTGAATCGAAGGCTGAATGTGGTGCATACTTCACAGTGGTTTTTTCATGTTCGATACTCGACCTCATTGCATTATTATAAAACAACACATGGAACAAGTATCAAACAAACAGAGATACTTTTACGATTTCTTCGGCAGTTTGATATTATTTGTTATTTTGGCTCACTTTATATAAAATACAGTTGATGATCTTTTATGTTTACATCGAGTAGCGTAATACGATATTTCACACCGGCAAATCACGCTAGCGATGCTGTATAATCTGATGTAAACTACCGGAATTCTTTTAACGTTTGTTTGAACAGATCATTTGTATCATTGTTCAACCACAGTGAGTTGACGTTTCAAATATACCTATGTGTCTGAAATATACGATGAGCACAAATTATGTATGATTAACAAGATGAACCAGTTGTCCTGAACTCAAGTAAACATGCACGGCGGAGTGCCTAAAGGGCTAACTTTAAGTAGCAGTGATTCGTTTTATTAGCAGGGTATTTTTATAAGAAATGTGAAATACAACAAGGCGAAAGAATACAATTTGAACAACATTTCAACTCCCCATAAAAAGGTCTAACACATATCTTCAAACGGCACGCTTATGGCAACTGACAATAAATAGTTCATATGAGGTTGATGGCAGCTTTTATTACGCTTAAACTTCCTTGATTTTCATCAAATTCACTCTGTAAAATATTCTCACTCTCCTGGTTTGAGTTACCAATCGAATGATAAGTCTTGCGCATGGTAAGACAGCACGAATCACGGTTAACTTAAGTTAAAACATACAGATAAAACTATAATAAAACAGCTAAGATCAAGACATGTGTACAACCAGTGACGTCACAAGCCGTTTTCCTTCAGTTCCAGGCCCCGGACAAAAACAAGTCCAAAATAAGCACTTTCAAACTCCCAAAAAAGCATTTTCTAAAATCGTAGTGGAAAAATAAAATAGCGCACGATAATCAGCGTACCTTAAACTACAAAATAGGTGCACTTTTCGAGGAACGATTTTTTCGTTTCATAAACACTTTAAGTTAATAAAAATTTCAGGAACTAAAATTTCAGGAACTAAATTTCAAATGCTCAAATCCTATGTATTAGCAAAACCGATGATTTCCAGCATGGACAAAAAAAATGTCATGTTTCCACCCACTACATGAAAAGGTGGTAAACTGCTGTTTTGAATTTTAGTAACAAAATACTGCCGTTTCGAACGGGGAGGCATTGCCTGATTTTATATTTTCTCCAAGCTGCAGCTCTTGTCCATACACCTATATGAAAAACTTGTTTTTTTATAAATAAAATGCCCAAAAGAAGATACCAAACTGTCAAATTAATCAGTATATAAATTAAAACAGAACAAATCGCACGAGTAAAGCAAAAAGCACGTGGCAGTGGTTGCCATAGCATACTCTTAAACTACATTCTTTAAAACGTAAGTAATCAAACAAAAATTTAAATATTAACTCACTGAAATGTCGTAGTCTTTGAGAAATAAGTCAACACAGCGGGCCAGTATTCTTTCAGCCTGTTTCATAAAGGAAATTTGTCGTTAGAAACTTAGGACTTTATAAATCTAGTTGACATTTGTTCACATTTTACACATGGTAGTCTTACATCTTAAATCTATTCTTCTTTTTATATTTATAACTATAAGCGGAAATATTTATCTAGCAGAAAAACTGACCGCTTACGGAAGGAACTTCCTTAAAAAAAGTCAAAATTCAGAAATAAAGTAAGTAATAAACCAGGGCATGCAATTCTTGTCTTGCGAGAGAAGTTCAGTTAAAAGTAGTTTCACTTCTAATATCCATAACCTTCCATCCTTACCCGTTCATCACAACCGCTTGCTGAGTACGTCTGCTTGGAAAAATACGAAAGAAGATCGTAGAGATCCCTTTTAATTATGTCTTCATCCAAATTCATTTATTACTGTTACAGAAAATGGGAAAACACGACAAAAAAACGCAAAATTCAGCATTGCCTTTCAACTCGTCTTCCATGTTTTGTCGCCCCCAGTTGTTCCGGCTTGTAAGCAACTAGTTTCCATCACTCAAACTGCCATGACGTCAAGTTTTAAAAATAGCCTGCTCGCAGGCTATTTGCGTTCAAGCGTTTTGCGAATGTTAGACATAGTTTTTTTCGAGTTTTGAAACAAACGTTGTTCAAGGACAACTTTACGTTTGACAGATTAAATCAATAACGAATAGGGCTTGCCATCGTTCTTTTCACACAGCAGCGTTTGCTTGGCATAACTTGTCTTAACTTTGGCATAATTGTGAGCATCGGAATGATCTGCGATTTAACCACTGATCTCAAATAATATACTCATTATTTGAGATCAGTGGATTTAACGCAGATATTCCATCGTTTGAAAATATCAACACAACGTTGAAACCACGCCCTATTCGTTATCGATTTGATCTGTCAAACGTTGTCATTGGACAACTCGAAAACAACTAGTTATTCGCTAAACGCTTGAACTCAAATGGTATTATTTCCCAATGAAATTTTTTGACAACATTTCGTTAATGTTAGTACGTTTGACATTTGGAAACAAGTGCTGGCGAGGCCGAAAACCGCCCGAGGAGAACCCAAATTTGTTTCTACCCCGTGGGCGCATGCGTAATTATTTGTCTGTACTGACGCATTTATTTATTTATTTATTTATATATTTATTAATTTATTTATGTATTTACTTATTTATGTATTTATTTATTTGTGTATTTATTTATTTATACATTTATTTATTTATTTACTTATTTATTTATTTATTTATTTATTCAGCCATCAATGCTACGAGAAAATTTCTTCTCGTAATCAGTAGCGCGAATTTAAAAGAAGCGTTATTTTCAATTAAATGTTTTATACACTCTAGTTACATGAAAGAATAATGGTAGAAAAATTTACCATATAACATTTAACAATCTCTGTACAATTAAATTCAATTTGAAGCCACGAAAAAAAAATATTCAAGGCTAAGTACAATAATTCAAATTATCATATGGCTTTGTACTATCACACGCCCCAAGGCTCGATTTGCAGACGTCTCTCGGGGCCCCAGTACTTAGGCCAAAAAAAAAAGTCTTCTGCGCCAGTGCGCGCGTCATCTTCTTTCTTGCGCGTCGATACTTTTTTTTTTAACATTTTTAATATTAATAGGCGAGTTTCAGGGTGTTGCGCGCGCATCGTTTTTCAAAAAAACTGCTCCACTCAAAGTAAACATACTGTTTAAAATAAACAAAGTGTAGATACAGTTTCTGGACATAAAACATTGTTTTTCTGCTGTTGTTGGCTCGCTAGCAAGTCTGTTTGCCATTGCTTACTTTGTGGAGAGCCCGCCAAGAGCCCACCAATTCCTTTCCAAAGCGATGCGCACGCAACACCCTGAAACTCGTCTATTGACTACAAATGACACCAGCGGATATTAAATATTTTTGTTATATACCAAAGACTTTCGTTTGCCAATAATGAAATCCTATTGGTCAAATCATGGTCACGTGTTGTTCAACAAACTCAATGTTTCTTTCTGCCGAGGGAAACATTGCACTGTTTCCCTCTGATGTCAACAATGAAGAGGGAAACAGTGCAATGTTTCCCTCTGACGTCGCTTTAATCATGCGTTGTTCACGTGAATACACGATTATTGCATCAGACCAAGAACTTTGGACTATTCGGGCATTTTGAAAACAAGAGCTTGTTGTTTGGTATACGAAATAGTCCTTTTTCCGAAAGACAGAATTTCTATACATATCTTCAAAGAAGGTCTGAAAAACACTTGGAGAAATTTAAAGCTGTGTGTTTAGTCTGGTGTATTTGTTTAGTTGAATGACTTGAATTGAAATTACGAAGACAAAATCAAAGTGTTTTGGTAAGTCTTTCCGCCGTTTGCAAGTTTCAAGGCAGTTTTGTATTTTGTATTTTAAAAGTCTTTGGTATATAACAAAACGCTTGTTGACTTTTGCCTCGAGAAACATCGAGTTTTACGATCCCTCAGGCTTCAATGTCACCCTCGGGCTAAAGCCCTCGGGTGACATTGAAGCCTTCGCCAGTCAACAAGTCTATAATGTTTCCTATGAAAACCGCTGGTATATTTGCTGGCACTGATTGAAGGCTTCATATTTCAATCATGTGTTCATGCTACATGTTCAGTATACCATGTGACAAGTATATTATAAGAATACTCAACATGTTTCAGATGTCTGTTCAATCAAGATTTGCCTTGGGCATGTGACCTGACCAGAAACAGAATACTTTTTTTTGGGCCTTAAGCTGGATTTCCACTAAGGTGTGAAATGTCGCGCGTTCGACGTTTTTCTTTTGTCTTGTGCGTTTCCATTGTCTGTGAAGGGAAATCAGAGAACATACCGCGCTTTTGGCAAAAGTAAAAAAGATACAAACAAAGATACTCCTTCGTTGCTTGAACTAGAAATTTACTTCCATGCAGGTTTCTTGCTGCTAGAGGAGGCAGAACTCGTCGATAGTCCACTCTTCGCGCTAGCAATAGATGAACGACTCGACACTCTTGAACTCATACGACCTAATAAAGTAAAATTGGTTAGTTTCAGAAATTGCAGCTTGATGTTAGTAATAATTGTTAGTTGTTTGCTGTACAAGCTGTGTTAGTTAGTAATAGAGGACTGGGCACAGTCTAAGATATAAGTACCTTAATTAACCTTGCTCCGCTATCTGAGTTCTGGTGGCTCAATGGTTAGAGCACCTGGCTAGCATTCAGAAGGTTGTGGGATCAAGTCCCGCTCAGAGCTCTGAGTATTACTAACTAACACAGCTTGTACAGCAAACAACTAACAATTATTACTAACAGCAAGCTGCAATTTCTGAAACTAACTAACAGTGTTTAACTGGAAACTTACTGTTACAACGCGACTTGTAGACCAACAAGTACTTGTAACCGAGCGGTTGGAATTCGTTCCTAGAGGACTGGGCACAGTCTAAGGTATAAG
>OZ036004.1:7658627-7668767 GCA_964035015.1 Corallium rubrum
GGATAAAGCATGTGCAGTGATCTGTATCTGATTTACAAGGCGAGCTGCAAGCGAGCCATAGTAAATCAGATACAGATAGGCTGCGAATGCTTTATCGTACTTATCAAATGGACGCATCTAAATTCGATGTTTTCAAACTATTTTTCAAGTTGGAGTGATTTTAGCTTAGTAAATTGAGGAAAAAGTTTATGCAAATCAGGATGAATCTGTATGCGATTTACAGATATTGATTAAATATTCATTTCTTTTGAATTTTCTTCATGAGTTTTTAATGAATATGATATGATATATTATTTATATTTTAGAAGGATACAAATGTTAATATTTCCTTTGTGAAATAATTCACAGTTTTTGATAACATAGCTGTAGGGTAATTTAATGCTGTAAGGTAAAAAGAAACAATAGATAATACATTCAATTTCATGGGGGGGGGGGGGGGGGGGGTATTAGAGGGTACCTATTAGAGAAAGGGTGCTTATTAGAGAGAGGGTGCTTATTAGAGAGAGGGTGCTTATTAGAGAGGGGGTGCTTATTAGAGAAAGGATGCTTATTAGAGAGATAGTGCTTATTAGAGAGAGAGTGCTTATTAGAGAGAGAGAGAGTGCTTATTAGAGAGAGGGTGCTTATTAGAGAGAGAGTGCTTATTAGAGAGAGGATGCTTATTAGAGAGAGGGTGCTTATTAGAGAGAGGGTGCTTATTAGAGAGAGGGTGCTTATTAGAGAGAGGGTGCTTATTAGAGAGGGGTTGCTTATTAGAGGGGGGTGCTTATTAGAGAAAGGGTGCTTATTAGAGAAAGGGTGCTTATTAGAGAGAGAGTGCTTATTAGAGAGAGGGTGCTTATTAGAGAGAGGGTGCTTATTAGAGAGAGAGTGCTTATTAGAGAGGGGTTGCTTATTAGAGGGGGGTGCTTATTAGAGAAAGGGTGCTTATTAGAGAGATAGTGCTTATTAGAGAGAGGGTGCTTATTAGAGAGAGGGTGCTTATTAGAGAGAGAGGGTGCTTATTAGAGAGAGGGTGCTTATTAGAGAGAGAGTGCTTATTAGAGAGAGAGGGTGCTTATTAGAGAGAGGGTGCTTATTAGAGAGAGGGTGCTTATTAGAGAGAGAGGGTGCTTATTAGAGAGAGGGTGCTTATTAGAGAGACAGTGCTTATTAGAGAGAGGGTGCTTATTAGAGAGAGAGTGCTTATTAGAGAGAGGGTGCTTATTAGAGAGAGGGTGCTTATTAGAGAGAGAGTGCTTATTAGAGAGAGGGTGCTTATTAGAGAGAGGGTGCTTATTAGAGAGAGAGTGCTTATTAGAGAGAGAGTGTTTATTAGAGAGAGAGAGTGCTTATTAGAGAGAGGGTGCTTATTAGAGAGAGAGAGAGTGCTTATTAGAGAGAGGGTGCTTATTAGAGAGAGAGGGTGCTTATTAGAGAGAGGGTGCTTATTAGAGAGAGAGTGCTTATTAGAGAGAGAGAGTGCTTATTAGAGAGAGAGTGTTTATTAGAGAGAGAGAGTGCTTATTAGAGGGGGTGCTTATTAGAGAGAGGGTGCTTATTAGAGAGAGGGTGCTTATTAGAGAGAGAGTGCTTATTAGAGAGGGGGTGCTTATTAGAGAGAGGGTGCTTATTAGAGAGAGGGTATTTATTACAGAGAGGGTGCTTACTAGAGAGAGGGTGCTTATTAGAGAGGGTGCTTATTAGAGAGGGTGCTTATAAGAGAGAGGATGCTTATTAGAGAGAGAATGCTTATTAGAGAGAGAATGCTTATTAGAGAGAGAGGGTGCTTATTAGAGAGAGGGTGCTTATTAGAGAGAGAGTGCTTATTAGAGAGAGGATGCTTATCACAGAAAGGGTGCTTATTAGAGAGGGTGTGTATTAGAGAGAGATAGGGTTTATTGGAGAGAGGGTGCTTATTAGAGAGAAGGTGCTTATTACAGAAAGGGTGCTTATTAGAGAAAGAAGGTGCTTATTAGAGGGAGGGTGTTTATTTGAAGGATGCTTATTTTGATCATCACAATAACTTGTTGAAAAGGTTAAAATATGCGCCCTCCCTGTAACACATGTGTCGTCGCTATTTGCAAGTATACACAACCTCCAATAATGTGGCATTTTTCAAATTCATCTGGATTCCTCACATCCAACAAAAGATAAGGCAAAGATTCCACATCAGGCATCGCCACATGAGCCTGGGAAGACCGCGATGAAGCCAGGTCAGTGCTCTGCTCATGAAGCTGCTGCTCCTGATCTTTTAAATCTACCTCACCAACACCATGTATCAAACTAGATGATGAAAAATACCTAGATGTTATTACACAGGCGTACTCGTAGGCAAGTCAATGGAACGATGCTACACTACTCTGCAAACAAGTCAGGGCTGGCCAAATGATTTCTTGGAGGCATGTGGGACATCGCTCACCATATTAAAGTCACACGCACGATGACAAAACTCCGTGTTAAGACCAGATTGAGACCAGTCGTTTCACTCCATGGCCATAGAAGACGTTTCGTTACAATGTTAGGAAACTTTATAAGACCTTACACTACATTGCAAGACGATACACTACATTGCAAGACGATACACTGCATTGCAAGACGATACACTACATTGCAAGACGATACGCTACATTGTAAGATGATACGCTACATTGTAAGATGACACGCTACATTGTAAAACGATACGCTACATTGTACGACATTGCGCTACATTGTGTGACATTGCGCAACATTGTAAGATGATACACTGCATTGTAAGACATTGCGCTACATTGTAAGATGATACGCTACATTGTAAGACATTGCGCTACAGTGTGAGACATTGCGCTACAATGTAAGATGATACGCTACATTGTAAGACATTGCGCTACATTGTGAGACATTGCGCTACATTGTAAGATGATACACTGCATTGTAAGACATTGCTACATTGTAAGATGATACGCTATATTGTGAGACATTGCGCTTACATTGTAAGATGATCCGCTACATTGTAAGACATTGCGCTACATTGTGAGACATTACGCTTACATTGTAAGATGATACACTGCATTGTAAGATGATACGCTACATTGTAAGACATTGCGCTACAGTGTGAGACATTGCGCTACAATGTAAGATGATACGCTACATTGTAAGACATTGCGCTACATTGTAAGATGATACACTGCATTGTAAGACATTGCGCTACATTGTAAGATGATACGCTATATTGTGAGACATTGCGCTTACATTGTAAGATGATACGCTACATTGTAAGACATTGCGCTACATTGTGAGATATTGCGCTTACATTGTAAGATGATACGCTACATTGTAAGACATTACGCTACATTGTGAGACATTGCGCTACATTGTAAGATGATACACTGCATTGTAAGACATTGTGCTACATTGTAAGACGTTACGGTATATTGTAAGATACTACACTACATTGTAAGAAATTGTAATACATTGCGCTACATTGTAAGATGTTACACTACATTGTAAGATGTTCGCTACATTATAAGACATTACGTTACATTGTAAGACGTTACGCTACATTGTAAGACGTTACATTAGGGTACATTGTAAGACGTTATGCTACGTTATAGGACGTTCGGCTATAATCTTACGTTACATCATAAGACATCACGCTACATTAAAACACGATTCGCTACGCTATAAAATATTCCGCTACGTTGCAAGACGTTATGCTACAGTACGTTGTTAGACATAACTTACTCTTGTAATGTTGATCTTGCTGTATCAGTCCCCACTGAGCCAGTCTTTAGTCTATGAGTGTCATCTTTGGGTAAGTTTAGTGGAGGAACATTCTCATCTGGTGCTTCAGTTTCCCGTTCTTCAAACGTTGGAGACACACGATCATCACTTAGTACACTTTCTACATTTAAAAAAGACCAGCAAAATTATACATTCAAGTTACAATGAACATAAAACTTTTAATTTTGTGATGTAATGCATACAACCACTGACACAAAATAAGGTATTTAATACACAACCAAAATGAATAAGGCACTAAATGAAATCTACAGTATTAATATTTTCTTTCATTTATATTCAAATATTGCCAGTGTACAGCACCTGCTGCTGTAGAAAGGCTGTCTCGTTCTTGCTCCATGGAAATCACATCTGCAACTTGTAGAACCTAAAAAGCATTCAATAATGGGTCATTCCAGAAAATATCCATACTTCCCCCATGGAGGAAATGGCAGATTTTTTCAAGCTTCTTTGAAGGGGACTTATTAGAGAGAGGGGGCTATTAGAGAGAGGGGACTTATTAGAGAGAGGGGACTTATTAGAGAGAGGGGACTTATTAGAGAGAGGCTTTTTTAGAGAGGGGGCTTATTAGAAGTAGGGCTTATTAGAGAGAGGGGCTTATTAGAAGTAGGGCTTATTAGAGAGAGGGGACTTATTAGAGAGAGGCTTTTTTAGAGAGGGGGCTTATTAGAAGTAGGGCTTATTAGAGAGTGGGGCTTATTAGAGAGAGGGGACTTATTAGAGAGAGGGGACTTATTAGAGAGAGGCCTTATTAGAGAGGGGCTTATTAGAAGGGGGGCTTATTAGAGGGGTTTATTAGAGAGTGGGGCTTATTAGAAGGGGGGCTTATTAGAGGGGTTTATTAGAGAGTGGGGCTTATTAGAGGGTGGATTATTAGAGAGGTGCTTATTAGAGAGGGGGGTGTTTATTAGAGGGGCTTATTAGAGAGGGGAGGGGGGGGGGATTATTTCAAATAAGTACAAAAGGTGTGATTCTCTTATTTATCAACTGATTGGGGGAAAGGGGGGGGGGAGCTTAATAGAGAGAAGGGAGGCTTAATATTTTCTGCTTCCAGAAAGGGGGGCCAGGGGCTTAATAGAGAAATTACAAGTCCTGTAAGCAAGGTGGTAAACCTGATCACTGACTAAATTCATACCCAGGGTCTTTTTTCCCCTCCCCCCTTCCCTACCCACCACATTCAGATATTTACAGTATTATAAAACTGCATATACTTTTTTGCATTTATTTAATAAAAAGAGGAATTTAAAATTATATTAATGTAACATACCAATTGTGCAAATGTATTCGCTTTGATTCTCTTAAATATCTCATCATTTCTATATTTGTAATCTAATTAAAAAAAAAAAAAATATGACTTTTAATTTAACCTATTCCTATGCATGCCTGAGCTGACGAAAAATGACCCCTTTATTGTTTTACCGCACAATAAACAAATTTAATTCAGACAAAGTTAACTGTTTGAATTTTATTTGATGAAACTGTGATGTATAACTCAATTAAATTTGACACAGGAATTAAATTCATCTGAGTCAGACGGATGATGCAACAATAATGCATATATTTCAAGACACACGACAAATTATCGTCACGTCAAATTAAATGTTTCTCTTCTGTCTGCGACATTTCAGCACCATGTTTTCAAGAAGTCGTTTTCAGCTCCACAAGTCCAAGTAAAAACAATTAAATTTGACTGAATTTCGACGTTTAATTCAACGTTGCATTTACGTTGCATTACTGATGAAGTTAACTCAGATTAAATTTGTCTGAATTAGATTCATCTATTGTGTGATGTTTAGCACAGGCCTCTGTCTAATACCAGATGATTTACTCAACAAAGGGAGAACTTTCAGACAATGGGTATGTATTCCTTCACACTGACATCAAATCACAAAATATGGCAACTGATGGACTGAAGTTATATTTTCAGACAACAGCTAAATACCAAGCCACTGAGATTAACCCATATACCTGTTTTTATCTCTTCTAATCTCGCCATGTATTTTGTGATACTAGAACCTATAAAAAGAGTTTTGATTTTAAAAGCATTTCTCTTATGGCAAAATGAAAACGCTATTCGTTCTTGTGGTAGAAAGAAGTCTTATAAAGATTTAGTAGTTAATAAATTTGTCCTTAATTCGCATAATTAGTGCACCACAGAAAAGATATCCCGCATCCAATCTCGTTAAAATTTAAAATACAACAAACACTAATTCATATTTGGCGAAAAACAATCAGCTACCTGTATCAACAGTGGGCTTTATATGCTTATATTTCGGATTCTCTGGGACTTTCTTGCTAAATATCTACAAAAATAATATCGTTATGTCTTCTGGTTACTTCTTGACACTTTCTAACAATAAAATAAGTATAATTTCTAGTAAAACTTACATCATCTTTCTTCTTCCTCGCTCTCTGCGTGGACGACATTTTGAATTATTGGCAACAGAAATTTGTTTGCTTGGTTACCAAGCTCTGCCATGGAAATGCTTCGCGACGGGTGACGACGACTCATTCCGAATGTATGCCGACATTGCGCCGATTCACACCGATTCGATGACGATGCGATAATATCATATAAACATGATCACGATAATCATAAACGATAATTATCATCATGGTATTATATAAAACGATGATAACGATGGACATGATGATGATGATAAACATGATGATGATAATGATAAACATGATAATGGTGAACCATCATGATACTAATGATGATGATGACCATCTTGCTGATGGTAATGATGATGGTAATGAGCGCGATGGTGATGGTGGTATCATTATGGTGATTGATGATTATGTAGTATGTTTCACAGATTAATTAATGAATATATTGATGTCAATGATGATGTCAATGATGATGTCAATGATGATGACGATGGCAATGTTGATGATGATAATGATGATTATAATACTAGTAATTACGATGATCATGATGATGATAATAATGATTAAAACGATAATGATAATAATGATTATGAAGATTATGATGAAACGATAAAAATAAATTATAATGATAATTACGATAATTATGATTATGATGAAAATAATGAATATGATTATGATGATGATAGTGATAATGATGATTATGATTATGTTGATAATTAACAATTATTCACCGAAGGCGAGGTGAATATCGGTGTATAATAACCGAGACGAAGTCGAGGTTATTATTCACCGATATTTACTGAGCCTGAGGCGAATAATTGTTTTAGCATAAATACACATTTTCGTACTTTTAGGAACAACATTTTCGTTAAGTTAATCGCATTATCAACTTGGCTGACGGCCATTTTGAATAAACGCTGTATAGTAGGTGATTATCGAGAATTAATCCGAAGTAGTTCGACCAATCAGCGCGCGTGATTTTCTATAATCACCTGTGTATTTATACTAATGATGATTATAATGATAATGATGATTATGATAGTAACAATGACATGTATTAACAAATTACATAAAAAATTCCCAGACATCACAGGATTAGAGGGGATTATAGGTACACATCGGGATCAAATTTAGCCATATATATTGTTACAAACTTTGGCTGTAGCTTTCTATTGTTTTGTTGCCATTTCCGGCAAGAATAAATTGTATTTGTATACAATATACATTGTACATTGTACACAAGAAAGAAACAAGCAAAGGATATATTTTCTAAAAGATGGGAACTCTTTATAATATTTCAAAACGACTTTTTCTTGTTGGTATTGCTATATTTATTGGGATATACTTGAACTACCCTCCACCAAACATGTCGGATAATTTACGCTTATGGGTGCAAAGTGGGCAGTTCTTTTTACACGGAGCTGCTTTAAAAGTGTTTTATAAAGGTTGTGAACATGTCATTTAATTTATAATGTATATATCTTAGGTAAAAATACAATAATTCCAGGCTATAAAATTAATATGGTGCAGTTTGTGTAGAAAAATGCCACTTATGATTGTGACAGCCTGACAGGTACAATAGGTTCATACATATATATATATATATATATATATATATATATATATATATATATATATATATTTGTGTGTGTGTGTGTGTGTGTGTGTAGACAGTGTAGAAACAATTGAAATATAGTAAGGTTAGATATACTGCCGAAACAGAGAACATAGGAGTCTAACATTCCGAGTGACGGGACTTCACTCGAAATGTTAGACTCCTACGTTCTCTGTTTCAGGAGCCTACGTTCTCTGTTTCGGGTATATATATATATATATATATATATATATATATATCTTGATGAGACAGGAAGTATCATTAACACTTTGAGGCCTGGACCTCTCCCTGTGCTGAATAAAATTGTCTGGCATTAGTCAGGCTTCAAAGTGTTAAAGCTATATTAGGAAGGTGTACGTAACATGTGTGAGCATAGGCATAGCAGAGGTGTGTGTGGGGGGGGGGGGGGGGGTTGCATGCAGTGGGGCAATTGCCCTCCCAAAAGATTTGAAAAAGGAAAATTTGGGCTCTTTCTGCATGTGAAATGTTCAAGAAAAATTCATACGTTAAGCTAAGACTGAAAAATACAACTTGAAAATCAATATTTAACCTTAAAATTTCCAGACAAAAATCTCATGCCCCCCCCCCCTCCCCTCTCCAACAGAATGGGGCTGCTAGACCTGTGTGCGAGGAGTGTGATAGTATATAGAAGTAAGACTATAGGCCATAATTATATGAATGTGGAGCAGAGATGCAGTGGCAATTGCTGGCAGATGGCCCATGGCCACCCCCACAAGGGCACAAAATGCTGTTAAAAACAACATAAAATACAGTAAGACAAAAACTTTGTCAGAATAATAATTGGCAAGGTATATGCAGATGCTGTTATGTATAAATGAAATATTTTCAAAAAATATTTTAGATGTTACTGGGTATGGAAGTAAGGATAAAGTTGTATTGTGCATTCATGGTTTTCCAACAAGCAGTTATGACTGGCACAAGGTGAGTGAGTGAGTGATTGAATGGGATAAATGAATTGAATGACATAAAAGAATGCGATGGAATGAGTGAGTGGGTGGGTGGCTGAGTGAGTGAGTGAGTGAGTGAGTGAGTGAGTGAGTGAGTGAGTGAGTGAGTGAGTGAGTGAGTGAGTGAGTGAGTGTGTGGGTGGGTGAGTGAGTGAGTGAGTGAGTGAGTGAGTGAGTGGGTGGGTGGCTGAGTGAGTGAGTGAGTGAGTGAGTGAGTGAGTGAGTGAGTGAGTGAGTGAGTGAGTGAGTGAGTGAGTGAGTGAGTGAGTGAGTGAGTGAGTGAGTGAGTGAGTGAGTGAGTGAGTGAGTGAGTGAGCAAGGGAGGGAGGGAGGGAGGGAGGGCTCGAGGGAGGGAGGGATCGAGGGAGGGATCGAGGGAGGGAGGGAGTTAGGGAGTGAATGAGTGAGTGAGCAAGTGACTGAGTGAAAAAAACTATTATGAACTTTTTTGGCACCAAAGTGTTGTTCTTTCTAACAGATTTGGGAACCATTGAGAGAGAAATTTGGTCGTGTCATTGCTGCTGACATGCAAGGGTTTGGATTTAGTGACAAACCTGTAAGCACCATCAGTTGCTAACATAATTACTTGCTAACATTAATACATGCTTGCCTTGAAAGATCCTTTGTTCCAGTAACCTTTACTTCTAAAACTTTTTTTTATAATTATAGAAAAACACAAACTACACTGTCTTGCTACAAGCTAAGATGTTCGAAAATCTTTTGAAAGCACTAAATGTGAAGGAGGTCAATATCTTAGCACATGATTTAGGAGACACGGTTGCGTTGGAAATGTTAGCAAGGCAAGTGATTGAAGGCTGGTACACTTTAGGGGCTGATCATTTATTTCACCAAGCTTTTCTAGCACAAGTATTAGCCCATGACAATTGTTGAACTTATCACTGCACCCAATAGACCACTTTCATAATATTGTAGTGACTAATTTGAATATTCTTTTATGTGCACCTTAATAAGCCTTTCTGACCTCGTTTGTTGTTTGTAATTCAAAAGAATCTTTGCTTCATAACGAGGCCAGAAAGGCTCATTTAGATACACATAAACGAATATTTAAAATGGTGGCCATTATGAAAGTGGTCTATGCGAGGTACATTTAATTTGTATAAACTCCTTGCAACCTTAAGTAAAGGTAGATCATTATAGCTCATGATGTAATTGTCTAAATTACGAACCACAGATATCAAGAGAGAAAAAAACAGAAGTTGACACATGAAGGCGTAAATATAATTAGCTTATGTTTATCTAATGGAGGTATGTGTAATTATAGCTGCATTAATTATACTAAAATAAATATCAGAGCCCAGCAAATGGCTTTGAAACAAGACATAATAAAACGAAAAGAAAATTTATTTACTGATGTTTCATTGTTACATCACAACATCTTCAGAGCAT
>OZ036004.1:7668967-7808967 GCA_964035015.1 Corallium rubrum
CACATGTGTCGTCGCTATTTGCAAGTATACACAACCTCCAATAATGTGGCATTTTTCAAATTCATCTGGATTCCTCACATCCAACAAAAGATAAGGCAAAGATTCCACATCAGGCATCGCCACATGAGCCTGGGAAGACCGCGATGAAGCCAGGTCAGTGCTCTGCTCATGAAGCTGCTGCTCCTGATCTTTTAAATCTACCTCACCAACACCATGTATCAAACTAGATGATGAAAAATACCTAGATGTTATTACACAGGCGTACTCGTAGGCAAGTCAATGGAACGATGCTACACTACTCTGCAAACAAGTCAGGGCTGGCCAAATGATTTCTTGGAGGCATGTGGGACATCGCTCACCATATTAAAGTCACACGCACGATGACAAAACTCCGTGTTAAGACCAGATTGAGACCAGTCGTTTCACTCCATGGCCATAGAAGACGTTTCGTTACAATGTTAGGAAACTTTATAAGACCTTACACTACGTTGCAAGACGATACACTACATTGCAAGACGATACACTGCATTGCAAGACGATACACTACATTGCAAGACGATACGCTACATTGTAAGATGATACGCTACATTGTAAGATGACACGCTACATTGTAAAACGATACGCTACATTGTACGACATTGCGCTACATTGTGTGACATTGCGCAACATTGTAAGATGATACACTGCATTGTAAGACATTGCGCTACATTGTAAGATGATACGCTACATTGTAAGACATTGCGCTACAGTGTGAGACATTGCGCTACAATGTAAGATGATACGCTACATTGTAAGACATTGCGCTACATTGTGAGACATTGCGCTACATTGTAAGATGATACACTGCATTGTAAGACATTGCTACATTGTAAGATGATACGCTATATTGTGAGACATTGCGCTTACATTGTAAGATGATCCGCTACATTGTAAGACATTGCGCTACATTGTGAGACATTGCGCTTACATTGTAAGATGATACACTGCATTGTAAGATGATACGCTACATTGTAAGACATTGCGCTACAGTGTGAGACATTGCGCTACAATGTAAGATGATACGCTACATTGTAAGACATTGCGCTACATTGTAAGATGATACACTGCATTGTAAGACATTGCGCTACATTGTAAGATGATACGCTATATTGTGAGACATTGCGCTTACATTGTAAGATGATACGCTACATTGTAAGACATTACGCTACATTGTGAGACATTGCGCTTACATTGTAAGATGATACGCTACATTGTAAGACATTACGCTACATTGTGAGACATTGCGCTACATTGTAAGATGATACACTGCATTGTAAGACATTGTGCTACATTGTAAGACGTTACGGTATATTGTAAGATACTACACTACATTGTAAGAAATTGTAATACATTGCGCTACATTGTAAGATGTTACACTACATTGTAAGATGTTCGCTACATTATAAGACATTACGTTACATTGTAAGACGTTACGCTAGATTGTAAGACGTTACATTAGGGTACATTGTAAGACGTTATGCTACGTTATAGGACGTTCGGCTATAATCTTACGTTACATCATAAGACATCACGCTACATTAAAACACGATTCGCTACGCTATAAAATATTCCGCTACGTTGCAAGACGTTATGCTACAGTACGTTGTTAGACATAACTTACTCTTGTAATGTTGATCTTGCTGTATCAGTCCCCACTGAGCCAGTCTTTAGTCTATGAGTGTCATCTTTGGGTAAGTTTAGTGGAGGAACATTCTCATCTGGTGCTTCAGTTTCCCGTTCTTCAAACGTTGGAGACACACGATCATCACTTAGTACACTTTCTACATTTAAAAAAGACCAGCAAAATTATACATTCAAGTTACAATGAACATAAAACTTTTAATTTTGTGATGTAATGCATACAACCACTGACACAAAATAAGGTATTTAATACACAACCAAAATGAATAAGGCACTAAATGAAATCTACAGTATTAATATTTTCTTTCATTTATATTCAAATATTGCCAGTGTACAGCACCTGCTGCTGTAGAAAGGCTGTCTCGTTCTTGCTCCATGGAAATCACATCTGCAACTTGTAGAACCTAAAAAGCATACAATAATGGGTGATTCCAGAAAATATCCATACTTCCCCCATGGAGGAAATGGCAGATTTTTTCAAGCTTCTTTGAAGGGGACTTATTAGAGAGAGGGGGCTATTAGAGAGAGGGGACTTATTAGAGAGAGGGGACTTATTAGAGAGAGGGGACTTATTAGAGAGAGGCTTTTTTAGAGAGGGGGCTTATTAGAAGTAGGGCTTATTAGAGAGGGGGCTTATTAGAAGTAGGGCTTATTAGAGAGAGGGGACTTATTAGAGAGAGGCTTTTTTAGAGAGGGGGCTTATTAGAAGTAGGGCTTATTAGAGAGAGGGGACTTATTAGAGAGAGGGGACTTATTAGAGAGAGGGGACTTATTAGAGAGAGGCCTTATTAGAGAGGGGGCTTATTAGAAGGGGGGGGCTTATTAGAGGGGTTTATTAGAGAGTGGGGCTTATTAGAAGGGGGGGGGCTTATTAGAGGGGTTTATTAGAGAGTGGGGCTTATTAGAGGGTGGATTATTAGAGAGGTGCTTATTAGAGAGGGGGGTGTTTATTAGAGGGGCTTATTAGAGAGGGGAGGGGGGGGGGGGATTATTTCAAATAAGTACAAAAGGTCTGATTCTCTTATTTATCAACTGATTGGGGGAAGGGGGGGGGGAGCTTAATAGAGAGAAGGGAGGCTTAATATTTTCTGCTTCCAGAAAGGGGGGCCAGGGACTTAATAGAGAAATTACAAGTCCTGTAAGCAAGGTGGTAAACCTGATCACTGACTAAATTTATACCCAGGGTCTTTTTTCCCCTCCCCCCTTCCCTACCCACCACATTCAGATATTTACAGTATTATAAAACTGCATATACTTTTTTGCATTTATTTAATAAAAAGAGGAATTTAAAATTATATTAATGTAACATACCAATTGTGCAAATGTATTCGCTTTGATTCTCTTAAATATCTCATCATTTCTATATTTGTAATCTAATTAAAAAAAAAAAAAATATGACTTTTAATTTAACCTATTCCTATGCATGCCTGAGCTGACGAAAAATGACCCCTTTATTGTTTTACCGCACAATAAACAAATTTAATTCAGACAAAGTTAACTGTTTGAATTTTATTTGATGAAACTGTGATGTATAACTCAATTAAATTTGACACAGGAATTAAATTCATCTGAGTCAGACGGATGATGCAACAATAATGCATATATTTCAAGACACACGACAAATTATCGTCACGTCAAATTAAATGTTTCTCTTCTGTCTGCGACATTTCAGCACCATGTTTTCAAGAAGTCGTTTTCAGCTCCACAAGTCCAAGTAAAAACAATTAAATTTGACTGAATTTCGACGTTTAATTCAACGTTGCATTTACGTTGCATTACTGAGGAAGTTAACTCAGATTAAATTTGTCTGAATTAGATTCATCTATTGTGTGATGTTTAGCACAGGCCTCTGTCTAATACCAGATGATTTACTCAACAAAGGGAGAACTTTCAGACAATGGGTATGTATTCCTTCACACTGACATCAAATCACAAAATATGGCAACTGATGGACTGAAGTTATATTTTCAGACAACAGCTAAATACCAAGCCACTGAGATTAACCCAAATACCTGTTTTTATCTCTTCTAATCTCGCCATGTATTTTGTTATACTAGAACCTATAAAAAGAGTTTTGATTTTAAAAGCATTTCTCTTTATGGCAAAATGGAAACGCTATTCGTTCTTATGGTACAAAGAATAGTCTTATAAAGATTTAGTAGTTAATAAATGTGTCCTTAATTCGCATAATTAGTGCACCACAGAAAAGATATCCCGCATCCAATCTCGTTAAAATTTAAATACAACAAACACTAATTCATATTTGGCGAAAAACAATCAGCTACCTGTATCAACAGTGGGCTTTATATGCTTATATTTCGGATTCTCTGGGACTTTCTTGCTAAATATCTACAAAAATAATATCGTTATGTCTTCTGGTTACTTCTTGACACTTTCTAACAATAAAATAAGTATAATTTCTAGTAAAACTTACATCATCTTTCTTCTTCCTCGCTCTCTGCGTGGACGACATTTTGAATTATTGGCAACAGAAATTTGTTTGCTTGGTTACCAAGCTCTGCCATGGAAATGCTTCGCGACGGGTGACGACGACTCATTCCGAATGTATGCCGACATTGCGCCGATTCACACCGATTCGATGACGATGCGATAATATCATATAAACATGATCACGATAATCATAAACGATAATTATCATCATGGTATTATATAAAACGATGATAACGATGGACATGATGATGATGATAAACATGATGATGATAATGATAAACATGATAATGGTGAACCATCATGATACTAATGATGATGATGACCATCTTGCTGATGGTAATGATGATGGTAATGAGCGCGATGGTGATGGTGGTATCATTATGGTGATTGATGATTATGTAGTATGTTTCACAGATTAATTAATGAATATATTGATGTCAATGATGATGTCAATGATGATGTCAATGATGATGACGATGGCAATGTTGATGATGATAATGATGATTATAATACTAGTAATTACGATGATCATGATGATGATAATAATGATTAAAACGATAATGATAATAATGATTATGAAGATTATGATGAAACGATAAAAATAAATTATAATGATAATTACGATAATTATGATTATGATGAAAATAATGAATATGATTATGATGATGATAGTGATAATGATGATTATGATTATGTTGATAATTAACAATTATTCACCGAAGGCGAGGTGAATATCGGTGTATAATAACCGAGACGAAGTCGAGGTTATTATTCACCGATATTTACTGAGCCTGAGGCGAATAATTGTTTTAGCATAAATACACATTTTCGTACTTTTAGGAACAACATTTTCGTTAAGTTAATCGCATTATCAACTTGGCTGACGGCCATTTTGAATAAACGCTGTATAGTAGGTGATTATCGAGAATTAATCCGAAGTAGTTCGACCAATCAGCGCGCGTGATTTTCTATAATCACCTGTGTATTTATACTAATGATGATTATAATGATAATGATGATTATGATAGTAACAATGACATGTATTAACAAATTACATAAAAAATTCCCAGACATCACAGGATTAGAGGGGATTATAGGTACACATCGGGATCAAATTTAGCCATATATATTGTTACAAACTTTGGCTGTAGCTTTCTATTGTTTTGTTGCCATTTCCGGCAAGAATAAATTGTATTTGTATACAATATACATTGTACATTGTACACAAGAAAGAAACAAGCAAAGGATATATTTTCTAAAAGATGGGAACTCTTTATAATATTTCAAAACGACTTTTTCTTGTTGGTATTGCTATATTTATTGGGATATACTTGAACTACCCTCCACCAAACATGTCGGATAATTTACGCTTATGGGTGCAAAGTGGGCAGTTCTTTTTACACGGAGCTGCTTTAAAAGTGTTTTATAAAGGTTGTGAACATGTCATTTAATTTATAATGTATATATCTTAGGTAAAAATACAATAATTCCAGGCTATAAAATTAATATGGTGCAGTTTGTGTAGAAAAATGCCACTTATGATTGTGACAGCCTGACAGGTACAATAGGTTCATACATATATATATATATATATATATATATATATATATATATATATATATATATATATATGTGTGTGTGTGTGTGTGTGTGTAGACAGTGTAGAAACAATTGAAATATAGTAAGGTTAGATATACTGCCGAAACAGAGAACATAGGAGTCTAACATTCCGAGTGACGGGACTTCACTCGAAATGTTAGACTCCTACGTTCTCTGTTTCAGGAGCCTACGTTCTCTGTTTCGGGTATATATATATATATATATATATATATATATATCTTGATGAGACAGGAAGTATCATTAACACTTTGAGGCCTGGACCTCTCCCTGTGCTGAATAAAATTGTCTGGCATTAGTCAGGCTTCAAAGTGTTAAAGCTATATTAGGAAGGTGTACGTAACATGTGTGAGCATAGGCATAGCAGAGGTGTGTGTGGGGGGGGGGGGGTTGCATGCAGTGGGGCAATTGCCCTCCCAAAAGATTTGAAAAAGGAAAATTTGGGCTCTTTCTGCATGTGAAATGTTCAAGAAAAATTCATACGTTAAGCTAAGACTGAAAAATACAACTTGAAAATCAATATTTAACCTTAAAATTTCCAGACAAAAATCTCATGCCCCCCCCCCCTCCCCTCTCCAACAGAATGGGGCTGCTAGACCTGTGTGCGAGGAGTGTGATAGTATATAGAAGTAAGACTATAGGCCATAATTATATGAATGTGGAGCAGAGATGCAGTGGCAATTGCTGGCAGATGGCCCATGGCCACCCCCACAAGGGCACAAAATGCTGTTAAAAACAACATAAAATACAGTAAGACAAAAACTTTGTCAGAATAATAATTGGCAAGGTATATGCAGATGCTGTTATGTATAAATGAAATATTTTCAAAAAATATTTTAGATGTTACTGGGTATGGAAGTAAGGATAAAGTTGTATTGTGCATTCATGGTTTTCCAACAAGCAGTTATGACTGGCACAAGGTGAGTGAGTGAGTGATTGAATGGGATAAATGAATTGAATGACATAAAAGAATGCGATGGAATGAGTGAGTGGGTGGGTGGCTGAGTGAGTGAGTGAGTGAGTGAGTGAGTGAGTGAGTGAGTGAGTGAGTGAGTGAGTGAGTGAGTGAGTGAGTGAGTGGGTGGGTGGGTGAGTGAGTGAGTGAGTGAGTGAGTGAGTGAGTGGGTGGGTGGCTGAGTGAGTGAGTGAGTGAGTGAGTGAGTGAGTGAGTGAGTGAGTGAGTGGGTGAGTGAGTGAGTGAGTGAGTGAGTGAGTGAGTGAGTGAGTGAGTGAGTGAGTGAGTGAGTGAGTGAGTGAGTGAGCAAGGGAGGGAGGGAGGGAGGGAGGGCGGCGAGGGAGGGAGGGATCGAGGGAGGGATCGAGGGAGGGAGGGAGTTAGGGAGTGAATGAGTGAGTGAGCAAGTGACTGAGTGAAAAAAACTATTATGAACTTTTTTGGCACCAAAGTGTTGTTCTTTCTAACAGATTTGGGAACCATTGAGAGAGAAATTTGGTCGTGTCATTGCTGCTGACATGCAAGGGTTTGGATTTAGTGACAAACCTGTAAGCACCATCAGTTGCTAACATAATTACTTGCTAACATTAATACATGCTTGCCTTGAAAGATCCTTTGTTCCAGTAACCTTTACTTCTAAAACTTTTTTTTATAATTATAGAAAAACACAAACTACACTGTCTTGCTACAAGCTAAGATGTTCGAAAATCTTTTGAAAGCACTAAATGTGAAGGAGGTCAATATCTTAGCACATGATTTAGGAGACACGGTTGCGTTGGAAATGTTAGCAAGGCAAGTGATTGAAGGCTGGTACACTTTAGGGGCTGATCATTTATTTCACCAAGCTTTTCTAGCACAAGTATTAGCCCATGACAATTGTTGAACTTATCACTGCACCCAATAGACCACTTTCATAATATTGTAGTGACTAATTTGAATATTCTTTTATGTGCACCTTAATAAGCCTTTCTGACCTCGTTTGTTGTTTGTAATTCAAAAGAATCTTTGCTTCATAACGAGGCCAGAAAGGCTCATTTAGATACACATAAACGAATATTTAAAATGGTGGCCATTATGAAAGTGGTCTATGCGAGGTACATTTAATTTGTATAAACTCCCTTGCAACCTTAAGTAAAGGTAGATCATTATAGCTCATGATGTAATTGTCTAAATTACGAACCACAGATATCAAGAGAGAAAAAAACAGAAGTTGACACATGAAGGCGTAAATATAATTAGCTTATGTTTATCTAATGGAGGTATGTGTAATTATAGCTGCATTAATTATACTAAAATAAATATCAGAGCCCAGCAAATGGCTTTGAAACAAGACATAATAAAACGAAAAGAAAATTTATTTACTGATGTTTCATTGTTACATCACAACATCTTCAGAGCATTTAAACTATATTACAGTTGGTTCACTATATATACTGTACTACAAAGATATACTGGTTTAAAATTACAAGAACGGTTACAAAATTTAAAGTTCAAAATTTAAAGTTCTATGTCAAGTATACTTGCACATAAACATCTCCTCAAACACTATCTCCTCCTCTGACTTTAAAATACTTTCATCTGGCATTTCTGAATATGATCTACTTATACATGAAAGCCTTCTAATCTCCAAACTTAATCCAGTTCTTAACGCCACTATAAGGTCAACTCCTCTTGATCTATTTTAAGTATGTTGTTTGTTATTGATATTCAATCTCTGTTGTCTGTTCTTGACGTTCATTTGTCTGTTTGAACTTTAAATTTTGTAACCGTTCTTGTAATTTTAAACCAGTATATCTTTGTAGTATATATTAGTGAACCAACTGTAATATAGTTTAAATGCTCTGAAGATGTTGTGATGTAACAACGAAACGTCAGTAAATAAATTTTCTTTTCTTTTTATTATGTCTTATTAAAGTCATTTGCTGGGCTCTGATATTCATTTTTAAATTGCGTTTTCCGCCTGGTGTGTCTTAATGGCTACTATACTAAAATAATTTATAATGCATGTCTGTTTAATACAGACTCAAATTATTATTGTCTAAAATTATTGCATTGTCAAGGTCTCTTTCCAGAAACCAATTTCCCAAGACCTATTCAGAAGGTACATATGACTTACAACTACTATACACTGTATTTAATTTTTGTATAAAAAAGTAAATTATAAGTGTTATGAAACAAACTTTAAAAATATTTTTTGACACAATTTAAAACTAGTGTATTAGATTTATTTAGTTTCTTTTAAAATGTCTATGAAATGAAAAATGCGTTTGGCATTTTTGTTGTTTTTTGTATAGAGGAGCCTGGCAGGAGCACTAACTGAAAATTTCAAGAGAATCAGATGCGTAGTTTTCGCGCTACTCTCGAAGTTTGCCATGGCTAGTTCGTTCTTGGAGAAAAATTGGGCTTTCGGTAACAATGCTTATGACGTACGCAAATGGACAACTATGCGTAAGAACAATAGATTTCACTATTAATGATCCATCTACATACGTCATAAGGCATTGTTACCAAGAAGCCCAAATTTCCCCAAAACAAACTATCCACAGCAAATTTTGAGAGTTGATAGCGCGAAAACTACGCATCAGATTCTCTTCAAATTTTCAGTGAGTGCTCCTGTCTCTGTACAATAAAACAACAAACGAATTTTTCACTTCATAGACACTTTAAGTTTATTTACAAACTTGCCACACCCTATTCTTTTGTTTTTTGTCGGTTCTTAACTTCTCCGTAATAACCTCCAATTTAAAAGCAGGCGGTGGTATTTGATTTTTCCCGGGGAAATGCGGGGTTGAAGGTTATTACGGAAAAATAATAACCTAGTACCAGGTTATTACGCGAAAATAATAACCTGGGATAACTTTACGTTAAAAATTAGCATAATTAACAAAACGCATATAACACAATTGAATTTTCAAATCCCTAATTGCTCTTTTTCAAAAACAAGCTATATGTATTAGCTTGAATTTCTAATGTAGAAACCTCCGAAAAACAAAAGAATAGGGTGTGGCAAGTATATAAACAAGTTAAAGCCCTCGGGAGTCGGTTTTTATTTAACTGTAAAGACCTCGCGCTTCGCGCTCGGTCTTCACAGTTAAATAAAAACCTCTCCCTCGTGCTTTAACCTTCATTGAAGGACCTGAAAAATCTTACAACTTTAGATTTTCATTCTAGATACTTTTATATCCTTGGATCGGTTCACTGGCTACTAGACTTGCAAACCGTTACATCTTTATTAGAAGGTTTGTTTAATAATTAACTTCTTATGAAAATTTCTAAAAATTGCGAAGCTTATTTTTGAAAAATGTAGTGTAACGACTAAGGTAGTATCGTCTCACATGTACCGTAACTCAAAACACAACGTAATGAACTTTTTAGAACGTAAACATTTCAGAACATACTTTAGAGTCAATCAATCAATCAATCAATCAATCAATCAATCAATCAATCAATCAATCAATCGTCTTTATTCATCATAGGAAAAAGATACATTTCGTATGTTACAAAGATTATTTTTAAAAAATTTACATAATATAAAAAATCTAAAGAGCTAAATTATATTTGAAAATTAATCTATTTATGTAGGAATTCTTATAGCGCTCAGTGTTAAGTTTAGGGCGTGCACTGCTGGTTCTTCGAAGACAATATTTATTTAATTTAGTTTTGGGGAAGATTTTCCTTAATGGATGATTTCCTAACAATTTAACCTTTTCAAAAATAGAGTTATCCTGTTTCATAAGTTCCTGTCGTACATTAATAGAGTATGAAATAGTGTCGTTTATAACATCTGTCTAAAAAACATTGAATTACGGTAAGATCAGAATCAGATGCCCCAAAAACTGCTAAGCCATATGTAATATTCGGAAGTACTATACTATTGAACAGATAGTCTATCTCTGCTTGATTGTAGCCTTCTTTACGTAATGTTCTCAGAATAAACAAGCACCTGTTAGCCTTTGTCAACTTTTTCTTAACGTGTGTGGAAAACTTACAGTCGCTTTGAAATGTCATTCCTAACAACGAAAGATTGGAACCTTGTGGGATACTGAAAATTGAGTAACAACCTGTGCTTTTTTTCTTACTAAAAACTATAGTTCCTTGCATTTATCTGGGTTACAAATCATAGAGTTCCTATTTGGCCAGTTAAGAAATTGCCCTACTAAATGTTTAGAGGTATCACAATCTTTCCAAACTGGTGCGACTATAGAGTGACTTCTCAGAAGCGTGGCGCAACTTTTCTGAATGGCTTACCAGTCAAAATGTCCTCACGTCGAAACGTCCTCGGGTCATAGAAGTCAAAAAGATAAATACAGTAATTAACAGACTTATTTGAAAGTTTAAAAAACGTACATAAGTGAATACCTCAAGCAGTTAGATGGTTAATTTGTATCGTTTGACTAGACTTTGTAGCTGTATTTATGTGTTGCTATAAAAATGGAAATTTGATACAAGTAAAGACTGGCAACAGCCTGATCTTGCAGCTTTATACAGTAGAACAGATTACTGGCGTGAAACATTTGAAGAATGTATTTGTCAATGTCAAAAATACACTAATAAGTCTTACATAGAGTATTATATGTATGTTGACATTTTCCCCCGGATCAGTTTGGAAGAAGTGAGGACGTTTTCACTAGACACCTCTGAATGTATCCGAACTACTTTGAACGTAGCGCAACTTCTCTGAACAAAGGATAACTTCTGAACATAGCATAAAGCCGGTTTTCCACAAGGCGACTTTTTTCGTGGGAAGCGACTTTTTCTTTTGTCTCATGAGCTCTGAGCTGGAACTAATCAAAAATCTATTGAATTCGAACAAAAGAAAGTCGCTTCGCGCGAAAAAAATCGCCTAGTGGAAAACCGGCTTAACTCTTCTGAAGGTATATGCATGTACAGTAATTTTTTAGAATGTCGCACAACTTTTCTGACGACAGTGTAACTTCTTAGAACGAAGCATAATTTTTCAGAACGTATGTAGCGTAATTTCTCGTAACGTATAGCGTAAACAGTAACTATTCTGAACGAAACGTAACTTATTATAATATAAATACGTTTTGTGGAAACTACACGTAAAATATTTCTTTGCTATCTATATCTATATATCTATATATCTATATATCTATATATCTATATATCTATATATCTATATATCTATATATCTATATATCTATATATCTATATATCTATATATCTATATATCTATATATCTATATATCTATATATCTATATATCTATATATCTATATATCTATATATCTATATATCTATATATCTATATATCTATATATCTATATATCTATATATCTATATATCTATATATCTATATATCTATATATCTATATATCTATATATCTATATATCTATATATCTATATATCTATATATCTATATATCTATATATCTATATATCTATATATCTATATATCTATATATCTATATATCTATATATCTATATATCTATATATCTATATATCTATATATCTATCTATCTATATATCTATCTATCTATATATCTATATCTATCTATATATCTATATCTATCTATATATCTATATCTATCTATATATCTATATCTATCTATATATCTATATCTATCTATATATCTATATCTATCTATATATCTATATCTATCTATATATCTATATCTATCTATATATCTATATATCTATATATCTATATATCTATATATCTATATATCTATATATCTATATATCTATATATCTATATATCTATATATCTATATATCTATATATCTATATATCTATATATCTATATATCTATATATCTATATATCTATATATCTATATATCTATATATCTATATATCTATATATCTATATATCTATATATCTATATCTATATCTATATCTATATCTATATCTATATATATATATATATATATATATATATATATATATATATATATATATATATATATATATATATATATAAAATGTATATATATGTATTTCTTTTACGTGGTGTTTCCACAAAACCTATTTATATTACTTTATCGCCATGCAAACTTACAAAGAATTAAGAAACGTAACTTTTCAGAATGTAGCATAACTTCTCAGAACGTAAAGTAAAAGTAAGAAAGCAGTGTAACGTTTTAAATGTGCGTAATTTTTCAGAACATTGTGTAATGTTTTTCAACGTAGCATATATCGTCTCAACGTACATGTAACATAAACCACAAAGAAAATAAAACTCCGTAAAATTAATAAAAAGACCGTCTCGAAGAGAAGAGTAATGGTACTTAATTGAAGGGCAATGTTTAATTAGGAGAGTAACTACTGAAAAAAAAGCGAAGCTGTTCTGAAGCACTATTAAATTCGGACCCTGACTTGTTAAACCACCAACTTATACAAGCAATCTCTAGAAAGAAGAATCCAAATAGTGTAATAAAAGTAGAGTGCTGCGTAGGCAGTGTAGAAACAACAATCGAAATATAGTAGGGTTAGACATACTGCCGAAACAGAGAACGTAGGAGTCTAACGTTTCGAGCGAAGGCCCTTCGAGAGAAACCTTTCTCTCTGACGAAGGGCCTTCGCTCGAAACGTTAGACTCCTACGTTCTCTGTTTCGGCAGTATGTTTAACCCTACTATATTTCGATTCTAGAAAGAATAGTTTATTTTGTGAGAAAACTGAAGGCCCTTTCCCAGTATATAATTTATGAACAACTGAAATACAGAAGCCAGAAGGAATCTACTGGGAAGCACATCAACACACTTGTCCTCAGAAGAATATTAAGATTTTGTTCATGTTTTTAATCACATTTAGTTTTTCTGCAATATTTGGACCTACCACAAAACCTACACACGAAGAACTATTAGATCATTTTATTGGAATAAGATACAACGATGGAAATCTCCTACATCCGAAGTTAGTTGCGTTAATTTTCTTTCATAGCATCTGCTTATTTCTGCTAGGTAGGATTTATGCCTTGAAGGCAATAAATAGGAATGTTTTCCTTTTAATTTTAAATTATTTTACAGTATATTAGGATACATAAATGAAAGAAAAGTGTTTCGAGAGAGATGGGTTGGAGGCCTACAGCAAGCTACCATCCCAGGTATGATTCCTTTTTGTAATCACATAAATTTATTTCTGTCCCAAAGATACACATTGTTGTGCTATTAAAGTCTAATGATTACTAAATGTATTGTTTTAGTTCATTTTATCTATGGTCCAGCAGATCCTGTTAATCCACCAGCAATTGTAAAAAGATACAAGTATGTTTCACTAACACTTAAATTGTCTAATTATTGATGAAAAATAAAACCAAGCTCAACATTTTTAATGAATGTTTTATGTAATATTTAAAACATGAGCAGCAGTGTTTTATCAGATTTAAAACACGAGGCGATAGCCGAGCACTGCGAATGTTTTAAATAGCTTCAAAAACGAGTGAAGATGAGATTGAGTGAAAAGCTAAAGTTTATGTAAATCAGGAGGTTTCTTTATCAGATATAAAACCACGGACATGGTACTGATTTCCTTTGTGTTTCCTCTTAAATTGAGTTTTTGAGGCTCTTTTTTCTCCAGAAATTTTCAGCTTAATCTAGTTTGAGGTTTATACTGTAGTATTGGCCAGTAGTGACAGTATGCTAATTTTCATTTTATTCATTTAATTTAGAGAGATTATACCACATCCAAGTGTAACAACTCTTGAGAACAACCTAGGACATTACCCACAACTCGAAGATCCAGATCAATTCATGTTTGCTTACTCAAAATTCCTGTACTCATTTTAAAAAGACATTTATTGAGTACACCTTCAACATGTCAAATGATTCTACTGACCAATGCAAGTGTCAAGTCCTACCATCTCAAAAACAAAGGATGTCCCTTCGATGATGCTCTCATGCACCAAATAAATCAATGTGAATGCATCCACTCAATTCTGGAATATGCTTAGAAATTATTAAAAAAGTTCAAAGACAATTTTTAGTACTAAATAAACATGCAAACTTACTATTCTACATAATGTTTTCCTCAATTCAATTTTAATTGTTCCTGTATTATATTTATTTTCTTTTGCTTGTATTTTCAAGAACGGTTTTTTTGTGTGCCAAGCATACAAAATTTTTGTATGCTCAGCAATTACTACACTACCAAGTGACAGTGTACAAAAAATTTCTTGCACGTTTGGCAGTGGTTGCTCTGTACATTTTATAGTATGTTCAGCATTACAGTATGTTCAGCAGGGGTTGCAGAGCATACAAAAAAATTTGTAGCAATGGTGGTGGCTGTACAAAAATTTTTTTACAAAAAGCAAACTCTAAGTTAAAAATCTTTAGTTTTTAGTTTATCAATTTTGTAATGTTAATTAAACATGTTGTGATTGATATTTAAAAAAACAAAACAAATAATTTTTTTGAAAAATAAGCAAAACAAGTTCAGCAATTTTAGACCTCAAAAAGGTTATAAATTAATATAAAATCATCTAGTTGATAATATGTATACAATGAATAGGAGTTTTATATTATATATCCTAACTCTCTTAACAATAAAGTAATATCTTTATTCTCTAAACTGGGGCTAGTTGTTCAAAACATTTTACATTAGACTAAAAGTTGTCTATTTAAATTCATGTTAACTCTCAAAATAAATTTCATATTTCCATGCATTCATGGTTTTTTCTATATATATATTTTTTAATTCGTTATTTTACTAATAACTATATTTTACTAGGTAACGATAATTCTGTTTTGAACAACTAGCCCCAGGATTATTAAATTAGATGAAAAGTGGCTTAAAAATAATGAACTTCAAAAAAACTGAAGTTTAATTCGAACTGCTACCTGGGAATCTAACAATACACTGTCTCCTAATTTCAGCTTCCCATAATTATGAACTATAACAGTAGTAGGAAAATAACACCATTTAGCTGTCCATCATGTGTTAAAATTCTTTCATTATGAAAGTCTAAATCTTCCACAAAAAGTCTCTTGTTACCGTAGTGCTCAAACTGATAACCATGTATCAACTAAAACTTGTCATCTTCAGCAAAAAGTTGTTGTTTTAGACGAACCAATGAAGCAACAGAATTAGGAGTATTGACTTTGTAACCAAATAAAGACGTACTGGTACCACTACAAAAAAAAAGAATAAAAAAATTTAGTGAGCCTTGGTCAAAATATTTCAGTTTCCCCAAACTGTACAAAAGTAAACACAACTTTAGATAAATATAATGTATTATTTTTGTGTTGATAAATTTTAAAAAATAAATTACTTAATCAATTCAATTTGTTTAATTGTGCTATTTGTCAAGCTTTACTTTCACAGTTTCACTTACCAATTGATAAAATCATTTGCAGCTTGTCCAGCAGGGTGTTTTAATGAACCAATTTCTTCCATTGACTTTATATTCAAACAACACATTAAATCCTTTTTTCTTTGATTTTGTAAATTTTTAAAATCTGCATGGGAGAATATTCAGTTTAGGACAATCATAAGGTCACTAACTAGGTAGAAATGTATTTTTTATAATTATATCTAGCTTTTCTACTTGCCTGGTTTAGGATTGCATTCAGCATAAATACGGGCACACCTTTGTGCTATGGATGATGGTTGCTCTTTCTCATGTCCTTCAACTAGAGCAACTTTTGCAACAATCTCTTGCACTGAGCAAGCAATGATATGTTCTCCACGAACCTGTGGAATGGATTATAAATAAACTCAATAAATAACTTAATAACTAACTCAATAAATAAATAAATAACTTAATAACTAACTCAATGAATAAAGTAATAACTAACTCAATAAATGAATAACTAATTAACTAACTCAATAAGTAAATGAATAACTTAATAACTAACTCATTAAATAAATGAATAACTAACTCAATAAATAAATAGATGAATAACTTAATAACTAACTCAATAAATAACTTAATAACTAACTAAATAAATAAATTAATAACTAAATAAATAAATAATTTAATAACTAACTCATTAAATAAATGAATAAATTAATAACTAACTCGATAAACAAATAAATGAATAACTTAATAACTAATTCAATAAATGAATAGCTTAATAACTAACTCAATAAATAAATAAATGAATAACTTAATAACTAACTCAATAAATAAATGAATAACTTAATAACTAACTCAATAAATAAATGAATAACTTAATAACTAACTCAATAAATAAATAAATGAATAACTTAATAACTAACTCATTAAATAAATAAATTAATAACTAACTCAATAAATAAATGAATAACTTAATAACTAACTCAATAAATAAATAAATGAATAACTTAATAACTAACTCAATAAATAAATGACTAACTAACTAACTCAATAAATAAATAAATGAATAACTTAATAAATAAATAACTTAATAACTAACTCGATAAATAAATGAATAACTAACTCAATAAATAAATAAATAAATGAATAACTAACTCAATAAATAAACAAATGAATAACTTAATAACTAACTCAATAAATAAATAAATGAATAACTTAATAACTAACTCAATAAATAAATAAATGAATAACTAACTCAATAAATAAATAAATGAATAACTTAATAACTAAATAAATAACTTAATAACTAACTCAATAAATAAATAAATAACTTACTAACTAAATAAATAAATAAATAACTTAATAACTAACTCAATAAATAAATGAATAACTAACTCAATAAATAAATGAATAACTTAATAACTAAATAAATAACTTAATAACTAACTCAGTAAATGAATAACTAACTCAATAAATAAATTAATTAATAACTAATTCAATAAATAAATAAATAGCTAACTCAATAAATAAATAAATAAATTAATAACATAACTAAATTAATAAATAGCAACTACTGCAATAAATAACTAAATAAAATCAACAGTTTTTAGTAAAAAAGGCAAGTTATACCAACACATGAAAACTATGCAACATACCACAAAGGAACTTTCTATGAAATCATCGATAAGCATTTGACTCTGCAGTTTCAGTTCCTTTACATCACATGTGATGCCTTTGTCAGCAAGTGCTTGTGTGAGTTCTTTCTTTCTTGAATCCCAGCCATTAGCTGTGGTGATGATGACACGAGCAATATCAACTGCTCCTCGTAACTGAAAACGAGCACCTTTATTTTCTAGATGGGCAACTCCTTTGTAAATGAAATTCTGAGCAAACTGACTCAACATTGGATTCTTGCCCCCTATAAAGAGATAATAGAAGAATAAGATAATATATGTAAAATTTACTGTACAATTATCTGATTATACTTTCATTATTACTTACTCTTACTTTTATACACCTCAGAAATTTCTGTAAGGTTTGGAATTAACTTGAAATTTTTACACTCCCTACCACTTTTGGATAAGTCAAACAGAAGCCAGTCAAAAATAATGATCATTAACAAAACAAGTTGTTACAATTTATTACACAAAGTTCAAGTTCAACTCTGTGACAAATTGCAGCAACTAATGGGATCACAACAATCTTGGCCAATTTGCAATTGCACAGCATGTTACCCACTGCAATTGTTTGATGTGCAATTTTGTCCTGGAACAATTATGTCATCGATGCTGTTGGCATTGCAAGACAAGCTGCATAAAAATTTGCACAAAACAGTATAACAAGGCCTCAAAACATTGTAAGCTGATAACTATTGCAATTTTAGCCTCATTCAATTTGTAAATATATTTTTAAAGAAATACTCTAAAGTTCTTAATGTTGTTTATCAGGCTACTGAAGGATCTACAGTCATGTATGTGTACATGTACTTCTAAAAAGTTGTAAACTACACTACTGTATGTAGATACCTACCATTTAAGATGTCAGGCCACATGCTTTTCCTGTCGTCTAACTCTTTTTCAAGCTTGCACGTTCTTTCATGTCTCAACATGAGTTCTTGTCCAGATTTCTCCTCCATGTCACTTAGACCGGATTGCAGGTAGAGCAGTCCATGCTTGCTGTAATGTATGATATCTTCTTTGAAGTTTTCCTTTATGGATTGCATCTTCTCCTTAGCTTCAGCGGGAGAAATATGCATGCACTTTGAGCCAGGGGGTGTTAGTCTGAAATTATTGAGAGAAAACAACAGAAAGTCAACATATGAATTATCAGTCAAAAATGAGAAAAAAGGAACAAATTTAAATAGATTTACAATCTTTCTTATCCAAATAACAGGCTTGGACTGGCCATTGTGCCACTTTTCCTTTAAAAGGCTTATGCAGCGAAAAATAGTTCAGGAAAAAGTTCGGAAGACTCTCTTATTTACAAGAACTTTTGAAGCTATAAAGATTGACATTACTTTGCAGTTCTTCCATGTCTCACTTCATTCTTTAGATATTGAGATAGATGTCACACTGTATAATGTAGAATTTAGTGTAGAATTTTTGACCCATTAACCTGGATCCAAAGTAGCAAAAAAACACCTAGTTTTATTATTTATATATAGATAAATATTTCATATGGTATAGTAGGTTAATACTGCTGAAACAGAGAATGTAAGTGGTCTAACGTTTCGAGTGAAGGCCCTTCGTCACAGAGAAACGGTTTCTCTGTGCCTTCGCTCGAAACGTTAGACCACTTACGTTCTCTGTTTCAGCAGTATTAACCTACTATACCATATTTCGATTGTTGTTTCAACACTGCCTACGCAGCACACTACTTTTATTAAATATTTCATAGTCTACTTGAGCTTTATAAACATCTGCCAAATATATTATTATATACGAAGCTCACACATGTACCACAGACATGCACTATTGCTATCTAACAAGTTTTAAAAACTATAACTACCAGGCTCATCAAGGCCAGTCCAAGTCTGCTAATTACACAATACTACCATTACTAAGGAGAAGCTTAAGTGAGATTCATTTGTCCAAAAACAGCCCTTTTATTAATATGTTACACTATACCTATAGTTGGCAGATTTTTGATTGAATTGTTTTCATCACATTCTATAGATATTCCAAACATCACATTACACCAAGCTCACAGATGTACCACATGCAATACATGTATACAGCTGTTAATGCAGTATAACCAAATGCAAACACTTTAATTTATAAACGTTGTTGTTACTGACAACTCTTTTAATCTCAAAGTAGCCAGTGTGCTGCAGATGACTAAACCCAGGTATAGTACTATACCGGGGTTTAGTTGTCTGTGGCACAGGCTAATCTCAGACTGGTGTTTGCAAGAAGTTATTTGTAAAAAGATATTATTTTCTACTTCTCTAACAAGTTTTGAAAACTAGTTACCACACTCACCTATGATCTACTTTAGCTTGACATCCTTTACACCGTGAAGTCCTGAGTTTGATCTCATTGAGAAGCGTTTTATGACGTGACTCCTGTCTGTTCTTACATGCTATTAACCACTTGGCTGCATCTTCAGCTGACTGCTGCAAAACATGAGGATGAGCTGGAGGACTACCGACATAAGGCATACACCTAGCATCGACACCAGATATATCCTCAAATGAACTACCCTGGCCAAAAAGTGATGAAACAACTTGGCTTTCTCGATGAATCAATGAACACTGCTTGTCCGATTCTCGCTTTTCCTTCACTTGCTTTCGTTCTGCCAATCTGGTCTGTAGGCCTTCCTTTCCACCGTATTTTGCCCAAGCAATCGTAATTAAGTCAGACACAAGGAATTCATACGAGTCACCGTCTATAATCCGAAGATCTTTATCTGTTAAACTAAACTGCTCCTGGAAAATAATTATAATTAAATAGTTATAAGTAAACACATTAAACATTTCAATGTTGACAGTTTGGAAGCATATTTGCATTTGCAGCAATTAAAACTTTTAACAGGTTTCAACCTTAACGTACCTTTGCATGGCATTTTCGACGATAAAATAATGAATGACAAGTTTCACATAAGGTTACATCCAGGTGCATATCAACTCGCTGTGATCCATTTCTGTAACAGATAACACACCTCCACCTGGAGTACAACCAGTTTCTAACCGCAGAAATCCTGTAACGCTTCTGACTTACACAAAGTTCAACAGCATTATCATAACTATAAATTGAGTCTGTTCTTAAAGGTCTGAACACTGAAAGAATCGTTGGTTGACGTTGTAGATGTAGACGATAACACAGCGGCTTCCACATTTGATCACAATATGAGTACAATGTTTTACAAGTAGAACCAAAACATGCCAATGATGGTGCATCGAGATATGAAAGAATGTTAGTAAGCATCTCGACTGGTAAACAACCAATTAAAGGACCCATAGCATTGTCTGAAATCACTTCAGTTTTTTGTTTCACGTATGACCGAGTACAATACCGTTGACAAATATCATTTGTTGCATTAGTCTTCCTCTTCTTGTAAGATAAAGAAGCCATTGGAAAATAAACCTACAACCAACACCTAAAAATTAAGAAAATATTTCAAGATGAAGTTGAGAAAAATAGCAGTGTCTCAAGAGGCTAAAATTCCCCTTTTTGTTACAGTGTCAGGACCTTTAACTTTCTTGACAAAATAACAGAGGTCAACTGTACTGGTAATGCATTTTTGCTAACCAATCCAGTGGGCAACATTTTACAAGACCAGCCAATGTCTGATCCAACCCTGATGTTTTTAGAGATCTACTGTAACCAGATTGCACTCACATCTTGCCAAGTGTTAATTTTAATGACCACAATGAATTTATGACAATGATAAAAAACATTGGTTACAATGGTCAGATTTTGCTGATGTTGTAAAATATTGCCCGATATGTCGAATCAGATTTATTGCATGAAATAAAAGTAGCGTGCTGTGTTGGCGGTGTTGAAACAACAATCGAAAGTCAGGTTCGATATACTGCCAAAACAGAGAACATAGTAGTCTGACAAAGGGCCTTCACTCGAAATATTAGGCTACTACATTAACCTTACTAGATTTATAGCATGGTTGACCTCTAAGCAATAAGCTCCTAGATCACTTCAGACATAGTCAATTGAAATATGCACGGTCTGGAAACTCTGCAAACTTCAAAGCTCCTATAATGAGCTGTGATTTTATGTTGAACCATACCTTACACCATGCACAACTTTTGTTTTAGGTTTATTAATATTTAAATAGCACGGTTGAGTGATTGAACTGAAATGTTGCTATTGGACAATTCGTCATTACACTAAAATACAATGTGTTCAGTGACCGTGCACAAAAATGCATAAAGGCGAACAAAAAGATAGACCAAAGACTTAGCTGGGTTTCCAAACCATATCTCAATTGACTATGCTTTAGATTAACTGCATGTTCCTATAGATCATATAGCGGCAGCCCAACTTGCAGGTAAATGAAGAAATTTGCTTCCACCCAAAAAATATAAATAGGGCTGCTACACAGGCTATAGTCACAGAATAGTAACACAACCAGAAGTCTGACTCAAGTGAAAACTTGTCCGCATTTCTTCAATGTGCAGGCACGATATTTTACACCACCCGACACCATCCTAGGTGATCTTATGCAATGTCATATGCCATCCTACGCAATCCTGGCAAGTTCCCCAGCAGTTTGGACCTTCAAAAGAAGGTTAAAACTGCTGGGGGAACTTGCCAGGATTGTGTAGGATGGTGAGGAATCAAGATGCATGAGGCAACATGTGTGAGGATATAAACTTCAAAGGTTCCGACGCGAGTTGGACTTCTGGTTGTATTACTATTCTGTGGCCCTACATTAAGTGGCAGCCCAACTTGCAGGCAAATAAAGAAATTTGCTTCCACCCAAAAAATATAAATAGGGCTGCTACATACGCTATACAGTAGTCACTAATAAAACTAGTGACAAATGAATTGGTCACGCTGAGGAACTAAACTGAGACTTCTTGTTTGAAACACTTCTACTGCCATGTCAGTCTGTATGTGCTTTGTTATATAACTGGGTTTCAACTGGACAGTTACAGGCAATGATTTTTATATTATTTCTTGTGCAAGATAAATCGAACCGTGTGCACATGACCAGAAATCAACCAATGAGAGTATGAGTTCCATCCAGAGAAACCCAGTTATATAGCAATATAACATTTAAATATAGAAATTTAAAGTTTATAGGAAAAATAGAGTAATTATAAATAGGTTAGCTTATTAATAAATAAGCTAGAATAATAACTGTACTAAGACAACTAATCAGTAACTACATGGTTCGCTAACTAAATGACAAGGCTACCTTGACCTCAAAGCTTTCCCTAAATAATAATCATGAATTTCTTTTTAAGAAACAATAGATATATTCTTGGAAGAAAGCCAGTCAGTTAAAAAACTTAAGAGACAGTAGGAAGTTTGCAGTAAGTTAAAAAAAACTTTGTAAAAAGACTTAGCAAAATTCAAACAATGTTAAGCTATATTAAAAAAATCGAGTGCACTGACATTACTGGAAATGTATGCAAACAAATAAATTGAATTTGAACATATCAATATTAAAGTTGAAATTCAAGATAAACTATACCGTACGGCGTACCTTAATACTCTTTACTCTAAACCTTAAAATCATCTTTTGGGAAAGCCTTTGTGTGGATGTCTCGAAAGATTCATTGCTATAGGACCCTTTTGTATTTAAATGCCCATTCTGGTGGATAGATTTTATTATAATACGTGTAAAGTCTTTAATATTCTATTACTATTCATTATTATGCTAATCTCGTTGGTACACTAGCTCTGCGGATACAAAGAAAATATCAATAATAATAACACCATAATTAAACTATCTAAGACTTTAAGATGTTTCCTATTTTCCTGTTTCGTGCGAGGTGGGTAATATGCAAGATTACAACATTTCTACGTTTCTATACAGTCTAATAAACTTGTCAATTATATCTTTTAAGGGTTTTGCCCGTGTTGCTCCAACAAACCAAACAAACCCGGTCCACAGAGTAAACTTTCGCAGGTATACCTCGCCAATCGATTCTTTAAATATAAAGACACCATGAAACAATCCAGTTATTAAACACTGCAACTCTCCAAATAAGATATATTTCATTTTCTAATCCCCTTGCGTGTTGTGTACGAACGTATTTTCATACAGCCTTCCAAAATTCGAATATCAATTGCCAACATAACCTTCGGGCAGTTTCTGTATTAAAAATTGATGCCTCTGTGTTCAATTCAAACTTGTGGCTATCCGAGTAAAGTTGAAAATACGACTGAAATATTACCCCGTAGCTTGCCATAACATATATCCATCATTATTATAAATCCCGAGGTTATAGCATTCCTGTTACGTTTTACAAGTGTCAAGTTCGCGTCGACATTCGTCGAGGGAAAAATATGAGTCCCTCAAAGAACGAAAGTTAGAGTTCTGGTAGGAAAAAATGCTCTGGTCTACTCAGTATTCGAATACAGCCCTTGATCTATGAACTACAGCACATATTTATACCGTCGATTGCCTCCAGTTTGAACGGAGAACGTATCACTTCGCTACACACAATTACGACGTGCCAAACATGTTTATTTTCTCATATAAACTATGATTTTGCAAGCAAACTTAGTCAAGAACTGTAATCTTATCATTATTAAGTTAAATTAGACAAATAGTTTTAGCACACGCGGTGTGAACTTACTTGAAATACAGATAAAAAACGCTAAAAGACGGACCACCAAATATAGACGACGTCTCTGTTACCGCTTCGTGTATATTATATGTATATAAACTCTATATGCAGTAGCACCAGAATATTCATAAAATTTAGAGTAATTATTCCATGTGGAAATGAATTATGGATGGTAGAAAACCTAAGAGTCTGTAAACATTTTAGCTAAGATATCCTAAGAAAAATCTGATCATTAAAAGGACAGAATTTTGGCCAAGACAACATGCGATGTTTATCAATGACACTAGCGCTGCGCCGCTGCGTTCGACTTGAAAAGAGCTACTCACTACAGAAATACACCAAGATTACTTACCGAATTATTTAATCGAAACCGATACCAGATTAACTTCTTGGAGTAGAGAACTGATCTTGGCGTAGAACAACAGAAGAAGGCGAGCTGAGAGAGGATTTCGTCTCCGGCAACACTCTCTCTCCGATAGCTGAAGTGATTTCAGAGCTTCAAGATTTTTCCCGGCATTAGAAATACATCCTCCTGGTCTTGCTATGCCAATTAATATCAACCAATCAGAAGGCGCGAGATTAACGAGTAACCAATCAGAAGAGCGGCCGACCTTTGTTTAAAAATGGGTTTACATTTCAGCTCACGTGCCATCACAGGAAGATAAGTAAAAAACAAATGAACCAGGCGAATAAATTATATTCTGACACACTGACACGCCACACACAAAGGAGTTAGATGGTTCATCAACTCAAGTGATAGCTCATGAATATCGGCGTCCTTTTCTTGCCGTGACATGTTTTTCAATTGTTTTTCAATACATCTATTGAGAAAGTATTTTTAGCCATTAGCTGATTCGCACGCTTCGGTTGCGAACTTTGTTGCGGTGGACATGCATGACCGTGATTCATTCATTTCATTGACATATGCTGCGGATTATTTACCGCGGTATGAAGATTTTATCCAACTTATCTTCGCCAATAAGATTAGAATAGTGATCGTGTTTTGCCATATTGACGAAAGCTACCATGCAATTTAGCGCCAACTTTAACATGCGCGCAGTTCAGCAGCTTTAATGATTTTCGTCCAAAGTTAACTTAGTTCTTGCTTTACTTTTTCTTACTTGTTTGTATTCAGAAACTGGCCCCTGCGCTCTTCAAGGTATGGTCAGCAAGTCCTCAGGTGCGAAGAGCGATATGTCTGCGCTCAACTCATCCAAATGATCCAATATTGGACCTTCAGTCTTGAACTAATTTGATAACTCGGGATGAATGACAGAGCGCAGATTAACGCGCGATTAAAAGCATTACCCTATCTCTTTCTCAATTTTTTGTTACACAAATTGTAATTGGAACTTATTATAGTAGCCTGAAGCCAAGTAAACGTGGCCAAGTCAAGTCGCTTATCTTCAAGAATGTTATTTATTCTTAAATGTTCTTTACAACTTGTCACCGTCTGGGCCAATAGTCAGTTATTAAACGCAGAACATGGTCATCGGGAAGCGTGGCGCACAGACAGCACTTGGAATCACATGTATCCCACCCTAATTCCCTTTTTATTCAGATATCTTGCGTTTAAACATGCAAAGGCACGTCCCTAGTAAAAGGAATTTGCTCTTGAGAAATAGTGTAAATATTGACAGTCAATGAATGTTTCCACTAGCGATTCATTATACCAGATGCGCGCTTGGCAAAGCCAATCACATCAGAGTTTCGACTACCGCTGGGTGTTTGGATAAAATTTACAAAATAAGAAAAACAAAACTTAAAGTGTTAATCGCTTTCCGAGTTCGTATTTCATTATAAGATATAATAATATAAACCATTATGAAGACTTGTTTGTCGGTTGTTTTTAAAGTAGAAACAAAAAAGTCCAAACTCCAAAGGCCAAAAGGAAAGTTCACCATTAAGTGAAACGACGAAACTGTATTAAAATGAGCTTACGCACGAACTCTCATTTGAATAACACACTCCAAAGAGCCGACTAGGCTATCAAAGGAATGTGAGTTTGGCCCGATAACAAAAAAAGAAAGTTTTGCCCGGAAACTCTTAACACTAGCCAAACGGGACACATGGATGGTTGGCCATCGGGTCTCATCACCTAAAATTGTAATCAACCTGAATTTATAGGAGGCTTTCTGCGGACGAAAAGATTAGAGTGTTTGTAACGTACGTACAATGTATAATAGGGCATTACATCAAATACAGCGAGAAACACAGAAATTTTTTCGCTATTACGCAATTCGCTAAGGATTTTCTCGCAAACCAGACCTCCCTGTTCGTAACGTGCTTCAACTTCAAAAAAACGCGCTATATATAGGAGTTTATATACTTGACCTATATACTGATGTCTGAATCTGATAGGCTCATGGCATGCAAGCTAACTATAGTAATATAAATAAGTTTTGTGGAAACACCACGTAAAATATTTAATCTTGCTAAGCTTTCGGCCTGTTGACTCAGGCCTTCATCAGAGCAAAAGGCCCGAGTCAACCTTCATCAGAGCAATAGGCCCGAGTCAACAGGCCGATAGCTTAGCAAAGAAATATTTTACGTGGTGTTTCCACAAAACATCGCCATGAAAACTTTCAAAGAATTAACTAACTACAGTAATCAAGCGCTACATTTTCCGCATACTTAAACACAGCAATAATCTTGACAATACTGGTTGGAGCTAGCCCATGCTTCTCAATCTCAGAGAAAGAAGGCATATTATATAAGCCGTGTTTTATTTGATTTCATCACATTTTCCTCTGATGAAGGGCAACTGAACCTCGCCCCAGTTTACCACCTTCTCCCTTTGCTCTGGCCAAAACAAAGATGGTCCATGCATACTGGCTACTGCTTGACAAAAATGCATTTCCCGAAACCGACTATATGATTCGAAAAGCGTTTACGCATGCAGGCAAATGTAAAGAAATATTATTAGGGCCTGTTTATATGATCCCGGTGTACCGGGATCTCGGCTTGTAGATAATTTACTGTTATTTTCGCGGTTGCGTTTATATGGAGACCGCGGGACGTCCCGGTGTACCGGTGTAACAGGACCAGATGCCCCAGATGCCCCCCCTTCAGAATGCCCCCCCGGGCATCTCGTACTAGGACCAGATGCCTCCCCGGGCATCTGGTGCTAGGACCAGTTGCCCCCCTTCAGGACCAGATGCCCCCCTTGTGAAATCCTTTAAAATATTTCTTAAACCAAGTTCAAAATGTACTGAAACTTGTTTCGAAACTAACAATAAAACTCTTGGATGGTTAAATGAGTTCGCAAGCGTTCGATAGACGTTGAAATGTCTTCCAAAGCGCCATTAGGAAATGTTAATCGTGGTCGGCAAAAAAACCTGTGCCGAAATAGTGCCTTTTTCAGGGTATGCCAGACCCGAAAACCGAGGTCTATTTCAACGCTTCGAAACATCAGCTCAACGATGTTACAATCAATAAGAAACAAAACTGGAACATCTGTTTAATAAATTGGAAATTCGGCATGACCAATGACCGTGACCACTGACAAAATTGAAACTCTAATGCACTTCTGCGTGCTGGCTTTCGGACTTTCTCTTTCATTATCTTGACACCATAACTATCGAATAACATGGAATAGACTATTCCTATCAGACTATTCCACGTTATTCGATAGTTATAGTGTCAAAATAATGAAAGAGAAAGTCGGAAAGCCAGCACGCAGAAGTGCATTAGAATTTCAATTTTGTCAGTGGTCACGGTCATTGGTCATGCCGAATTTCCAATTTATTAAACAGATGTTCCAGTTTTGTTTCTTATTGATTGTAACATCGTTGAGCTGATGTTTCGAAGCGTTGAAATAGACCTCGGTTTTCGGGTCTGGCATACCCTGAAAAAGGCACTATTTCGGCACAGGTTTTTCTCATTCCGAAGCTGTTTCAAAACTAGAAAAACAACCATTAATCATTGCCGACCACGATTAACATTTCCTGATGGCGCTTTGGAAGACATTTCAACGTCTATCGAACGCTTGCGAACTCATTTAACCATCTAAGAGTTTTATTGTTAGTTTCGAAAGAAGTTTCAGTACATTTCGAACTTGGTTTAAGAAATATTTTAAAGGATTTCACAAGGGGGCATCTGGTCCTGAAGGGGGGCAATTGGTCCTAGCACCAGATGCCCGGGGAGGCATCTGGTCCTAGTACGAGATGCCCTGGGGGGCATTCTGAAGGGGGGGCATCTGGTCCTGTTACACCTGGATCTCGGTACACTGGGACAGATTTTTTCCCATATAAACGCGACATCCCGGTACACCGGGATGAAGTTTACCGAACTACAATGCTTGTTATGCAATGCTTGTTACGGTCAGAATTTCGTCCAAACCGTCAGGTGTAAAGGCAAAACACTGAATAAAAGCGAAATAACTTCTAACATAGTTGAATTAGGGTGAGTTTTTGCTTTTTTGTCCATTTCCTTAAATTCCCGCGCTTTTTGACCCGGGATGAAATTCATCCCGGTCAACCGGGACGAGCACACTTAGACTAGTGAAAGAATCAAACAGTCAAAAAAAGTATCAAATGCGAAGTTTAAGTAATTATGTACGTATTCGCTGAAAAGTGTTGCATATACAATTTTTCAAGCGTAATAATATTTCTTTACATTTGCCTGCATGCGTAAACGCTTTTCGAATCATATAGTGTTTCGGGAAATGCATTTTTGTCAAGCAGTAGCCAGTATGCATGGACCATCTTTGTTTTGGCCAGAGCAAAGTTCTCTGTTTTGGCAGTATATCTAACCTTAATCTTAATATAAATATCAATATCAATGCCCAGCATAATACACGAAGCAAAGCCATAAGTTTAAAAGTAATTTAATGAATCTAACGTTTCGTTGCTTCTCGTAACATATTCAGAGAATGAAGGCTTTGCTTCGTGTATTATGCTGGCCATTGATATTTATATTAAGATTAAGATACCCGCCTGGATCATCAGTTGCTAATATCTAGCCTTAGTATAATAAAAGTAGCGTGCTGCGTAGGCAGTGTAGAAACAACAATCGAAATATAGTAAGGTTAGATATACTGCTGAAACAGAGAACGTAGGGGTCTAACGTTTCGAGCGAAGGCCCTTCTCTCTGACGAAGGGCCTTCGCTCGAAACGTTAGATTCCTACGTTCTCTGTTTCGGTAGTATATCTAACCTTACTATATTTCGATTAACCTTGGTATATTTTGATTGTTTCAACACTGCCTACGGCCTACGCAGCACGCTCTGAAGATGACTTTAAAATAGAGCGTGAAATATTACAATTTCACAGTGTTCCACTTGTTTTAACTAATTTCGTGAGTTTTCCGGCGGCATTATTTTTGAAATATCTTTTATTGTATACTTTTTTCAAGTTGTCAGCTGGTCTTGGATTGTTGTTTTTTTGTCAAATATATCTTGGTGAATGACAAACGGCAACATTTGGCGATTTCGCCAAAAAAAATGTTTTTTTCAGTTTAAAAATATCAAAACAACAACACAAAAGCAATATAGTTTAGCGTCCTTAGTAAGCCTTGGTTTCTAAACAGCTATATTTAACCACAAACCGATGACTCATGCAGCAGGTGTTCAACCATAGCCAACTCCCAAAGGTACCATTTACGATTCCGACAACACCAACATAGATTATAACTGCCGACAAACACATTTAACCTCATTTCATACACTCAACTATTGAAAGGTTTTTTTTTAGATTTAATGAAAATATAAATTTAATCCATCCTAACTCCAAGAGCCCAACTCCGAAGTTATAACGTTTTTCTCTTTGCCAATTCCCACTTTGCTAGACTGTTGCATGGTTGTTGCGCGTGTTACGTTGTTTTGAAAATCTTATAATTAAAGATGTGAACTAGCCGCTGAGATTTTAAAGAATAAAATACAGACATAGTCTTTCATCAGAGTAAATCATAGAGTATAAATATGAAAGTAGATTGCTGTGTAGACAGTGTGTTATGATGTATAGAAAGTCTTAAAGGTGCTGGGATTTTAGAGAATGAAATATTGAGTGACATTTGAAGGCAAAGTCTTTCATCAGAGTAAATCATAGAGCAATATATAGAGTGCTACGTATAGGCATGAGTGTGTTACGATGTATACAAAATCTAAAAGATGGTGAACTGCTGAAATTTTACACAATGAAATACTAACGTTTCAAGTCAAAGTTCTTCATCAAAGTAAATCATGGAGTTAATTTAATATAAAGGTAGCGGAGTGCTGCGTAGGCAGTGTGTTACGATACGATGTATATAGAAAATCTTAACGGTTGTGAACTGCTGAAATTTTACACAATGAAATATCGACGTTTTAAGCCAAATTCTTCATCAGTAAATCTTGGAGTAATATATAAAAGTAATGTACTATAATACGTAAGCACTGCAGCAGTGTTACGATAGTCAGATATGATATACTGTAAATGTATACAGAACTCGCGATCAAGCTCTTGGCAACGGTCAGAGCATTGCACTAGAATCGCAAGGTCGTGGGTTCAATTCTTGCCAGAAGGCCTGTGTAGTTGCATTTTTCGCAACTGGTCCCGGTTTGGTCTTAAAATGTATATATTCTACAATTCTACACCTTCACCAAAAATCCCTTGAACATGCTATGTAATCGAGTGAAATGCCCAACATTACTTATGATATAAATGGTTGTTTTTTCTATTTATTAAACGTGAGCGGGCGGGGAAAAGACCTCATCCTGAATGCTAATTTTCTCTTAGTAAAATATTTTTCTCTTGCAAAAATATTTCGCCTTGTCTACCGAACACAAAAAATAAATGTTAATAATTTACCGTTTTGGTTGAACGGTATATATAAAAATATTTTATATCCCAAATCTGCATTCTCGGGCAATATTTTTCTATACAGACCTGTAGACTCGTAAATAACATATTTTTTCAGAAAAATAAATGTATGATCATTTACGATAGGGCAAAAAAGTGATGCGTCGGTAGTTAGGTTTTGGATATATCAAAGCGAAATATACTGACGTTTCGAGGAGCCATTCGTCAAACAAAAATATTCATTTATACGGTTGTGGTTTTTCTTCGACTTAGCTGGAAGCTAGTGCATAGCAACGAGTTCTATTTTTAGAATCATGAGTCATCCCGCCTTGGAAGGGCGTTCAGGCAATCAGTCATTCCGAAAGGGGCAATCAGTGAGACAATGGTTCGCTGAACCGATCAATATCCGATGCGTCAAACTATTGCTATTTTTACCCAAAGAAAAGAGTGCTTTCTTGCTTTCTCTTAGAAATTAACCCCGAATTGTGGACTTTTAGAATTGGTTTGTTGGGTCACCGCAAACTTTACGGCCTAGCTTCTACGCTAACGTGACCAAACGAGTTTCGCATATACGGAATAAAACTTCGAGTATGAATCTATGAAATGTATTTTCAATGAAATGTTATTTTCCAGAAAAGAAATTTTCGAGAAAACAATTTGGTAAGTAACATTTTCGTGGCGATAAAGTGACGATATTTTGAAGAAATGTATTAGGAAACGTGGGGCCAATGTTGGTCATTTCGGAGAAATCGAACTGTGTCGAACTCAGGATTTTATAGAATTAAAGCCATATAATAATGTTTTTTATTCGTTTCGTAAAACAAGATCTATCTGAGCGGTACAGTTAATAATATAAAGTTCATATGAACTTCATAATATCTCCATAAGATAAAACAAGTATTAAAATATTTCTACTCATAAAATGTGAAGAATTCGAAGAAGACCTTATTATAATTTAGTACAAGTTTACGGCCTGCGCTAAACGTGGCACAATAGACGAATTTGCGACGTCGAGTTAAACGTCGAATTTAATAGCTAGTTTCAGGGTGTTGTGCGCGCACCCTTTTTCAAAAAAGCTGGCAAACTCCACTCAAAGTAAACATACTGTTTAAAATAAACAAAGTATAGCTACAGTTTCTGGATGCTTAACACTGTTATTCTGCTGTTGTTGGCTCGCTAGCAAATCTGTTTGCCATTGCTTACTTTGTGGGGACTATTGTCGTATCAATCCGTCTGACTCAGACGAATTTAATTGCTGAGATGAATTTAATTCGTGTGTCGAATTTAATCGAGTTATACGTCGAAGTTTCGTCGAACAAAATTCAACAGTAAGTTCGTCTGAATTAGATTCGTCTGTTATGGGACGTTTAGCGCAGGCCTAATTTACACACTGGTTTTCATAAAAGCGACAAGAATATAAAAATAGCTATCGACTAAATATAGTTAGTTTGCCACGGTTGTCCAATCCAATCTATACTTCAATATATAATCTAGCTTAGAAATTACAGTTTTATTAATCGAGAAATTTTTAAAATGCAAACTATAATATTAAGGTGTTATTCCGAGTTAAGGTGTTATTCCGAGTGACGAACCATACTATCAATCGAGAAATTTTTAAAATGCAGACTATAATATTAAGGTGTTATTCCGAGTGACGAACCATACTGGACAAGTAGAGAAAATTCTACTTGACCCAGCTGGGATTCGAACCCGCGACCTTCGGTTTACTAGTCCGATGCTCTACCAACTGAGCTACAGGTCAAATTGGGAGCTGAACGTCGAATGATAGTACTTTGGCTACTGTAGCTCAGTTGGTAGTACGAAGAAGAGACATTGGACATCATGGCGACGCACAATCTCGTCCCCAAAGCCAAAGCCCTGCGCGGCCGGGGCACTTTAGGCTTCGGGGGAAAGTGGGCTCTGCCAACAAACTCGATATTTCTTTTTGAGCATGCGTGAACGGTTGCCAAGATACTATTTTGGGCCCAGGCTCTAACGCGTCACTTCCTATTTTCCTGCTTACGCGTGTTCGTAAACTAGAACTTGTTTGACCAGTTTAAAACCTGACTGACTCGCCCCAAACTTGGGGCGAAGATCGAGGTTGTTGGCAGAGCCCACTTTCTCCCCAAGCCTGCGTAGGTCGGAAAGCTCTGACTCGCAGGGTAAGTTGGTAGAGCATCGGACAAGTAACCCGAAGGTCGTGGCTTCGAATCCCAGGGTCCGGTGACACCGCTGCCAAACGTTTTGCGCATGCGCGACGTCCGAGCTCGTCCTCAAAAAAAGAGCGGGAAAACACTGAAATATTTGGACTGGTCCGAGAGTGCGACACAAAAGTTAAAATTATAAGCATACTACCAAAAAGATAAGGTGGGTAATTTGTGCATGGCTTCTTTGTCAATATTGTAACATATTCTGAATTTACCCCTTCGTAATTTTCTTCACCCTTTTTTTAAAACACAAATGAATAGTCGAGTCTTACTTAGTCTTCCCTGTCTGGTTGTTGTCGCCACGGATTCTCTTGATGTTTATTCTAGCGAATTCACGCATGCGCAAACGTTTGGCAGCGGTGTTGGGTCCAGTATGGTTCGTCGCTCGGGTTAAAGGCTAGTAGTTTCCAGTCTTCCGCAGGATAGGAACGGACAGGAAAGTTTCCTTTGTCTTAAATTCATTAGTTTCGATCGAGAGCTTACAAGACAAAGAAACTTCCCTGTCCGTTCCTGTCCTGGGGAAAATTTTCCTGAATGCAAACCAGCCTTTACACCTTAATACTATTCTCCACCCGATTCACTGTCCCACAATAATCATGTAAATTATAGTAATACAAGTGCGATTTCTGATCCGACCGGCTCGAAGGACCAACGGGAATTTTTTTTTTAAATACCTATCAAAGAAACTCAACCCTGGTTGCTTTTTATCGCGCGATCGACATTTTGTGATCGTTTTCTTTTGTCTTGTGGGCTCTCGACTGGATCCGTTCCACCCGACGGCTCATGAGACAAAGAAAGCGCTCGCAAAAGGTCGCTCGTTCGATAAAAAAATCTGAATGGAAATCCGCCTTTAGAGGACTATGTTTAGAGCTTGTGATCCATCCTTACATACACCTCCCCAGTCCCTATTGTTTCCCCGCGGGGAACACGACAATTTGGGACCTGGGGCGAGGGTATACGTAATATGATCATACACGGTCTGAAACAGATCTAACGTCCATCGCGGTTGAAATGGTGGTTTACGTAAGAAAATCCTTTGAACTGAGCTTGGTCGATTGAAGCCAGTAAGGCTTTATCGGTGGGCGTTAACCTGGGCGCTTCCGTTGTGAAGTCGGAGTCGAAGTAATCGCAGTCCCTGGGCGATCGCTAGAAAAATAAATAAAAAACCCCAACATGTCAGTCCTATGAATCAACAGCACATCTTTGTATGATTCAATATTGCTTAACATCATAATTTTTTCCAATTAAGACTGTTAACCCTTCACTCATCATTGCGTGGCCTTCAGGAGTGGAATGGGTAATCCAGTCTGGTTCCCAGGCCTCTCTTTTTAACGTCGAGCGGCAGACCGAAATTGTGAAAGGCCTGGAATAAAATGTTTTGCTTGGCCCCAAATTATACAGGCACCAGACGGCCGTTTGGCGGAAAACCAAGGCAGATAACACTCACGTTGGTCTGCACAATTCTTTATAACATCATATAGCAAGGTTGGTCTACTGTCGAAACGTGAAAATAGCATATTTCGATTTGTATAAATGTGTTTCAACACAATCACTTCCTACGCCGAACACTACTTTATTAAGCCTCGCATGTAACAACCTTTTAGCGTAATGTAAAACAAAGAAACCCACTCGTTCGCTGTCTGCTCTCAAGAAGAAGTTTGTTTGAGAGAAAAGAGGACTAGGGACTAGTGTGGAGGTAATCAGGAAGGCAGGAAGGCAGGAAGCCTGGGGCCAGTGCAGGAAACTGCGCCTTGCAGACACTATTGAACTACTGAAGCTTGGATGAAGAGCTAAAGGTTGCAAATTTATATTTATGTAATAGTTCGAACACGAGTTTGAGTGTTTCATCAGGGGTTCCAAACACGAGAAACAAATGAAAATCGAGGACGTAGCCCCGATGTTTTTATTGTTTTCGAGTGTTTGGAGACCCCTGATGAAACACGAAATGTTTTCGAGCCCCAGACAAGGATTGAACATGCAACGTTGAAATGACCAAGCTGAAAGTACCGTACTAACTAACGACAGCTTGTACAGCAAGAACTAACAAAACTTTACAAACTCTAAGCTGAAAGTACTATGGCTAACTAACGACAGCTTGTACAGCAAGAACTAACAAAACTTTACAAACTTCAAGCTGAAAGTACTGTACTAACTAACGACAGCTTGTACAGCAAGATCTAACTCCAAGCTGAAAGTGCTATACTAACTAACGACAGCTTATAGAGAAAGAACTAACAAAACTTTACAAACTCCGAGCTGAAAGTAATGTACTAACTAACGACAGCTTGTACAGCAAGAACTAACAAAACTTTACAAACTCCGAGCTGAAAGTACTATACTAACTAACGACAACTTGTACAGCAAGAACTAACAAAACTTTACAAAGTCCAAGCTGAAAGTACTATACTAACTAACGACAGCTTGTACAGCAAGAACTAACAAAACTTTACAAACTCCAAGCTGAAAGTACTATACTAACTAACGACAGCTTGTACAGCAAGAACTAACAAAACTCTACAAACTCCAAGCTGAAAGTACTATACTAACTAACGACAGCTTGTACAGTAAGAACTAACAAAACTTTACAAAGTCCAAGCTGAAAATACTGTACTAACTAACGACAGCTTGATGCATATGTAGTTATGTATGCAGAAATCTACAATGTCACTTACTATGTCTGGTTTAAACGGAGCTTCGACTCTTCTAGTTTCCAGTAACTTCCAGTTTACTTTGGCGAAAAACGCATGTCTTCTGATGTTGCCATTATTGCCGCTCTTGTAACCAAGACGGTCGTCGATGTTGCGTTCCAACAACTAAAAATATCCACTGGACGTTACACCTCTCCGATTAAAACATTTAATAAAATAATGGTATTGTCGTGCCGAGGTCTTTAAGAATTTTTTTGAAAAACGCATTTCTCACGCTGGGTTGCCAAAGATACTGTCAGCGCAAGTGCAAAATTAGGAGGCATGGGTAACAGAAGCTGTTAGCAAGCTGCCTCTCACCGCTAAAGTTACTAAACGGTTCCGGTTTGAGCGTGGACACGCGTAATTTGACGACACACGTTTCACACGGGAAACTAACATGTTGCTAAGTGGAAACTGTAATGTTACTAAGGCCAAACGGTATTGTTTCAATTTGAAACAAGTGCCAAATTTTCAAAGTAAATGTGGGAATGTTTATAACTCATCGTTATACACAATTAAATCTTCGTTAAGTGAAGCTAAGAACACCACAGTGCTTTTCCGGTTGGCCATTACGCTGACAAACCCAATAACGCGACATTTGCCACGAAGAAACAATGTCGTTTGACCTTAAAGGATAAAGGACTGGGTGGCTAATCATCCTTACTTGCAGCCAGCGGCTGAATTGCGAAGGACGCAGATCAACGTGGCCGTGTCGAGGCATATCAAAGGCACTCCAAGCAGCCGCCAACGACACAGTTCAGACCACGGATCACAGCTAAGATGTTAGGTGTTGATTTTATCGAGGGAGGAAAACCGGAAAAAAACGGTGAAAAACCCTCGAAGCACAGGAGAGATCAGCTACAACTCTACTCACATGAGTCCAAAGCCCGACACTGGGGTCATTCTCAAGCGGTCACCCATCGAAGTACTAACCCCGTCTAACCGGGCTTAACTTTTTGGTGAGAGGCAGCGCGCTAACAGCACGCGCCACCCGTGCTCCCGTGCTCCTTAGTAACGTTACAGTTTCCGCTTAGCAACATGTTAGTTTCCCGTGTGAAACGTGTGTCGTCAAATTACGTGTGTCCACGCTCAAACCGGAACCGTAGAAAGCCGAATGGGGTTAGTACTTGGATGGGTGACCACCTTAGTTTCATGTGAGTAGAGTTGTTGGTTCTCTCCTGTGCCTCGAGGGCTTTTCACTGGGTTCTCTGGTTTTCCTCCCTCCACAAAATCAACACCATAGTTTCCACAGTTAATTCTACAAACTAGTTCTATCAATGGGTGAGGGCCATTAGGTTATCAGTTTCTAAATACTGTCATAAGTTACCCTCAATATATAAAGTCGTTAAAGTTCTCAAAAGAACTGTTAGAAAACCTCCAACTTATCAATCATACTCCTTACAGTCAACTCTCGCCTTGCGGACACCCCGCTATTACGGACACCCCGCTATTAAGGACAGTTGGTAAATCCCCGGCCGAAACTAATATGAAATGTATTGAAATAACTCTCGCTATTACGGACTCTCGCTATTACGGAATTGCGGACACTTCATGTGGTCCCCAACAAACATTTTTATTGTTCTACTCTCGTTACAACGGACACCTTGGACGTATTTTTCTCTCGTCACATGAAAGTGAATAACTTTTTAATTTATCGAGTGACATATTTATGTTTCTGATTCATGTTACCGTTGTATTTTTGGTTTTGGAATAAAAAAAGTATTTGAATCCAAATTTTTGACTTGTACTGTGTACTTATGTATCACAGTAAACGTCAACTAGAAATTGAAATAAACTGGACATTTTAAAACAAAAAAGCAGTAATATATTGTAGTGACATTTTACAACCTGAAATCGGGATATTTTCATCGCATCCCGCTATTGCGGACTCTCGTTATTACGGACAACAAATGACGGTCCCCAGGGTGTCCGCTGTAACGAGAGTTGACTGTATTCTGAAAAATTCTTTTTAATAGTTCCAGTTGCTTTAAAAATCGAAGATATTCAAGCGAAGCGTCTTGTTCTGTTCCCCAGGCAGGCAGGCAGGCAGGCAGGCAGGCAGGCAGGCAGGCAGGCAGGCAGGCAGGCAGGCAGACAGGCAGGCAGGCAGACAGACAGACAGACAGACAGACAGACAGACAGACAGACAGACAGACAGACAGACAGACAGACAGACAGACAGACAGACAGACAGACAGACAGACAGACAGACAGACAGACAGACAGACAGACAGACAGACAGACAGACAGACAGACAGACAGACAGACAGACAGACAGACAGACAGACAGACAGACAGACAATCACCCAACGTATACATACCTGGACCATACACGAAACAGCGTGTTGAGAAACCCATTTAGGATAGTGGACTTTGTCTCGACATATGGAGTCGAAAAGATCCTCTTCATCTTCTCCAGTGAATGGTGACTGCAAATTAAACAAAAATCTTTAATGTACTTTCTTTATTAGAGTAAGTTATACAGTTAGACATTATACACTTGTTGACTGGCGCCGAGGGAAACATCGAGTTTTACGGACCCGAAGGCTTCAATGTCACCCGAGGGCTTTAGCCCGAGGGTGACATTGAAACCTGAGGGACCGTAAAACGCGATGTTTCTCGAGGCAAAAGTCAACAAGCGTTTTGTTATATACCAAAGACTTTTAAAACACAAAATACCAAGTTGACTCGAAACTTACAAAAGGCAAAAAGACTTACCAAAATACTGTGACTTTGTCTTCGTAATTTCAATTCAACTAAACAAATACACCAGACTCAACAAGTACAAAGAACAGCTGTAAATTTATCCAGGTTTTCTTCAGACCGTCTTTGAAGAGATGTATAGATATTTTTTCCTTTGGAAAATGGACTATTTCGTACCAAACAAGCTCGAAACAGCTCTTGTTTTCAAAATGTTCCGAAAAGTCCAAAGTTCTTGATCTGATGCAATAATCATTGTGTATTCACGTGAACAACGCATGATTAAAGCTGACGTCAGAGGGAAACATTGCAACTGTTTCCCTCTTCGTTGTGACGTCAGAGGGAAACAGTGCAATGTTTCCCTCGGCAGAAAGAAACATTGAGTTTGTTGAACAACACGTGACCATGATTTGACCAATAGGGTTTCATCTTTGGCAAACGAAAGTCTTTGGTATATAACATAAAGTATTAACTCACTCTTGTCCGAGGGCTTCCCCAGACGTGAATAAAATCGTGTGGCGTTAGCCAGAATAAAATACTAAAGACCACTGCGGACAGGAAAGAGTTAAAGTTAAACCTCACAACTAACCTGGCCAATGAGCATTTCGTACAGCAGCACACCAAGAGACCACCAATCTACGGATGCGTCGTATTTCTGGCCTTTGAGAATCTAAAATGAAACGATGTTTGCACTTTGTTACGAAATCGCCATCTTAGAAGTTGTGCTCAGACCAGAATGCACTGAGAATTGTAAACAATCTAACTCAAAGGCACGCTTCGACTCCCAAATTAACGGAACCGACTAATTTTTTTACTCAAACTCCAGATAATAAACAAACCAACCTCGGGCGCAATATAATCTGGCGTCCCACAAAACGTTGAGGTTTTGTTCTCGTCTAAAATTTTCTCTTTGCACATTCCAAAATCAGCAATTTTGATATGACCCTTCGCATCCATGAGGACGTTGTCCAGTTTTAAATCTCTGAAATAGAAAAAGTTGTTTAATAAAGAACGATGAAGAGGTTGTTATTGTAGCTTTCGTTGCTGCTGTCGCCGTCGTTGGTGGTGGTGGTGTTGCTGCCGTGGTTGTTGTGGTTGTTGTTGCTGTTGTTGTTCCTGCTATTGTTGTTCCTGCTGCTGCTGTTGTTGTTGTTGGTGGTGGTGGTGGTGGTGGTGGTGGTGGTGTTGGTGTTGTTATTGTTGTTGGTGGTGGTAGTGGTGTTGTTATTGTTATTGTTGTTGTCGTTGTTGTGTTGCAGCTGTTGTTGATGTTGCAGCTGGTGCTGTTGTTGATGTTGCAGCTGTTGCTGTCGTTGTTGTTGCTTTTGTTGTGGTTGTTGATGTTGCAGCTGTTGTTGTTGCTTTTGTTGTTGTTGTTGTTGTTGTTGTTGTTGTTGTTGTTGTTGTTGTTGTTGTTGTTGTTGTTGTTGTTGTTGTTGCTGCTGTTGCTGATGTTGTTAGTGTTGTTGTTCCTGCTGCTGCTGCTGTTGCGGTTGTTGTTGTTGTTGCTGCTGCTGCTGTTGCGGTTATCGCTGTTGTTGTTGTTGCTGCTGCTGTTGTTGTTGTTGCTGCTGTTGTTGTTGTTGTTCCTGTTGTTGTTGTTGTTGTTGTTGTTGTTGTTGTTGTTGTTGTTGTTGTTGTTGTTGTTGTTGTTGTTGTTGTTGTTGTTGTTGTTGTTGTTGTTGTTGTTGTTGGGTGGTGGTATTGTTGTTGACATACACTAACTTTATCCTCACCTGTATATAATACCCAAACTGTGTAAGAACTCTAACCCACATACAATTTCAGCAGTATAGAAACTAAACAAAAACAAAAAAATAAGTAAACTTTACAACTGAAGTGCTAAACTATTATCGCTAAAAAAATACCATAAAGGATAAAAAGAAAAATATTACATAAACCAAATTACCATGAACGATTTTCATCAAACTTCCCAACAGCCTGAATATGAAACATTAGGTCTCCACCATTAACATACTCCATGACGAAAAAGAGATGATCCTAAAAAAAATTAAAAACAACTTAAAATCTAACTAACTTTTTCACAATCTTCCAAGTTTGGGAATTATGTAAATTTTCTCTAAACAAGTCTGTTTGTTAAAGTTCAGTGCAAACTCTCTTTATAGTCCTCTATTTAAGAAATGGCTCATGGTTTAGCGTGCTCCATCGAGTTATGGATGCACGCGGGAAATTGGGAGAGCACGAAAAAATCGTAGTTTTTGAGTGCTCTCCAAATTTCCCAAGTGCATCCATAACTCGATGGAGCACACTAAACCATGAGCCATTTCTTTTATAACATAGCATTAAATCCTTTCACAAGTCGACGAATCCTTTTGGTTGTTGTGTTTTTCTACTTTCGTAGCCAAGTCTTTTTTGTTCACTAAAACCCAACCTTTAAAAGGACAGTTTAAACTCGGTTACCCAGACCCAGTTTATGTCTTCTGGGTCGTTGTTCTTTATTACTCAATAAAATTAAATGACTTGGTATTTTGATAATATAAAAGGCCATAAAAAGTCCATTTAAAACTCAGTTTTGTTTTGAAATTTTCCCCCGCGCTTTTTTGCCGTGCTCTATCGAGTTTTTGAGCACGCACGACAGCCAATCAAAAACGTTGCTATATCAAAGCTATGTTATAATAAATCACTGTGTATCTGACGTACCTTGGATTGGAAAGCACAAATAATGGAGGTTAGGAAAGGATGTCTGCTGGCAATACTCAACACTCGTCTCTCAATCATCGTACATTCAACATCGTCATCTTCTAAAACAACGTCTTTCTTTAAAGCTTTTATGGCGTAGACTTGACCACTGCTTTTTAATTCGGAGAGCAAAACCTGTTAAAAGATAAAATAAGGCAAAAATGAAGGATAGTCTATGTCCACGTTGATGTCTATGTCTATGCTCATGTTTATGTCTACGTCTACGTCCATGTCCATGTCTATGTCTATGACCCTGTCCATGTCTACGTCCATGTATGTCATGTCCATGTCAACGTCCACGTTGATGTCTATGTTGATGTCCACGTCCATGCCCGCGTCTATGTCTATATGTCTACGTCTGCGTCTGTCCATCTCTATGCCTATGTCTACGCCTATGCCTATGCCTATGCCTATGCCTATGCCTATGCCTATGCCTATGCCTATGCCTATGTCTGCCTGTGCCTGTGCCTATGCCTATGCCTATGCCTATGCCTATGCCTATGCCTATGCCTATGTCTATGCCTCTGCCTCTGCCTATGCCTATGCCTATGCCTATGCCTTTGCCTATGCCTATGCCTTTGCCTATGCCTATGTCTACGTCTCTGCCTATGCCTATGCCTCTGCCTGTGTCTATGCCTATGCCTACGCCTACGCCTATGCATATGTCTCTGCCTATGCCTATGGCTGTGCCTATGTCTATGTCTATGCCTATGCCTATGCCTATGCCTATGCCTATGCCTATGCATATGCCTATGCCTGTACCTATGCCTGTGCCTATGCCTATGCCTGTACCTATGCCTCTGCCTATGTCTCTGCCTATGTCTCTGCCTATGCCTATGTCTACGCCTGTACCTATGTCTCTGCCTCTGCCTTTGCCTCTGCCTATGTCTATGCCTACGTTTATGCCTATGTCTATGCCTACGTCTATGCCTCTGCCTCTGCCTGTGCCTATGCCTATGCCTGTGCCTATGCCTATGCCTATGCCTGTACCTATGTCTCTGCCTGTACCTGTGCCTGTGCCTATGCCTATACCTATGTCTGTAGCTATGCCTGTGCCTATGCCTGTACCTATGCCTGTACCTATGCCTGTGCCTATGCCTATGCCTATGCCTATGCCTGTACCTGTGTCTCTGCCTGTGCCTGTGCCTGTGCCTATGCCTATTCCTATGCCTGTACCTATGTCTCTGCCTGTGCCTATGCCTGTGCCTGTGCCTATGCCTGTGTCTATGCCTGTGCCCATGCCTGTGCCTATGCCTGTACCTATGTCTCTGTCTCTGCCTCTGCCTCTGCCTGTGTATATGCCCACGCCTACGCCTAGGTCCATGTCCATGTCCATGTCCATGTCCATGTCTATGTCCATGTCCATGTCTATGTCTACGTCTACGCCTACGCCTGTCTGTGTCTGTGCCTGTGCCTATGCCTGTGCCTATATGCCTATGCCCACGCCTAGGTCCATGTCCATGTCCATGTCCATGTCCATGTCCATGTCCATGTCCATGTCTAACGTTCATGTCTATATTTGTCTATGTTCGGCCTAAAAACACTCAGAAAAAAAAACATGTTCCACAATAGTAAGTGTACATTAGTAACTCACCTTGCCGAAACTTCCTTTGCCAAGTACTTTCAAGAAGGTAAAATCATTTAAAGTATACTTCTTATTAGAGCTAATGCTACTTGACCTCGGTGGAGGTCGTGGTGACTCTGCGTTCCACATCACTTCATATTCATCAGCAATCTTTTCATATTGTTTCTCGAGGTTTTCGTCGTCATATTTAGCTACAGAGGTAGTCACGGACTCCATGCTGGGCGATGCTGGAATTTGGCTGAGTCTTCGTTGTTTGTCTGCCTGTAATAATAACAAGTCAAAAATGTTTTAAAATTCTTTGCACAGACCAAAGTAGTTAGTTAATTAATATAGTCAAGTACAGTAAAATTACCTGAGAGAGTCAAAAGCCTTTAAACTTGCCAAGGGCTATCACTAATTACTGAGTTAACTCCTTAACCCCTAAGCGCGCAGCCATGTAGACGAACCTTTAGAGCCTGTTTATATGATCCCAGTGAATTTCATCCCGGGTCAAAAAGCGCAGGAATTAGAGCGAAAAAGCAAAAACTCACCCTAATTCTACTATGTTAGAAGTTATTTCAATTTTATTCAGTGTTTTGTCTCTAAACCTGACCGTTTGGATGAAATTCTGACCGTAATACTCAAAGTTACAAGCATTGCAGTTCAGTAAACTTCATCCCACGGTCTACCAGAATATTGCGTTAAATTGGACAAACATTTGTCCCGCTTGACCGGGATCACGGTTACTTCAACCGAGATCGCGGTCAGGCGGGACGTCCCGGTCTCCACATAAATGTAACTTGGAAAATAACAGTAAATTATCCACAAGCCGCGGTATACCGGTACACCGGGATCATATAAACAGGCCTTTAGTATTTTAAAAGTAGTGTGCTGCGTAGGCAGTGTTGAAACAACAATCGAAATATGGTATAGTAGGTTAATACTGCCGAAACAGAGAACGTAAGTGGTCTAACGCTTCGAGCGAAGGCCCTTCGTCAGAGAGAAACGTAAAGAGTAAAACAAACAACGACCTTATATACGCTAGCTGCTAGCAACGAGTTGCTAGCAGCTAGCGTATATAATTAACATTGTATGTAATTAACATTGTTACGCGTGTACACGCGTAAAAACGCACAACTTGTTCACGGTTGTCAACAGGCGTGAACAATGTTGTGCAGCCCGCCGTGAACAATGTTGTGCTGCTCGCCATGAACAAGTTGTCAAAAAGTTGTTCACTTATGGTTCGAACAACTTGTTCACGGATAAATCAACAGTCATGAAGAAGTTGTTCCAACAGCATATTTTTTATAGCCAACGTTGTTCGCACATGTTACAACATGTTGTAACAGCATGACGAAATAACGACGATAAACAACAATGTTACAACATTGGTGAACATGGTTAATGTATCAACACGTTCTTCGGTTGTTACAACATGCGTGAACAACGGTTGTCGTTTTATCAAGCAGTAACAACTTGTTGAAACAATGATGAACAATGTTGTTCATTTATCAATGTTGTTCACATATGTCAACAAGTTGTTACAGCATTGTTGCAAGTTGTTACAGCATTGTTCAGGCAACAATGATGTAACAACTTGCGAGATTTTTGCGCGTGTAGTCAAGGGGTTAAAATACAAGTCAACAAATAAATTAGAAAGACTCACAGCAGCTTGGCCAAGCGCTTCTGATAGTGCTTTCTGATTGATACCACACAAGTTTGCTACATGTTTTTGACATTTATGATGGCTGTTCATACCACATGCTAAAGATGAAAGGGAAAAAAATAAAAATTAAACAATTTGTATATGATTTTAGTTTTTCGGTATACCGTATTCAATAATTCTTGTTATGCAAAAATAACAAAAAAAAAAAGAAATCACCAACCTTCGCATTTTAATCCCTGACGAAATAATCCATACAGCATAGAGCCGCAGTGGTCACAGAATGTCGGGCTTAAGTAATTGTGAGTTTTGAATCTGTGAGGAATGTCAATCTTAAATCTTTCCTTTAATTTCTGTAAAATAAAAGAGTAAATGTTTGCATATGAGACGTATAAAGTGATATGATGTACAAGTATATGTTGCACGTTTTAAATGATATTGGGCATTTCACTCGATTACATAGCATGTTCTAAGGATTTAGGGTGAAGGAAAATTCGAGTGTAGAATATATACATTTTAAGACCAAACCGGGAGCAGTTGCGAAAAATGCAACTACACAGGCCCTCCGGCAGGAATTGAACCCACGACCTTGCGATTCTAGTGCAATGCTCTGACCACTGAGCCACGGAGGCCGTTGCCAAGAGCTTGATCGCGAGTTCTGTGTAGTGGGGTTTGACTAAACAGAGAGTTAATATCGGAGAGTTAACATTTCGGAGAGTTAAATTTGAGTCACGCCCACACCACGCCCACTTTCAACGACCACATCTAATTTCTTAAAGCTCGGGATACACGTGCGATTTTTTTCTCGCGCTGGTAACGCAACGGGTCAAAAGTTATTGCGTTGCCGGTACGAGAGAAGTGGCTACAATTTTATGACGAGGTCGCAATAGTGACACCATGATGTGTCGAAGAGCGAAGCGCTGGCTTCGGCAATGCTGTTGCTGTGAAGTCGATTCTGATAGAAACAAAGCGTTTAAAACGTTGAATGGAAAGGATGTTATTTTTGTGAGCGATTTCCATTATTAGCTGTCCCTGATACTTTGATTCTTCAAGTTGAAGAATCCATGCAAATGTGATTTTCATACTTTGAAGGATAGTACGATTGTCATTCTCCTCGCTACTTTCTCTGAGAACATCGACGGTCGACTAATCTATATCTGTACTAAACCGAGACTATTCAAGGAAAGAAGACGAGCATGCTCTACATCAAACTGATCATTCTAAAGCGAATTTTATTAGCTAGTCTGAAATAAACACTGTGTTTCCTGCGCGAAAACCAGGTTAAAACAATGCCTATGTAATTTAATACTTTCGGCAATCGTTGCGGAAAGTTAAACCACGCCAGCAACACAATGAAATTTGACCCGTTGCCTTGCCGGCGCGCGAAAAAAATCGCACGTGTATCCCGAGCTTAACTCTCCCAATGTTGTCTTTGGACTAACGTCAGAGAGTTAGTTTTAATTGAACTCTTTTCCTTCAAAAAGTAAATTACTCTTCGTTTCTCACAAGAGTTACGTTCTTATAATTAAATAGTTAACGACGCTGACATTTTGCCCGGGAGAACGTTGTGTCCAAAAAACAAAAGTAAGGCAAGAAAGACCTCAAATTTTAGAATCTTCGCTGTATTACCTGAATCCAAACAACTCGATGGTAAGACTATCTCACTATTACGACAAAGTTAACGCCCGCGTCTTATTTTACTTTTTGAAGGAAAAGAGTTCAATTAAAACTAACTCTCTGACGTTAGTCCAAAGAAAACATTGGGAGAGTTAAGAAATTAGATGTTGGTCGTTGAGAAAAGTGGGCGGGGTGTGGGCGTGGCTCAAAGCGAACTCTCCGAAATCTTAACTCTCCGATATTAACTCTCTGTTTAGCCGTTCCTTATGTAGTGTATGTGGAACATTTGAGAGCTTGGTGTAATGTAACAGACGTTTGGTAGACGTTCGCCAAGCACAATTACTAGAGAAAGCTTAAGCAAATACAACGTGAACGTCAAAGACAACGTGCTTAATACAACAGAATTTTTCTCGCACGACAAAGAACATGGATAATTTTTAGTCCCAAAAGTAATCGTAACGCTGTCCTCGTTCTACATACAACGTTATTCAGATCATTCCGATCATTTTCACGTCTTCAGGACGACGTTAACTCGTGAAACGGCGAAACACGTTAGTTGAATTTGACTTCCAAAACTATGCGATAAAATACTTTTAGAACTCTAAAGCCGTAATCAAACGAGAACGCAAGTCATCGCAAGTTGGCAGTCACGCTATCTCAGCCAGCCGCTCTGAATAATTTCCCGAAAATATTATGTACCGTGACAAAGTTAAAACTTGTTTAAAACACTCATGAAACCTTTATTTTGTTAATTTGGGTGTTCGAACGACCGCTACAGAAATTTGTGACTGCCAGTTTGCGATGACTTGCGTTCTTGTTTGATTACGGCTTAAAGCTTTTGGATGTCGGAAAACATACTTTAAGTATTCAATACGTAAATGCTTCGTGGTTTCTGCTAGATACTGGACTTTAGACTGCCGTCGCCGTCCTACCTGCTTAAGCTCCCTAATCAGAAACGATTTCTGAGCCCCAACAGGGTTCGAACATAGAGCATCTAATCGGTCATTACAAGAATGTAACCATTGAGCCACTGAGGAATGGCACAGTCAGTTTTCTTGAAGGGTGGCACCCCACAGATCAGAGTTTCATCGACATTAATTTGGTGTAACAAGGATATCTAAGATGCAATGATATTTTCTGAACACCAAGTCACATATGGAATATCTACCTTTGTCTCGTTGAGGTCTGTGGCTCCTGGGCAAGTGCTTAAAACTTGATCATGGCATCGTTTGTGCACCACACATGTACAAACTACAACAACACACAGCAAACAATTGAGAATTAATGAGGGTGTCGCTCACAGGACGAAAAAAATAATTTGCTAAATTTGCTACGTAGCAAATTCGTACGCAAAGCTGAAAATTAGCAAATTTTGTGCAAATATTATAAACTAAATTTGCATATAATTTGCACCGTTGTGTGTGCCGCAATCGCGGTATTTGCAGGTTTGCTTCGGAGCAAATTTGAAGGACCTTGAAGCAAATTTATAAATTTGCACCGTAGCAAATTTTGGAAAATTTCGCAAATATGGTATTTGCAACTTTGCGTACAAATTTACTACGTAGCAAATTCGGACGTGGCAAATTTTGTTCAAATCCATTTTTTCGTCCTGTGGCTCGTATACCAGACAAGTAATTGATACAGTATTGAAATATAGTAAGGTTAGATACACTCAACCGAAACATGCAACGTAGACGTCTAACGTTTCCAGTGAAGGCCCTTCGTCAGAGAGAAACGTGACGAAGAACCTCGAAACGTTAGACTGCCCACACGCGTAAAAACGCACAACTTGTTCACGGTTGTCAACAGGTGTGAACAATGTTGTGCTGCTCGCCGTGAACAAGTTCTCAATAAGTTGTTCACTTATGGTTCGAACAACTTGTTCACGGATAAATCAACAGTCATGAACAAGTTGTTCCAACAGCACATTCTTATAGCCAATAACGTTGTTCGCACATGATACAACATGTTGTAACAGCATGACAAAATAACAACGATGAGCAACAATGTTACAACAATGGTGAACATGGTTGGTGTATCAACACGTTCTTCGGTTGTTACAACATGCGTGAACAACGGTTGTTGTTTCATCAAGCAGTAACAACTTGTTGAAACAATGATGAACAATGTTGCTCATTTATCAATGTTGTTCACATATTTCAACAAGTTGTTACAGCATTGTTGCAAGTTATTATAGCACTGTTGCAAGTTCTTACAGCATTGTTGCAAGTTGTTACAGCATTGTTCAGGCAACAATGCTGTAACAACTTGCGAGATTTTACGCGTGTATACTAGCACACTATTTTTATTTCACTACGTGAAACAGTACATTACTTAAACATTTCCTTTTAATAAAACATAAATGACTGTTTATTTTGATATTCAAAACAAGAACATGTTCTACCTTGGCACTGATAACCTTGCTTGTTTAAACCCCTGTAAAATAAAGTTAATGCATTAAGTCCGTCCAACCTGCATATATATTTACATAAATATATTTCCTAATTTAAACAGAATTACAACATCAGGTTTTAAATAGTCAGAATGGAATTCAAATGTCCTTAGGATGCCCTACAACATTAAGCGGGTGCTTTTCAGTGCCCCAAATGTTGAGGAAAAGTTAACATTAATAACATTTTGTTTCTGAAATCTTCCTTCCTCATTTAATTATTTTAATTACTTTTCTCACACACTGCTGGGAGCTGCTGCAGCCAATCCGCCGCAAGCCTGACATTTATTTAAACATTAACACAGTTAATGTAACTTACATAATTTAACATATAAAAAATACTGAGAAGTTCTGTAATATAAATGTCCACTACAACTAACATCCTAAATGTCCTAATTAACGGGTGGGTGGGTGGTGGGCAATTTTTGTCAAACTTGCGAAAGCAACAACAACATGTGCTGCTTAACCTGCACCACCCGAATACACCCGATTCACAATCGGGCTCCCAGCCTTGTGTGAGAAAACATTTTCTGCTTCTTTCGTACCTCAGCCAACAGAAAATAACACTTCTTTCTTTCTTTCTTTCTTTCCTTCCTTCCTTCCTTTCCTTCCTTCCCTCCCTCCCTCCCTCCCTCCCTCCCTCCCTCCCTCCCTCCCTCCCTCCCTCCCTCCCTCCCTCCCTCCCTCCCTCCCTCCCTCCCTCCCTCCCTCCCTCCCTCCCTCCCTCCCTCCCTCCCTCCCTCCCTCCCTCCCTTTCCTTGGAGGGAGGACGAAGAGTACGTGATGACCTGTTATTTTAGAGAGCTTAAAGGTCAACTAAATCTTTTGAAGTTATATTTTCTTCTGAAAGGATTATCATCTAACTTAGCAAAAGTAAGAAAAATATGAATTTCGAGGTAAAGCAAAGAATTTGACAGCAAAGTCTTCTAGGAAGACTTTAGCCCCTCTTGAAGCACGACCATCGTTTCTTATTGTCTCTGACGTCATACCAGTAAAACCCACCAATCATCTTGTTGTTTGTTACCGCTATGACATCCAAACACTATGCTAGTATACCAGTCTATATTATACAGGATTAAAGTAATACCAAATGGTTTTCCGTGTTTGGATACTCTGATCCAAACACGCGGGAAATTGTGAGACTGGAGAAAAGCGTAACAAGACACGAGCCGTAGGCCAGTGTTTTTAGCTTTTCGAAAGTCGAGCAATTTCCCAAGTGTTTGGATAAGAGTCTCCAAACACAGAAAAAACCATTACACGGCAATTGACCAATCAGGGATCGCGTAGTATACGTTATTTTATAAACTAGTATCACAGGGAGCCCATCTTGGCAATTTGGCATGTCAAAAGAAGCGCGTGGGTACTCTGTGGCGCACTCGAAAGACGCGCGGGGGACTGTGGCACACTCGATCGTGGTGTGTAAAGGAAAATAATATTTTAAAATATTTTTTATATTTTTTCCTCTCCCTCCCCCCCCCCCCCCCCCCCCCCCTTTTCCTCCCTTTTTTTCCTTTTTTCCGCCTTTTTCGCCACTTTCGGTAACCGTTATTCGTTTTTTTCAAATCGCCACAGGGCACCCACGTGCTTTTTTTGACATGCCGAATTGCCAAGATGGGCTCCCTGTGCTAGTATACTAGTCTTTATTTCGACGCGGTCGTCGTTCACACGAGTTCAGGAAAAGGAGCAAAAACTCAAACTTGGACAGTTCATAAAAGTGGAACCGAGTGACTTGGTTTTAATTATTTCTTCGCTTTTAGATTGAACTTTTCCGACTTTAACGGGAAATAGAATAACCTGAAAGCGTATATAGTTTCCCTTTAAGCAAATACAACGCGAACGGCAAGGATAAAGTCTTTAATACAATAGAATTTTCCTCACGCAACAAAGAAAATTAATAATTTTTAGTCCCAAGAGTAATCCTAACGCCGTCCGCGTTCTACAATCATACGTTATTCAGACCCCATTTACACGATGCCGGTACAATTTGAAACGGGAACAAAATCATGCTGGTGTGTAAATACAGGCCAAAAAGTCTTGCGTTTACACGGTGCCGGTATAATATAATGACGGATTAGCATGTGACTATTCTCTTCCAATGAGAATTGAGAAGACTTGTGAATACTGCTGACTCGAATACTGTGGTCGTATATATCGTGATTCAGATTACCGTCATCAAACTGTTATGGCACGGGCGTTTACACGATACCGGTTAGTGTTCCGTTTTCATTTCATGCCGTCAAGGAACCCGTCTTCAATTTTGTGCCGTTTTCATGTCATGTTATTTTTGTACCGGTATCGTGTAAACGCAAGGCCTAAACGGCAGGATTCTGTTCCGTTTTCAAATTGTACCGGCATCGTGTAAACGGGGTCTCCAATTATTTTCACGTCTTCAGGACGACGTTACCTCGTGAAACAGCACGAAACCTGTTAGTTGTGTTTGACTTCAAACTATATACGACAAAATCCTTTTAGAACTCTAAAGCTTTTGGATGTCGGAACACATACTTTAAGTATTCCATATTACGTAAATGATTCATTTCTGAAAATTTCTCAAGCCGCGTTTCCGACAACACGTGCGTCACCCGGAAGGAAATTGACGTTGTTTTCGCGGGTTTTGACTTTTGAGATCACGTGCGTCACCCGGAAGTAAATTGACGTTGTTTTCGCGGGTTTTGACTTTTGAGGAGATCACGTGCGTCACCCGGAAGTAAATTGACGTTGTTTTCGCGGGTTTTGACTTTTGAGGACATCACGTGCGTTATGTCAAGGCACGTTTTGCCGCACGTGATGGGTACGTTTGCGGTTGGTCAGGGAGGGGTTGGGTATATGGTATCCAAGGGATTTTTAAATTGGGTATACGGTATTCTTACATTGAAATTGAGTATTTAAATTCTGGAAATTTCTGGCATAAAGTCACCACAAAATCCAAGAAATAATGTTTCTAAAATTCTGAGACGCCAGAAAGCCAAAATTTCTTGGAGGAGCATGCCCCCAGACCCATCCCCCCCCCCCCCCCCCCCCGTCAGTCTCACCAATTCCTGTAAACCGCTTACAACAACTGAAGACATGCTGGCTGAAGTTCTCATGCTGGGTAGCCTGGGGAGAGGTGCATGCCTTTATAGGCATGCACCTCAGCGATATAGTATCTTTTGTCTTTTTGCCGCCAGTGTGGTAGTTTATAGACCACCCACCACCCATACAGCTAAGGACATGGATGCTTGTTATTATGTAATATAATTGAAATGGATGTATTTAGATGTTTTGTTATAATTATGTTAATAAAGGCACTGCTGCACTTGCGGTGGCAGACTTACATGGCAACCCAGTGTGAGAATAAGATGTTACTGAAATGGTATTCTTAGTAAGTGGATAAACCATACCAAGAAAGTACACTAAAATAAAATTCTAGTTGACCGCAGCTAGGATTCGAACCTGTGACCTTCAGTTTGACACTGGTCCAACACTCTACTGACTGAGCTACTCAGACTAGTAGAGCAATATCTTTGTTCTCCACCATACAACTTTGTAATCCCACAGGGATGTACATCAGGAATTACAGATCATATCTCGTATTTTGGGAAATTCTGTATAGACCATTCTCTTCTGTGTATCAGCTAGGTTTTTTGGCTGTATTTTTAGGTATTTTAGCTGATTTGTAAAAGGTATTTGTTACACCACTACCCACCCTGGCAGACCCCAGAAGGTCAAGAATGTCTAAAGGTAAGTGTAATTTCTAAACCAAATATTATATCTTTTGTACTCTCTCCCTTCCTTCCTTCCTTCCTTCCTTCCTTCCTTCCTCCCTTCCTTCCTTCCTCCCTCCCTCCCTCCCTCCCTCCCTCCCTCCCTCCCTCCCTCCCTCCCTCCCATCCTTCCTTCCTTCCTTCCTTCCTTCTTTCCTTCCTACCTTCCTTTACTTTCATCTCTACTTACTTACTTTCTTTCTTTCTTCCTTCCTTCCTTCCTCCCTCCCTCCTCCTTCCCTCCCTCCTTCCTACCTACCTACCTTCCTTTACTTTCATCTCTACTTACTTACTTACTTACTTACTTACTTACTTACTTACTTACTTACTTACTTACTTACTTACTTACTTACTTACTTACTTACTTACTTACTTACTTACTTACTTTCTTTCTTTCTTTCTTTCTTTCTTTCTTTCTTTCTTTCTTTCTTTCTTTCTTCCTTCCTTCCTTCCTACTTTCTTCCCTTCATTCATTCCTTCCTTCCCCCCTTCCTTTACTTTCCTCTTTACTTCTTTCCTTCCATCCATCCATCCATTCTTCCTTCCATCCATCCATTCTTCCTTCCCATATTCCTTCTCTCCTTCCTAAATTCATCTTCTTCTCACCTCCCTCGCTTTTTCTATTCATGATCTCTCCCTTCAATGTTCCTTATTTCATAATTCACTTGCTCACAATGTCAAACAAAATAAACTTACCATAGAAAGTCTTTGCATATTGAGCAAAACACAAACTGTCGAAAAAATCGAGCCACAAATTTATGTCCACGGACTTCATGGACTTTTTGTTTTCTAATAGCTCCTCGTCGGCCAGTAAGTCCACTTTTATTCACTACTTCTTCAAATCCCTTTGTTGCATCTTCTGTAAAAATATACAAAAGGACACATTCAAAACATTCATTATAATTAATACAGTAAAGTATAATATAGTGTAATGTGTACTCAAGAGTGGACTGCTAAATGCAATATCCCCAGTAGACCGGGATGAAGTTTACTGAACTGCAATGCTTGTAATTTTGAATATTATGGCCAGAATTTCAACCAAACAGTCAGGTCTAAAGACAAAACACTGAATAAAAGTGAAATAACTTCTAATATAATGGAATTAAGGTGAGTTCTTGCTTTTTTGCTCCATTTTCTTAAAATTCTCACGCTTTTAGCACTTTGTTTACTCCATATAAATCCAGGATGAAATTTATCCCAGCAACTGAGACATCGCAATATACTAGGATCATATAAACAGACCCTTAGTATAGCTGAGTGTTCTCCATTTGACAAATAAAATCATCTAGCATTAGATTAAAATAGTTTAGTGTTAGAGAAGAATAATAAAAGCCACTTGTTGTTAACCTATTGCTGCTTAGGATGCAGCCGAGTGGTCTCTCTTTAATAATAAACTAAGATTTGTCAGGCACTAAAAAATAAAATAATCTGGCAATTTTGACATATAAAGATCGACAAAAAGGTATTTAGACATTAAATTAAAAAGGACCATTTTTGGCCAGTTCAGACAGGAATATGGCCCACTCATATTAAAACAACTAGCCCCAGGGCAAGAATTCATGAGATTGATATCCTGATTGCTGGAATTATTTTGAATTGAAAATTGAGGCTTCATGGCTCCCCCCTTTGCTCAATTTACATTGTATATTATGATCACAAACCTGCAGCTTCTGAAAAGTGCCTCACTTGAACTAGAAGTCGACCAGTAGGGCTAAGATCCAACTACAATATAATAGGGAAAAACCCAAAAACATCAAAACAAAATTAATTTAAGCAAGATGACAAAGCATATATTGGCTTAGTCACTCTACTTTATATTTCTTACTCACTTAGGGTGCATAAACAATTTTTTTTATTCTCATAACAACATTTTGAACATATTGAGAGAATGGGAGATTTATATTATATTTTTTGTATCAAAATATAGAAAAATATTCAACAAAAATTTCAAAAAGATGAAAAAGTGTTTTTTTATATTTCTTTGTTTTCCAAAGAAATACATAGCTATCACAAACTGAAATATATTAATTTGATATTTTCATGTTATTATGAATAAATAATCTTGAAAACAAAGTTTGAATAAACCTTATCAACCAGTTCATCAATTACCCAACCACAATCTGTTATGCAATTTCCTCAAAATAAATCCATTTCAGCAAAAATTGCCAATGCGATAGATTAAAAATTTAATATAAAAAATTAATTTTCAGATTCTCAGTTGGGCAGCACATTTATATTTTATAACAAAACATAAAAATATGCCATGAAGACTGAAAATCTAACCAGGCTGTAATGAGAATTTCAGAATATTTTTTTATATAGCCTAAAAAATAGAATACCAAAAAAAAAATTTTTTAAGGCCCTATTTACACTATATCAGATAGCTTTTGTGCCGGCATGAAAACCATATCAGTTAGACCTTCTGTGCACACACAGAACACCTGCTCTGGCACAATTTCTGTGCCAGCATGCCACTGCTCTGATCTCGAAAGGTACATCTTGTATCGGATAGCTTTTTGTGCCATTCCAGCTCCAGTGTTAACGGAGTTCAAAAATCGTTCCGGAAGTACTGTAAATTAATAGAATAGAGCGTGGTGATTGGTTGTATCATCAGGTTTTCCTGCCGGCACAAAAGCTATCCGGTATAGTGTGAATGGGGCTTACTTCGGCACAATATCATGCCGATCGAATCTGTTTACACTATACCGGATATTTTTTGTGTCGGCACGAAAACCTATCCGGTACAGTGTGAACGGGGTCTAAAAGAATATTCGATTATTACTAATCCTGATAATGACCAAAATAATTTTAAACCATTTCCATGTTATCAAGTTTTGAATATTATTTTATTCTATATTTCAGGTACATATTTACTTCCTTATTGCTTGGTTAATATTTTTTAATATTATAATATGAGTGAGTTTTTTTTTATTATTTTAAAACACAAAAGCCGCAGGTCAATAAATTATGAGGAAATACAAGCAGATGGCTTTTAGCAAAATATATTCAAATTAATCATCTTTAGGCTGAATTGCTTTTTTGCTTGTTAAATGAGTGCATAATTTACGGAGTTTTAATCAACAAACAAACGGCCCATAGTGAAACATATATTTGCCATCCAAAATGTCATATTTGAAAGCCGAACGCCGCTGTTATATATAGTATTGAAGAGCACAATATATATTTTAGATTTTTTTAAACTAGTTCGAAAAACCAAATAGATACATTATCGAACATTTAAAGAATTAGAATGAGAGCACTTAAAATGGCTTCCATCATTTCAGATTCACTATTTTAAACATACAAAGATCGTGAATTTTAAAAATTCCGTACTCACCCAAAGACTAGAAAAGCCGTCTTTCTTACATTGATCGACTAAGAATTGAACACCTATCGTCGTGTCTCCTCTGTAGATATTCGGTTTTTCCATCACGACAACCGAAATGACTCGACCGGGGTATAAATGTGTATCGAAACACTTGTTCCATTCTGGGTAAATTGTTCTTTTCTTCTGAACTAGCTGAACACCTTGGCCAGGCGTTTGAACGGCTTCCTTTATGTGGATGGCACAATACGGATCAAAATTTCCATTGGAATTCGCTTTCCATTCTTCGGCTTGTTCGACTTCGATAAGTTTCACTCGAATAAACCCCATCCTGGCGAATTCTTTTACAAGTGAAAGTCGAACAGCTGTCTACCTTTCTTAGTAACTCAAGACGCTTTCTGAGAGCATAAGTGCATAACTAATTTTAATAATCTTTACAGCAACCAGTGGATCACCTTTCAATACAAACAGCCAAACCACATCTCCAGGTTCTACGCCCTCTCCCGCACGCGAGACGCGCGTGATCCCGCGAAACAAATACGTCATCTATCAAATTGACAATGTCGTATTTTTCCCTTCGTTTATTTCTTCTCTGAAAACTAGAATTAGTGTTTTTTTTAGCCTGTGTACAGCCTGAAATACCACAGGCTATTTCTTTAGGCTAAGTGTTTGAGTTTTGAATGATTAGTCTTCAAGATTCGTTCATGCCAAGATGATATTTGCTTAAAAAAAATGACGTAATGTCAGTTTGGCAGATAGAAACGAGTGCCAAACGTTTATTGATAAATCGTCGGCTAAAAGGCATTACTCAAAAGGTTATAAGGCTTTCAAAACCAAATTTAGACTAGGGTTGGGGTTTTTGTTGTAGTTAGGGCGTTAGGTTATGGAGACCACTACAGCTTGACCACAAATAATTTGGAAAAACAACAGTTAATAAAATTTATTAAAGAAAAACAAATTTGACGACATATTTTTGAAAAACAACGGAAGGACTGGGATGGGTTCTTTGAGTCATGCCTTTTAGTGACGAAGTACGTTAATTTATAAAATAGGTAAAATAGGTCTTACGCACGTGCGTCTTAAGCACGCTGTAAGCTGGTCAGTTACCGTGTTTATTAAGTCACGTTGGCCTGAAAAACAGAGAAAAATCTTCTCGACGTTTCGAGCGAAGGCCCTATGTAAACACGGTTGTGATGTCACGGCACATTTTTTTAGCATTATTTCATAAAAGAAATAGAAAATGGATGCCCTGTTTATATAACCTGGTGTGAGTGGGGAGAATTCGAAAGTACTTAAACCCTCGCCTCTCGTGTTTCCATCAAGGCTATATAAACATGGGCGGCCATTTTCTATTTCTCAATTATAATCATTAATTTATCTGTGTTATATAATGCAAACACGGTTTGGTTGTTACATGTTATAAACAAATAAACTAAATTGCCTGAATTATTAGAATAGTCTTTTTTAAATTTAATAAAAAAAATTTAAAAATGGATAACCCTGTACTCAACTTCACATTCATTTTAATTCGATCGATTCCTCTCAAATTAAGCTCCCTCTTTTAATTGTGTTTGTATCTGCTTATACATTAAAGACGCATTTTTAAGTGCTTCAAAAAACGTATTTTCCATGGTGATTGACAATGTTACAAAGCACTTTAAAATGTTGAAAAATTAATAGATTCTGAGTAGTAACGGAAGTGTTACGTATGCTGAAAAACTGACAAAAACAGGGCTATTTAAAATATTATATAAGTGTTGGCTAACATCGCCCCCATCGTGGTTCATTTTAAATATTAAATACTCCATTTCTGATAATAAATGCCTTTTCCAAAGCAATGTTGTCAAAATCTTTATTTTATTTTAAGTGCCAGACGAAAATTTATTACTATACTGAATCCACTTTGTAAAGATTAAAAAAAGTAATAAACGACATTTCCGAATATTGTTACGAAAAAAAAACATTTCCGCAAAACGTTGAAGTTTTGCTAATCGAATTAGCACAACTCCTATATTGAATTTCCCTCCAAAACAATTCGAGATGTTTTTGATAATTTAGCTCGGAACACCAGTCACTAGAATTATTATTATTATTTATTTAAGGAGGATAAGTTTTTCAGCACAGCTGGTGGGGTCCTCCATTTACAGGGAGGAAAACCGGAGAACCCCGCGAAAAACCCTCGAAGCACAGGAGAGACCAATTAAACTCTACTCACATGCGTCCCCACCCGGAGAACGGGGCTATTCCCAGACGGTCACCCATCCATGCAAGTACTAACCCCGTCTAACCGGGCTTAACTATTGGTGAGAGGCAACGCCCTAATAGCCCACGCCACCCTACCCTGGTCCCAGAGGTCCTACGCCGCCCGCTCCCCCCCCCTCTGGGACCAGGGTAACGCCACCCGTGCTCGCCCTAATAGCACACGCCACCCGTGCTCCCCTATATTAATAACTCGATGACGCGATTGGGAGACAAACTTCCTCAATTCAAGTCTCGGCTGAGCTCCTGGCCAGTTTTTTTGTTCTTATGATACGTTTCATACATATCCTTCCGACACGGCCACTTTAAATTACTTTAGATGAACATGGGAGGCCGCGGGGATTAACTCATTCCTGTCCGAGCTAGGACTTCCCCAGAGGTGAATAAAATCGCCTGGCATTAGCCAGAATAAAATACCAAAGACCGACTCACACAGGAAAGAGTTGAAGAATAGGGTGTGGAGAAGAGCGGGGGTGGAGGAAAATGCTGATTACTCGGGCTACTTATGGTAAGCCGAGGGGTTACACAAATTGCATTATTGCATCATCCCGTCAGGCCTTGCGAAACTGTAAGGCATGTTGCAGACACCGTATCTTGGTGCGTGCTCGATTTTTCTAATCTACTGCGCGCATGCGCAGACTATTTTACCTAGACTATTTTACTGTGTCTAACACCAGACTATTTTACTGTGTCTAACACCAGACTATTTTACTGTGTCTAACACCACACTATTTTACTGTGTCTAACACCAGACTATTTTACTGTGTCTAACGCCAGACTATTTTACTGTGTTTAACACCAGACTATTTTACTCTGTCTAACATCAGACTATTTTACTGTGTTTAACACCAGACTATTTTACTGTCTAACACCAGACTATTTTACTTTGTCTAACACCAGACTATTTTACTCCGTCTAACACCAGGCTATTTTACTGTGTCTAACACCAGACTATTTTACTGTGCCTAACACCAGACTATTTTACTGTGTCTAACACCAGACTATTTTACTCTGTCTAACATCAAACTACTTTACTCTGTCTAACACCAGGCTATTTTACTGTGTCTAACACCAGACTATTTTACTGTGCCTAACACCAGACTATTTTACTCTGTCTAACATCAGACTATTTTACTCTGTCTAACACCAGACTATTTTACTCTGTCTAACACCAGATTATTTTACTAACATCACCTACTATCCTAACCCTAGCCATAACTATTTCAATAATGCTTTCTGTTAAAAATAAACTTGATAGTTTCTATATGATCATTTTAGGGGCAGTAAAGTGGCGATGTGACGTACAATCTCGTTCCCTGAACCACACGACAAATTCTCAAAATTCACAGACCACGCCCACCACTTGTCCCCAGGCCTTTGGCCTTGCACGAGAATGGCCTGGGCCGAAAGAAAACAAGTTGAACCAGACACAGTGCTACAAAGCGGTGCCCTGTGGCGTTCAAAACATTGCTTAAAAATGTCGCGTCAAAAATGTCGCGTCAAAAATATACTATTGATTCCTAACGAACGAACTCACACCATCAGTGACACCAGTGACTCACCAGTCGATGCTCACGTTGTAACCAGTAAACTACTGTCATTGTAAAGCATTGTATGCAGTAAGTTACTGGAAATTGTTTAATAAAGAGGTTTTTAATGAAACCCTTCCCCCCCTGAACCCCCTAACCCTAACCCTCAGAAATGTGAATTTCCCGGGGGTAACCCTAACCCTAACTTGAAAATTGTCGGGGGGGTTTCTTAAGCCGCCTCCTCCCTGTCCAACCCCCCTAATAGTGTTTTTAATTTATGGTCAACAGTTCTTGACAAAGATTGTGGGATGCGCAGTGAGTTAAATCCGTTAATTCGCGCATCTTACAATTTCCAGTAACTTACTGCATACAATGCTTTACAATTAGAGTAGTTTACTGGTTACAACGTGAGCAACGGGTGGACTCACACACAGAACATAATGCGTTTGAAAGTTAGCTGCGCCCGCAAGCCAACTTTCAGGGCACCGCAATTCGAAAGATAAACTAGGTCACGGTGTGAATGGGAGTGCAATCATGAGTTGGACGTCCCTTTTCCTCACGAGATCTCGCCACAGTATGCAATCAACGAAAGATCAAGCAACTACGAGACCTACTTCGTAGGGGGCTGTCATCCACGGCTTTGGCACAAGTCAAAATATGGCGTTCATGGACGATGCAGAGTTTGTCATTTCGCAAATTAGACACTCGTGTGTGACCAGCGATGACACAGGTATTCTAAACTTATTCATATCTCGATTACCCTAGTATTTAGGCACTCAATAAACATCTCAGAAAACCAGATCAAAATAGGATCGAACCACAAATAATCTCTTTGTGTCAAATACAGTTATACATAATTTAGAAAAGTCAATTCAAGAATAGGATCGAATTTTTCGCTAATAGGTTTATGCTTACATGTAATCTAAAACAGATTCAGATCTGAATTCTTGCAATATAAACAATGGAATTTCCAGCAAATGATGCACTACTTATTTTTAAAACAAATATGGTCTATACGTTAAATTATTGTAAGCAGACAAATTTTTAAATGATTGCGCAATCAACGCTGTAGTATTTTGTCTTTTATAATGAGAACATGTCTGCTTGAATTGCTTGATTCCAAATTTCAAACTCCAAGCTTAATTGCCATGAAATTTTATGTCAAGCAAGAAAATAATTTTGTCAAACCTAAAAATTACATAGTACTGTATTATCTCTGAATATATAAATCTATATACAGACATGCAGGACACTGTATATACACAGTACACTAACACGTGATTTGTGCTTATATAAATAATTCCTCTATTTTTTAAAGGTATAGTGCATTAAGCATCTACAACAAATTACATAATATTAAAAGTGATCTAATCAGTCAGATACTTAATAGATTTCGTGAACTTTTTGGTAGTAGTTTTGCCTTCTGTGGAAAGAAAGGTATTTTTTGCCTCCTTCTAAGCCATTACAGTTAGTTGGTTTCAAGTTACTTTTGACAGAAATGTCCAGAAGTTCGTTCAGAGATTCACAAGTTTGTATTGAGCTTAGTAGCCAATCAAATACCTAGTTCAATACAAACTTGTGAACCTCCGAATGAACTTCTGAACATTTCCATTAAAAGTAACCTGAAACCGACTCTAATAATAATTAGTCTGTGATTAGCCTGTGTGCATACGCTTGTATTTCTGGTGATTACTGGAAATACAAGCGTCTGTACACAGGCTAGTCTGTGATCTTTAAAAGTCAGTGTAAACAAGGTTCAAGTATATAGTCATGCTTACCATTTTAAGAAAAAAATATTGTTGTAGGAACAAGGAAAGAATGTTGTTTACAATGAGCTGTTGGTCTGAATGCCTAGCATTAATATAACAGCCTCCAGTTTTCTGAGTGTTATGGTGGCTTATTTAACAATAAGTTTCATTTTTTGCTGTTGTCTGATGTATGAATGATATCTGTGCAGCTATAACTAAATTAGCTACAGAAAAAAATGTTTAAAATATACTTAAAAACAAAACAAAAAAAAAGAAATAAAAAAAGAAAACAGTCATCTGATCTGTTGTTTAACCAATCAATAAATGTTCTTTCTTTTCCTTCCTTCCTTCCTTCCTTCCTTCCTTCCTTCCTTCCTTCCTTCCTTCCTTCCTTCCTTCCTTCCTTCCTTCCTTCCTTCCTTCCTTCCTTCCTTCCTCCCTCCCTCCCTCCCTCCATCCCTCCTTCCTTCTTTCATTCCTCCATCCCCTCCTTCCTTCCTCTCTTCTTTCCTTCCCTTATTCATTTATTCTTTTCTTTCTTCCTCTCTCTTTGTCTCCAGGGATGAGTGAAATAGTCATTGTGAATGAAGAAACAGAAAATGAAAAATTATTACAAAGAAGGAAATTTGGAAACTGGTACATAAAGGAGGGGTAATCCTAACAGGATACAATATACTATAGGAATGGAAACACACTATTTTTAAGCTTTCTGTAATGAAAGTATCTTTACCATTGCATGAATGAAAAGATTCATTATTTGTCGTATTTGACCCCAAAATAGATCCTAGTTATTGATTTTGTAAGGTTTTAGAATGACTGAATTTAATGCAGACTGTGAAAGAAAATGTATATTACATAAACATACACAGTGAATGGTACACACTGTAAATGATGTAGGTACAGTACCACTCAGAAATAACCTAATAAAAACCGAGGTCAAACCTATAACTCTGTTCAGTGTTAGTTAAACTGTCTCTAAATCACTATGAGTCAAAATATGGACTGTTTTCTGCATTACTAGATAATTTTATTGTGCTTTACTAAAGTTTATTACCATTTCTATCATTGTTTAACTTAACCTCAACCTCAACTGCACTGTTAAGTTATTTCTGGGTGGTACTGTAGTAGAATGGAGAAAAAACCCTCTCAAAGCACAGAAGAGAACCAACTCTACTCATATGGGTGCCAAGCTCAGACAAGCAGTCACCCATCTAAGTAGTAACCCAGTCTAACTGGGCTTAGCTATGGTCCTTAGTATTAGTGAGCCAAAAGAACATCTGCAAAGGAGACTACCTTAGTTGTGAGAACAATTAATATCATTCCTTAATGCTTATTATTTCTACAGGGAAAATGGAGACTTTGCATATTCAAATTCATTTGACATTGACGTGAGTCCTGGCATGGACCGTGGGATAAGAACGAACTCTACGGAGGAAAAAGTACCGGGAGGCACAAATCCTGGGTATGGTAACAAAACAAGAAGGTTAAATGCTGGCTGAGGGTTCTGACCTTTTGATGAGTAAAATCATAATTATTACTTGCAGTAATATTTAGCATGCTTCTTTTAAATAAAGATTTACATACACATCTTTTCTACCAACAGGAAAAGGTATGAAATAAAATGTCCAACTGTTTCATGGAAAGAACCAGAACACGTCTCAGGTGATTGGTATAATAAATTATGAAGCTAAGCTAAGTCATCCTCTATAAATTTAAAATTAGATGCAGTGTATACTGAAATATTCACCAAGTAAAATATATTCAAAAGGACTGATTTAAAGTGCCTACGAAGCAAAAATTATTATTGTCTTAAATGAAAGAACTCTCAAAACGACAAAGTAACATCTTTTGCAGATCTTCGTTTCCATGCCTCGTTGTTGAGATATTTCAATTTTTTGATATGCAAATTAAACACTTTGACATCACACATGTATAATGAGTTATCAGAGAAGGTTCAGTATCTTTGCTATTATCAAACGAAATCAATTAAAAATCTGTTTGTATAATGCTGTATGTGAAATAGATGCACAGGATTGGCTTCAAAGTGATTTCGTTTGATAATAGCAAAGATATAGAACTTTCTCCGATAACTCATTATACATGTGTGATGTCAAAGTGTTTCATTTCAACAACGAAGCACAGAAACGAAGATCTGCAAAAGATGTTACGTTGTAGTTTTAAGAGTTCTTTCATTTAAGACAATTATAATAATTTTTGCTTGTTAGTGAGGCTTTGGCACATTTTAAGCTTCACCATCGTAATAGCTGCATGTACATTTACCTTGTACAGTATATATTACAATACTAAATATTGCAATATAATCCCAGTTATTTTGACAGTATCCAAACTGTCACAATAATACTTTCAACTAACAATACTATTCTAATAGTCAAAATGACTTCAGTAGTCATCCCCTACTAACCAGCTACATTTTTTGTGTCATCTAAAATATACAGATTCTGAACTGTCCAAGTTATTTGTTAAAAAGGACATTCATCACCATGACAAGAAGGATGGGAAGCGAGCTTCAAAACTTAGTGTATTAGTTGAATCTTCTCTACATCAGCCAAAGAATCCATTTCTGCAATATGGAAAATTTGATGGCGAGGTACTATGAGGGAGGATACCCTTCCCTTCTCAGTCTTCTCTTCTCAGTCTTCTCTTCTCAGTCTTCTCTTCCCTTCTCTTCTCTTCCCTTCTCTTCCCTTCTCTTTCCTTCTCTTCCCTTCCCATCCCTTCTCTTCCCTTCTCTTCCCTTCCCTTCTCTTCCCTTCCCTTCTCTTCCCTTCCCTTCTCTCCCTTCTCTTCCCTTCTCTTCCCTTCCCTTCTCTTCCCTTCTCTTCCCTTCCCTTCTCTTCTCTTCTCTTCCTTTCCCATCCCTTCTCTTCCCATCCCTTCTCTTCCCTTCCCTTCCCTTCTCTTCCCTTCCCTTCTCTTCTCTTCCCTTCCCTTCTCTTCTCTTCCCTTCCCTTCTCTTCCCTTCCCTTCTCTTCCCTTCCCTTTTTTTCTCTTCTCTCCTCCTCTCTCCTCTTCCCTTCCCTTCTCTTCCCTTCTCTTCCTTTCCCTTCCCTTCCCTTCTCGTCCCTTCCCTTCTCTTCCCTTCTCTTCCCTTCCCTTCTCTTCCCTTCCCTTCTCTTCCCTTCTCCTCCCTTCTCTTCCCTTCTCTTCTCTTCCCTTCTCTTCCTTTCTCTTCTCTTCCCTTCCCTTCTTTTCTCTTCTTTTCTTTTCTCTTCTCTTCTCTTCTCTTCCCTTCTCTTCTCTTCTCTTCTCTTCTCTTCTCTTCTCTTCTCTTCTCTTCTTCTCTTTCTTCCTTCTCTTCTCTTCCCTTCTCTTCCCTTCTCTTCCTTTCTCTCCTCTTCCCTTCCCTTCTTTTCTCTTCTTATCTCTTCCCTTCCCTTCTCTTCTCTTCTTTTCTCTTCTCTTCCCTTCTCTTCTCTTCTCTTCTCTTCTTTTCTCTTCCCTTCTCTTCCTTTCTCTTCTCTTCCCTTCCCTTCTTTTCTCTTCTTCTTTTCTCTTCTCTTCTCTTCTCTTCTCTTCTCTTCTCTTCCCTTCCCTTCTTATCTCTTCCCTTCCCTTCTCTTCCCTTCTCTTCTCTTCTTTTCTCTTCTCTTCTCTTCCCTTCTCTTCCCTTCTTTTCTCTTCTCTTCTCTTCTCTTCTCTTCCCTTCCCTTCCCTTCCCTTCTCTTCTCTTCTCTTCTCTTCTCTTCTCTTCCCTTCTCTTCCCTTCTTTTCTCTTCTCTTCTCTTCTCTTCTCTTCTCTTCTCTTCTCTTCTCTTCCCTTCCCTTCCCTTCCCTTCCCTTCCCTTCCCTTCCCTTCTCTTCCCTTCCCTTCTCTTCTCTTCCCATCTCTTCTCTTCCCTTCTCTTCCCTTCTCTTCCCTTCCCTTCTCTTCTCTTCCCTTCCCTTCCCTTCCCTTCCCTTCCCTTCCCTTCCCTTCCCTTCCCTTCCCTTCCCTTCCCTTCCCTTCCCTTCCCAAAATACTAAAGGCCTGATTCTGTGATCAAAGTGTTAAATAACTGCCCACAAAACATGGCCTCTTGAATTTGAGATGTAGTTCATAACGGTAATTTTTTTTCCACAGGGTTATGCAAAGACCAATAAAGTTAAAGTATTTAAAATTTTCTTCCCATTGGTATGTAGTTTGTACAGTACATGTTGTCCTTAAAAATGTTGACTACCAGTAATTCTTAAATGTTGATATAATTCCCTTTCAACTTCTTCAGCCAACTGCAAAAGGAAACCAACAAGCAATGAATGTGTGCCTAATTGGTAAGTAGGATAAAAACCAGTAATAGTCTGCAATAACTGAGCATGATTGAAGGACTTTGTTTTATATGTTGCTTTTGTAGTTGGTGGTGCTCGTGTACAAGACTTAATTGGATTAATTATGTTTAAGTACACAGAGCAAGGAAGGCAACCAGAACTCAAGGTAGTAGTACAAAAAATTCAGCAGAATTTAAAGTGCCTTGAGGCGAAAATTAAGTCTGTCTTATTTAAAAGAACACTTAAAATGGTAGAGTAACATTTTTTGAAGTTTTTCGTTTCCGTGCTTCGTTCTTGAGATATATCAGTTTGTTTGAAATGCAAATTAAACATTTTGACGTCACATGTGCATAATGAGTTACCGAAAATAGTTGATATCTTTGCTATTATCAAATATAATAATCACTTGAAGGTCTACATGTTTAGTGCTGTGGGCGAAACACAGCCACATGCTTCATTCAAATTAATTTGGTTTGATAATAGCAAAGATATCTAACCTTCTCCGATAGCTCATTACGCGTCTACGACGTCAAAATGTTTAATTTGTATAATCAAACAAACTAAAATATCTCAAGAACGAAGCAAGGAAACGAAAACTGTTACTCCAAAAAGATGTTACTCTATCATTTTAACTTTTAAGTGTTCTTTCAAATAAGACAAACGTAATTTTCGTTTCTTAGGCACTTCAAAAAAATCATGCATTGCATTATTAATAGTTACAATTGTAAGCTGCCATTACTCAGAGTTCATTTCTGACACATTCAGTAATATACTATTCTCTTGTAAGGATGATGTTAAATCATACTGTTTGCTTATTGCTGATGAAATGGATGGGGAAGTGGATTTTGATCTTCCACGTAAGTTGCGTGCTTTCTTGCATTGGGGGTGTTGGTGTTCACAGTTAATTATTAAGGACTTTAAGACCCCGTTTACACGATGCCGGTACAATTTGAAAACGGAACAAAATCATGCCGGTATGCAAATACAGCATATAACATTTCATGTTATTTTGGTGCCGGTATCGTGTAAACGCAAGGCCTAAACGGCATGATTTTGTTCCGTTTTCAAATTGTACCAGCATTGTGTAAACAGGGTCTAAGATCTATAACGTCAACCTCAACCTCAACGAGGACGTCCTCTAAACAAAAGGATTCTTTTTACAAAACAAAAGAATGAATAATTTTTAGACCCAAGAGTAATCTCAACAACGTCCTCGTTCTTTATAAAACGCCACTTAGAGCATTTTCACGTCTTCAGGACGACGTCAACGGACAAAAGATGAGAAATATTGCTTGAGACACAGTTAGTGGAGGGGGGTGGTTTGGAAGCTCCATTGTCTTTCAAGATTATGCAGTGGTCATGTTATTGGGTTCATGTAGTGAACCTGCACAATCCAACGAGAACGAACGAATAACCTTATTAACTGAACGACTCAGTCTTCCAGACTCGTATGGACTCGCTTTCCTGTTGGTTGAGACGACAAATTATTATGATATTCGTCAGTACTTAGGCGGGTGATAATAACTTGTCGTTCTAACCGGCAGGTTGAATCAGTCTTCTGGGACTGATTCCGACTTTAGTATTTTACTCTGACTAACGCCAGACGATTTGAAATACTTGTGAAGGTGGTCAAGGGGAGAGCTACCAATGGGTTAATGACAATTTGGAGTTGACACAAATTGTGAAGCGGTGGCTGTGGCAAGTAAGAGAACATTTTCATAACACTATACCTCAGGTGATTTCTGTGCCAGTATGATTCAAATGGTCTTACGAATAGCATGATATGTATGGTTTCTCGATTGGGTTCCAGCGTGAAGGTATACGGCTATACGCGTTTTGGTCGTCCTTATATACTGAATGTTGACGACTATTGATTACATTCCGGCAACAGTCAGTCAATGAACATCTAAGATTTTGCTTGGTTGGATTGTGCAGGTCCACTTGTTGGAGAAAGGCAATTGGTCGAAGAAAGGAAATTCTATGGACACGACTACACAACGAACAAAGGATTTACAACACGTGACGACGAAGAACTGCACTAATTAAACCCGAACGTTGCTACTGGATGACTGCTTCATTATACAGAAAATACAATACGTTCAGTGACCGTGAAATTAGACAAATTGAACAAAACTATAGAACAATGACTTTTGTCGAGTTTCCAAACCATCTCCCGCCACTATCTATTCTTGAGATTCACTTCAATACGGACACTACAATCATTTTAGCAATACTGGAGCGTTTTGGAAGTCATTAAACTATTTTCAAATATCATATATCAAATATAATAGTCAGTTAACCGTGACCTCTTTAAATTGAAAAAAAAATCTTGCTTTTTAACCGCCGTCGTGGTCCTATCGTCTTAAAAATCCCTTATACCACACATTCACGTACGGTGTGCAACCTGGACCAAATAGGGTATCCAGTATACATATAAAATGTATATATTCTACACTCGAATTTCCCTTCACCCCAAATCCCTAGAACATGCTATGTAATCGAGTGAAATGCCCAATATTACTTATAATATACCCAATTCGCATTACCATATATATATATATATATATATATATATATATATATATATATATATATATACATATACATATACATATATACATATACATATATACATATATATATATATATATATATATATATATATATATATATATATATATATATATATATATATATATATATATATACAGAACTCGCGATCAAGCTCTCCGCAACGCCCTCCGTGGCTCAGTGGTCAGAGCATTGCACTAGAATCGCAAGGTCATGGGTCCAATTCCTGACGGAAGGCCTGTGTAGTTGCATTTTTCGCAACTGGTCCCGGTTTGGTCTTTAAATCTATATATTCTACACTCGAATTTTCCTTCACCCGAATTCCCTAGAACATACATCAAATAGGTGTGGTTGTGGTTTACAACAGCAGACCTTATACAATGGTTTGACTATAGTAAATAAACACTGGAAACTAAATTAAAACTGTCGTGCAATCTCCTCTTTGTTCAGCTTTAGATAGCAAAGAAATGATTACTAAATTTGACTTTAGAGCACTAGCTTTATCATATACAAAGGTACAGTACTTAAACTCACCGCGTCTTTTCAAAGCAATTTTAACCCTTTACAGTCAAACCAGATGTTCTTTCCCGCGTGGCCTTGCAATATTGACAACAACATTGCAATGTTCACTTGCAAACGGTACATGGCAAATTGCTCAAAATTTACATTTGAAATGAAATATCGAACTTCACGTAGTATGAAGTTTTACTAAAAGTCAGAACAATTAATTAACTCTAAGTAAACTTCATGTATGTGAAATTCGATATTTAAAATGGGCATTTTGAGCAACTTGCCAAGGAGTCGCTGTGTACCGTTTGCAAGTGAACATTGCAATGTTGTCATGTTGCGAGGTAATTAAAGAACATCCGGTTTGAGTGACACTGTAATGCTTAAAATATGTATTTGTTTTGTTCTATTGTTTTTGCTTTATTCTCTTGTTTATTCTTGTTTTTGGCGTCCATTATCGGAGAATGAGCGTTAATAGGTTAAAGCATAGTTAATAGAAAATATACATGGTTTGGAAACCTAGCAAACTTCAAAGCGGTTAACAATCAAGCTACGATTCATCTTGAAAGGTACACGAAGGTGCCAAATCCTTTGTTTTAGGTTTATTAATATTTAAACAGTACGGTTGAGTGATTGAAGCCAAACGTTGCTATTGGATGATTGCTTCATTATACAGAAAACACAATATGTTCAGTAACCATGAAAGTGCAAAAATTTCCATAAACCTGAACAAAAACATAAAACAATGACTTTTGTGAGCTTCCAAACCATGCATATTTTCTATTAACTATGGTTAAAGTATCATATTTCATAACTTACAAACGAATTACCTTCATTTCATTTCTAAGAGTCTAGACCAACGAGTGGACCCCAAATCAGCTAACCCTGCTGATACTGGTATCATCGTCGAAGTGTAAGTATTTTTAGAAGTTTGTAAATATCCTTTGTGTCAAAAACTAGAGTGCTGTGTAGACAGTGTTTTGGATAGAGTGAAGTGAAAAGATGGTAACTGCTTTGATTTTTAGTAACGAAAAATTGACGTTTCAAGCGAAGCCCTTCATCGGATAGACTTTCTCAAAGTCCTTTTCAAACATTTTTGACCTTTCGACATTTTTGACCTTTCGGTTCCTCGTTGAAAAGGAGTTTTCCCACCTGCAGCGCGCCAAAATTCACCGGTGAATTTTTCGACCGGTGACGTAATTCGGGAAGTAATTATATTCAGGCTAAATTGCTATGCAAGTGCTATCTTTGGAAATTGGAGTTAAACAGACTATTGAAAACGTTTTAGTAGGGATAGAACCACTTTCCATTGCATGTACGACAACCCGAAACACGTCAAAACAGGGCGCGATTTCCCGCCAGAATATTTAATTAGATTCAAAAACCTGCAAGCGAAACAAGTCCGCCTCTTTTCTCCCACTTTTCCGCTCTCCGCTCGCCCGCAAAAACTAGCGCTAAGAGGCGAACTTGGAGCAAGTCTATTCATCGGAGTAAAATGTGTTTTTTCCGTAAGTGATGGTCTACTAAACTATTCCATTGCCTACTAAACTATTCCATTGCCTACTAAACTATTCCATTGCCTACTAAACTATTCCATTGCCTACTAAACTATTCCATTGCCTACTAAACTATTCCATTGCCTACTAAACTATTCCATTGCCTACTAAACTATTCCATTGCCTACTTCAAGGTGTGAGGAGAAACGAGGCTCATCGAAATTTGCAGTTGATAGATGGGATCTTTGTATGAAAGTAGTAATGGAAAAAATGTTGAAGAAAAGAGGAATCAAAAGAACAGGTAGGAAGCTTACCTTCCAATACTTCTTCTTCTGTAGTTTGTTGTGTATTATTATATGGCACGGATTACTTCCAGTAAAATCACACGCTGTGATTGGTTGCTGACGGGGCGAGATTTCTCCGTAATGCCCACGGGCATTATGAAAATTGTTAATGCCATACGATTGGAAACAAACAAAAAATCCTAATAGGCAAGTTTCAGGGTGTTGCGCGCGCATCGTTTTGCAAAGAAATTGGCGGGCTCTTGGCGGGCTCTCCACAAAGTAAGCAATGGCAAACAGACTTGCTAGCGAGGCAACAACAGCAGAATTAAACATCCAGAAACTGTATCTATACTTTGTTTATTTTAAACAGTATGTTTAATTTGAGTGGAGCTTGCCAGTTTTTTTGAAAAATGATGCGCGCGCAACACCCTGAAACTCGCCTATAAGAAACTTTTATTGCCGGAAAACGGGGAAAATAAATGAAATAGACGACGATGAACATTATAAAGTAAATTCTAGTATCCAGACGAGAAAGAAACAGAAGAAAATAACGCTAGGAAACAAACAAAAAATCCTAATAAGAAACTTTTATTGCCGGAAAACGGGGAAAATAAATGAAATAGACGACGATGAACATTATAAAGTAAATTCTAGTATCCAGACGAGAAACAAACAGAAGAAAATAACGCTAGTTCGGTGTTTTCACGAAGTTAAAGGAAGCGAAGACCAAGAAATACAAGATTGATTTTGAAATAAAAAGTGCCATATAATAAACTACTTAATAACCTCGACCGTTCGGTCTTTACGGTAAAATATTAAACCTCGGTACATTGTGATTCTAGTTTTATTTTGTTTATTTTAGGTCATGAATATGTTTTGGTGAAAAAAGGTGAGCCTGGAAATGCCATTGACCTGGAGGCAACACTTGAGAGTATGCACACACTGGAATTCCAACTTGTAAAAAGAACAAGTATTCGTAAGTCCATGTTCCCTTCTACAGTAGTTGCTGTTTTTTTAATGTGGTTAAATATAGGATATATTTAAGCGAAGTTAACTGCTGATGTAGTTGGCCTGCGGTTCCCCTTATTAGGAGAGTCCCTAACGTCACTTACGTTAAGGGGTTTCCCGCGCATTCGAGATTCATTGAGCGTCTGTTGCTTTGCTGCAAGTAGCGTCTTTGCTCAGCTTGTGCTCCCCCTTCGCCCTTTCCCCACCCGTGTTAGATACGAAGTATAGAATCCTATAGATCGTATATGTTATTCCACTGACTTGTCAGTGTGACTGGTGCCGGTGGTCTGCCTTGGCAGAGTTGTCATGGCAAACGCCTATTGCTTCTCTGATTACCCTAATTGCTATTGCTTAGTTTGCTGGCTATTTGCTCATGGCCCAATTGCTTACAGTTACTTTGCTTGCTAACAAGGCTAGATTGCTGACTACCCTGGGCTAGATTGCTGACTAGCCTAGTCACCAACGGCACCTACCTCCAAACAACGCATATTCTGCAGTTAATGTAACATCCATCAAGGTGAAGCACTCTTTGTCAAGGAAAGCATTGTCCACGGTATATTAAAACACAGAGAAGCGAAACAATTTAAACAGTGAAATAAAAGTAGCGTGCTGCGTAGGCAGTGTTGAAATACAAATCGAAATATAGCGTAAAGCCCTCGTCAAACGAGGATGAGAATTGATGAGAGTTGGCAAGCGAGAGTTTGTCTGAGAGTTTTCTCAACTCTCATGTCCCGGTCAAACGAGGATGAGAGTTGATGAGAGTTGGCAAGCGAGAGTTTGTCTGAGAGTTTTCTCAACTCTCATATCCCGGTCAAACGAGGATGAGAGTTGATGAGAGTTGACCATGAGAGTTGACGAGAGTTGTAGGATTTACCGCGCGTAGCAGGGAGACTAGGAACGAATTTCGAGGTAAACAAAGTTCGTATTTTTACAATCTCATACTGGACAAATAAGTAGACAGATATATTTTGCATTCTTTGTTGAGCCTGTTTTTACAACGTGCAAACCGCTAGCCGCTAAACTCTTATCAACTCTCATATGCCAACTCTCATGACCGGTCAAACGAGAAAAAACTCTCATCAACTTCCATTAAAATTTGAACCAGCTCAAAGTTGATGAGAGTTGATAAGAGTGCACGAGAGTCGATGAGAGTTGGTGGTCAAACGCGACCGAGAGTTGCAACTCTCGTCAACTCTCATCGACTCTCATCAACTCTCATCGACTCTCATCGACTCTCATCGACTCTCATCAACTCTAGTTCATCAACTCTCAGCAACTCTCATCGACTCTCATCAACTCTCATCGACTTCATTGACTCTCATCAACTCTCATCGACTCTCATCGACTCTCATCAACTCTCATCGACTCTCATCAACTCTCATCAACTCTCATCGACTCTCATCAACTCTCATCAACTCACATCGACTCTCATCAACTCTCATCAACTCTCATCGACTCTCATCAACTCTCATCGACTCCATCAACTCCCATCAACTCCCATCAACTCCCATCAACTCTCATCAACTCTCATCAACTCTCATCGACTCTCATCGACTCTCATCAACTCTCATCGACTCTCATCGACTCTCATCAACTCTCATCGACTCTCATCAACTCTCATCAACTCTCATCGACTCTCATCGACTCTCATCCTCGTTTGACCGGGCCTTAAGGTTTGGGTACTCCGAAAATATTGAACCCCATTTCTAACGTTTCAAGCGAAGGTCCTTCGTCTGAGAGAAACGGTTTCTCGGCCTTCGCTCGAAACGTTTAGAAACTACGTTGAATATTTTCGCCAGTATTATCAAACCTTACTCTATTTCAGTTTTGATATCAGATCAGTATTATAAAATAGATTGTTGTAAACTTTGCGTATTTTTTACTGTGTGATTTTTTTAATAGCAACCAAAACGACTAATGATAAGAATGGCAAGATTGTAACAGACCAGGCTGAAACGGAGTTTTTTACAAGTGCACAGTACAAGGTAATTTGTGTTAGAAGTTATAACCCTTGATTGATTGATTGATTGATTGATTGATTGATTGATTGATTGATTGATTGATTGATTGATTGATTGATTGATTGATTGATTGATTGATTGATTGATTGATTGAGTGATTGATTGATTGATGGCGTGGATTGAATTGATGGATTGTTAATCGAATGGATGGTAGGGGGTTGTTAATTGGATGGAAGGATGGATTGGATGGATGGCGTGGATTGGATGGATGGATGGATGGATGGATGGATGGATGGATGGATGGATGGATGGATGGATGGATGGATGGATGGATGGATGGATGGATTGGATGGATGGATGGATGGATGGCGTGGATTGGATTGGATGGCGTGGATTGGATTGGATGGTGTGGATTGGATTGGATGGGTGGATGGCGTGGATTGGATTGGATGAGGGATGGCGTGGATTGGATGGATGGATGGATGGATGGATGGATGGATGGATGGATGGATGGATGGATGGATGGATGGATGGATGGATGGATGGATGGATGGATGGACGGATAGCGTGGATTGGATGGATTGGATGGATTGGATGGATTGGATGGATGGATGGATGGATGGATGGATGGATGGATGGACGGACGGACGGACGGACGGACGGACGGACGGACGGACGGACGGATAGCGTGGATTGGATTGGATGGATGGATGGCGTGGATTGGATTGGATGGATGGATGGATGAATGGATGAATGGATGGATGAATGGATGGATGGTAGGATTGCTGGATGGATTAAAAATTCGCCAAACCGTTATGCTATATTTTCCATAACCAGCTAATCTCATGGTGTATGACTGCAATATCTCGATGACGTCTTTTCTCTCGTGTTTTAGGCTTTTAAGGTCACCATGCTTCAAGGTTTTTTACATGCAAAAAGTGAAGTTCAATTAGGTAATGTTTTTTATTAAATTCCACAAATCTGGCTCATGTGTGTACTGTATACATCGTAGATTTCTTTCATTTATATTTTGTCCATTTAGGAATTGATTCAAGAAATATCGAAATCACCCAAACTACTCAATCCAGCCAACGGCCATTTTGGAATCGTTCGCCAAGAGCTGTGAGTTTTTAACAACTATACTCTCATCTTTCTGTCGTGTGCTGTTAGCGCACTGCCTCTCACCAAAAGTTAAGCCCCTTTGTCAAATTTGGAACTCATGTGAATAGAGTTGTAGTTGATCTCTCCTGTGCTTCGAGGGTTTCTCGCCGGCTTCTCCGGTTTTCATCCCTCCATAAAATCAACATCTAACATCTTAGCTGTGATCCGTGGTCTGAACTGTGTCGTATGGCGAAAACGTTTGTCGTATGCCAAAGCACCAGACTATTTTACTGTGTCTAACACTATCTATTTTACTCTAACACCACAGGATTTTACTTTTCGTTGGGAAAACCCTCACCCCTCAAAGATTTAAGGGAAAATAATACTTCATGTACATTTTTTTTCATAGGTCAACGTTGAAATGGATTATGTGGTACACACTGAAATAATAAGAAAGAGTGGAACCCGTTCAATATTTCGAATAATTTATAGTACTGTACACCATGACTTCAAGAATTATGAATTTGAATGCCCTCATATTATAGCAGGTTTGTGGTAACATCTATTTTTTTTTGTCCATGTATGTTTGTAATGAAGTGTTTGGAAAAGTTGCTTGATTGGTGGTGGTGGTGGTGGTGCAATGATGGTGGTGGTGGTAATGATGATGGTGGTGGTGGTGATGATGATGGTAATGATAGTAGTGGTGGTGGTAATGGTGGTAGTGGTGGTGGTAATGATGATGGTGATGATAGTGGTGGTGGTGGTAATGATGATGGTAGTGGTGGTGGTGGTGATGATGGTGGTGGTGGTGGTGGTAATGATGGTGATGGTGGTGGTGGTGGTAATGATGATGGTGGTGGTGGTAATGATGATGGTAGTGGTGGTGGTGATGATGGTGGTGGGGGTGCTGGTAATGATGATGATGGTGGTGGTGATGGGTAGTGGTGGTGGTGATGATGGTGGTGGTGGTGGTGATGATGATGGTGGTGGTGATGATGGTGGTGTCAGTGATGATGGTAGCGTCAATGATGGTGGTTAGTTGGTAGTGGTGGTGTCAGTGATGGTGGTGATAACGATGATGGTTAGGTGGTGGTGGAGTGACCAATGTTTTGATGTGCTCAGAGTCAACTCTGACGTAAGGCAACTTTTACAAAATAATACAATATACATGCATGTACTCTTTAATATTTCTGTTGCAACTTTTGCCATGACGTGTATTTTACCCATTTTAGGTGAAATTGTTCGAAAGATAAAACTAATTTTGAATTCTTCTCCAAAGAGTGACAGTTGGGTAGAATACCAAAAAGTGAAAGATAAACGGGCAAAAAGATCGTAACAACGTACCAATCAGGTCTTACCTGAATGTTGTAAAAAATTAAGGCCATGTCCACGCTAATCCGTTTTCAAACGAAAACGGCGACTTTTTGATACGGTTAGGCCTTTCGTCCACACTAATCTGGCGACCTGGTCTCTTCCTCAAATAGGCGAGTTTCAGGGTGTTGCGCGCGCATCGTTTTGCAAAGAAATTGGCGGGCTCTTGGCGGGCTCTCCACAAAGTAAGCAATGGCAAACAGACTTGCTAGCGAGCCAAGAACAGCAGAGTAACAGTGTTAAACACCCAGAAAGTGCATCTATACTTTGTTTATTTTAAATAGTATGTTTACTTTGAGGGGAGCTTGCCAGTTTTGTTGAAAAATGATGCGCGCGCAACACCCTAAAACTCGCCTATTGACTGCATATACTAATTGTAATCAAGCTCTCAAATTGAGTGTGGGAGTCAATTTCAACGTCAACTCTGTCCCACATGCGGGATGTTAAACTAAAAAGCGTATAAGGAAAAACCAAGTAGGGGTGTTGTGGTCGGGGTCTGAGAGGCGGGACTTTTTTCCGGAGGGTTGTGATTAGGCTTAGGGCTACCGGGGGGTTGTGGTTAGGTTTATGGTTTCCGGGGGGGTTGGGGTGGGGGTGGGTGGTTAGGAATTAGTTTTTTAATTCCTTGAAATTGACTCCCACACTCAATTTGAGAGCTTGATTACAATTAGTATATACAGTCAATTTGAGGAAGAGAATGGGCTGAATCCGGCGTCTTCGTTGACCGAAAATGGAACGTTTCGAAAACGCTCTCCAGAGTGGAGACATTCGAAGACGGCCGTTTTTCTGCACCAGTGTGGACGGCGAAAACGAAGCTTTTCGAAAACGCGACGTCATGACAATCATGTGATCTGGGTCCAGACACCCACGGCCTTTGTGGGATGGTAACACGATAGGAAATCGCATAGAAAATCGGCCACTTTCATGGGGCAGTTCGCAGTCCACGTGCGTGCTGGCTCAAGTGAGTTCTAAGAACATTTGAAACTGATGAATTTGAGAAGGGAAATGGGTTCGTACATCGCGAAAATTCAACGACTTGTCAACAAACCGTATTCTATGGCAAGCCCAACCTTCGTGCTATGCACTCGTGGAAGAATTATGGTCGAGCGACGATTTTGAGCGGAGTTGTTTGACTTTGAGCTCGGGGTGTCCTCGCTCTTGTCGGCCGTGTATTGATGACGTTTACACGCAAGATATTCGTTCTACGCATGCGCAGCTAAAACAGGTCAGCCTGGATTAGGTCCCCGTTGACAGCCGCAATTTCCCATCGTTTAAACGATTCGAAAACGATAGTGCGGACGGAAAACGTTTGATACCTATTCGATACGAGTTCTCGGTTTTCGTTTGAAAACGGATTAGTTTGAACAGGGCATAAAAATGTCTCACCATAAACTGTTTGTACTTCAGTGGGGGGCCTACCTTCCCGTAGATGGCTCAAAGCTGTATATATATTTCTTCAAAAATTGTACATAATTCTGTTATTTACATTGACTGTTAGTGCTGGATGTTGCAGTAGGAATGATGTACAAATCTTACTTTTTTATGTACAAATCTTACTTGGATACATTCAATATGCTAAATTTCAACTTGAAATAAGAGACATGACTGCAAGGCCTTAATGGTTTGTTGATCTCGTTCAAGTGGTGATGTGAACTGTTTCTGGTTGAAATTAAACGCACGCTGTATGGTGATGAAAAATGGTCTGCAATATAAATGTTTTGAGATGTTCAGATTTGTAAACCTAAGGTGGGCTTCTACGGTTATTATCAGACTGGTAATGAATTATTGCAGTGTACATGAGCAAAAATATTTACAGTCCAAATGGAAATACCTTCTTCTTCTGTAGTTCGTTGCGTATTACTGTATTTCTGTAGTCGCTACCGAAGCCTGAGAATTTGTGTTGAAAACTGTACATAAATAGTCTAATTCAGCTTTAAATGGCATTTAATCACAATACAATAGATGTTTATCCCAAATCGATACCAACAGACGAATATACATCAAGAATTGGCTAGACTTTCCTCACGCTTCAGTAGCGACTACAGTAATACACAACCAGCACTGGTCTCAGATAATATACTCATTATACTGGATAGAGCATCTATTGTTTCGCGCGTGGCAAAAATTGAAGTCGGAAGTGAGGCTAAAAATCTCGCGGCCACCATATCCGGTGGGACCCACAATATTGCTGAATCATAGTTTTCGCCTCTGGTTTTCGCTTTAAATGATCGGGTTTTTAACGAAAACCAGCTAAATTTTTGTGACATGTATCTGTCGCTATGGGAGAACTTAAAAGTGGCTGTATGAAAACCAAGTGGGTCCTACCTAAAATGGCCGCCGCTAATTTATTCCGACTTCACAGCGAGCACCGGATACTCTATCCAGTATAATGAGTCTGATTATTCGAGATCAGTGACAACCAGCTACAGAAGAGGAAGTGGGAACGTATTTTCATTTTGACTGTAATACCGGTATAGTCTTGTCAATAGACAGAGGCTGTTGCAATACGCTTAGTCAAATAATTGGGTATACATGTATTACAAGTAATGTGAGGTATTTCTTGAGAACCAGAGGTAAACATGAGAACCACCTTATTAAAGTGCCTATGAAGCGAAAATTATTATTGCCTTAAATGAAAGAACTCTCAAAACGACAAAGTAACATCTTTTGCAGATCTTCGTTTCCGTGCCTCGTTGAGGTATTTCAATTTTTTTGATATGCAAATTAAACATTTTGACGTCACACGTGTATAATGAGTTATCAGAGAAGGTTCGTATCTTTGCTATTATCAAACGAAATCAATTAAAAATCTGTATGTCTAATGCTGTATGCGAAATAGACGCACAGGATCGGCTTTGAAGTGATTTCGTTTGATAATAGCAAAGATATAGAACTTTCTCCGATAACTCATTATACACGTGTGATGTCAAAGTGTTTAATTTGCGTATCAAAGAAACTGAAATATCTCAACAACGAAGCACGGAAACGAAGATCTGCAAAAGACGTTACGTTGTAGTTTTAACAGTTCTTTCATTTAAGACAATAATAATTTTCCCTTCATAGGCACTTTAACCAAATCCTACCATCCACTTATACAGAGTAAAACATCTGACACCCATGACCCGTGCACATTTTGGTTTAAGCTTTAGCACGACTGTTTTCCCATTTAGATATCCGCATACTGAATAGTTTATCATTCAAGGTTCAACATCATTTTGTAATGTAATTGTTGTAGCACAACTGTTGTGATGTAATTAACATTAATATTATTTATCACTAATAAATCATTTCGCCGCGGTGTGCAAGATTTATTTTATGTCCTGTATTGTATTTTTTATATGGTCATTTTATACCCTTCTTTTTTGTCCTTAATCCCTTTTGTAAGTAATATTTAAAAACCGAGTCAGAGTGGAGCCTATTAATTATCATGCTTGTGACTGGGGCATGCGCTGTGATACAAAAGAGTCCCACATTTTGTAGTCAAGGCAAAGAGGAAGAAGGTTCTCATCTAAGAAACAGCTTGTTTGCAACAAAAAGTTGCCTCTCCCTCTCGTATGGGGTCGCCACCAGCGTACCCTTGTTGAGCGACAAGTGTCTAAGATATAGACCTCATGTGCCTATATATATATGGTGATATAGCCCTGATTCATAAAACAGTGTCTATATCACCTTTATATACAGGTTAATGGGTTAATGGGGTTTATATCATACTACAAAGACACTGATTAAACAATATCTTTTGAATTTTCCTCATGAATTATTAATGAGGTTTAGAAGTAATAAGATAAAGCATGAGCAGTCATCTGTATCTGATTTACAAGGCAAGCTGCAAGCGAGCCGTAGTAAATCAAATACAGATTGGCTGCAAATGCTTTATCGTACTTATCAAATGGACGCATCTAAATAGCTATGTTTTCAAACTATTTTTCAAGTTGGAGTGATTTGAGGAAAAAGTTTATGTAAATCAGGACGAATCTGTATACGATTTACAGATTGATTAAATATTCATTTCTTTGAATTACCATGATTTTTTAATGAATTTCATAAGTGACATTCTAAAGGTTATACTTCTTATTGTATATAGTGTATATGGTGCTGACAGCGAGGTCAAAAATTGTTTTCCATTCTACATGTATTACAAATGCAAAGATCTCACCATTTTACTTGCATCTCCTCATTCACCTCTGTAAACAGGTTTTCTTTTTTCTTTAAACGCTTTTAATCCTTCTAGTCTGTCTTTGGTGGGAATTACCTTAAAATTTTAATCAATGCACTTTTAAACAAAATATTCAAAAATTACACTTTTTTGTTGTAATGGCTGGTCATATCTAAAGCATTGTTCCAGCCCCATAACACCCTCAGCCATATTTATAATAGGCGAATTTAATTGGCGGGCTCCCCACAAAGTAAACAATGGCAAACAGATTTGCTAGCGAGCCAACAACAGCAGAATAACAGTGTTAAACATCTAGAAACTGTATCTATACTTTGTTTATTTTAAACAGTATGTTTACTTTGAGTGGATCTGGCCAGTTTTTTTGAAAAATGATGTGCGCGCAACACCCTGAAACTCGCCTATTACATTTAATATAATTAGAGGATTGTTTAAATTCGAATATTTTGATTTTAGAAATAGTTCCAGTCTGGTGCTCTCTGTTCCACTCTGGTGCTTTCTGTTCCACTCTGGTGCTCTCTGTTCCATTCTGGTGCTCTCTGTTCCATTCTGGTGCTTTCTGTTCCACCCTGGTGCTTCTGTTCCACTCTGGTGCTCTCTGTTCCATTCTGGTGCTTTCTGTTCCACCCTGGTGCTTTCCGTTCCACTCTGGTGCTTTCTGTTCCACCCTGGTGCTTTCTGTTCCACTCTGGTGCTTTCTGTTCCATTCTGGTGCTTTCTGTTCCACTCTGGTGCTTTCTGTTCCACTCTGGTGCTTCCTGTTCCACTCTGGTGCTTCTGTTCCACTCTGGTGCTCTCTGTTCCATTCTGGTGCTTTCTGTTCCACCCTGGTGCTTTCCGTTCCACTCTGGTGCTTTCTGTTCCACCCTGGTGCTTTCTGTTCCACTCTGGTGCTCTCTGTTCCATTCTGGTGCTCTCTGTTCCACTCTGGTGCTTTCTGTTCCACTCTGGTGCTTTCTGTTCTACTCTGGTGCTCTCTGTTCCACTCTGGTGTTTCCTGTTCCACTCTGGTGCTTTCTGTTCCACTCTGGTGCTCTCTGTTCCACTCTGGTGCTTTCTGTTCCACTCTGGTGTTTTCTGTTCCACTCTGGTGCTTTCTGTTCCACCCTGGTGCTTTCTGTTCCACTCTGGTGCTTTCTGTTCCACCCTGGTGCTTTCTGTTCCACTCTGGTGCTTTCTGTTCCACTCTGGTGCTCTCTGTTCCACTCTGGTGCTTTCTGTTCCACTCTGGTGCTTTCTGTTCCACTCTGGTGCTTTCTGTTCCACTCTGGTGCTTTCTGTTCCACTCTGGTGCTTTCTGTTCCACTCTAGTGCTTTCTGTTCCACTCTGGTGCTTTCCGTTCCACTCTGGTGCTCTCTGTTCCACTCTGGTGTTCCCTGTTCCACTCTGGTGCTCTCTGTTGCACTCTGGTGCTTTCCGTTCCACTCTGGTGCTCTGTGTTCCACTCTGGTGTTCCCTGTTCCACTCTGGTGCTCTGTGTTCCACTCTGGTGTTCCCTGTTCCACTCTGGTGCTCTCTGTTCCACTCTGGTGCTCTCTGTTCCACTCTGGTGCTCTCTGTTCCACTCTGGTGCTCTCTGTTCCACTCTGGTGCTCTCTGTTCCACTCTGGTGCTCTCTGTTCCACTCTGGTGCTTTCTGTTCCACTCTGGTGCTTTCTGTTCCACTCTGGTGCTTTCTGTTCCACTCTGGTGCTTTCTGTTCCACTCTGGTGCTCTCTGTTCCACTCTGGTGCTCTCCGTTCCACTCTGGTGCTCTCTGTTCCACTTTGGTGCTCTCTGTTCCACTCTGGTGCTCTCTGTTCCACTCTGGTGCTTTCTGTTCCACTCTGGTGCTCTCTGTTCCACTCTGGTGCTTTCCGTTCCACTCTGGTGCTTTCTGTTCCACTCTGGTGCTTTCTGTTCCACTCTGGTGCTTTCTGTTCCAATCTGGTGCTTTCTGTTCCAATCTGGTGCTTTCTGTTCCATTCTAGTGCTTTCTGTTCCACTCTGGTGCTCTCTGTTCCACTCTGGTGCTTTCTGTTCCACTCTGGTGCTCTCTGTTCCACTCTGGTGCTTTCTGTTCCACTCTGGTGCTTTCTGTTCCACTCTGGTGCTCTCTGTTCCACTCTGGTGCTTTTTTCTGGCTGGCGCTTTTACTCTGGTAGGTTACGTTACATTTACAGTGTAAGACGTTACGCTACATTATAAGACGTTACGCTACATTGTAAGACATTACGCTACATTGTAAGACGTTACGCTACATTCTAAGACGTTACACTACATTCTAAGACGTTACGCTACATTGTAAGACGTTACGTACGCTACATTGTAAGACATTACGCTACATTGTAAGACGTTACGCTACATTGTAAGACGTTACACTACATTGTAAGACGTTACTTCAGATTCTGTGGCTGTGCGCTATCGAAATTTTTATATCGGGATACCGCAAATTTCAAGCTCTGCTTATACATGTACTCACCTGAGCATAACAAGCTTCTTCAAATTTTAAACCAGACACCAAATCAACCTAATAAAGACAGATGGATTTACCATGACATTAAATGGTCAAACTTTGCACCAACGTGAGGCTAAAGAATGCTAGTTGCAAACCCTTTACCTCTATTCCTCGATTGATGGCGTTCTTAGCCATTTTAAGAGCGATAGGACCTTGTGGTAATATTTCTGAAGCCAACTCCAGGGCTTTCTTGTATGCCTCATTTTGTTCAACGACATAGTTTACTAAACCAATCTCTTCAGCTTCTGTTCCATTTACGACACGTGCTGTAAAGATCAGTTCTTTAGCTTTCGACGGCCCAATCAATCTTGGTAGTCTTTGTGTTCCACCTGAACAAATTATGATTAGTTTAGTGTTGATTCAGGGTTGTGGCACAAATTAATTTCCCATTATTCAGTTAACTGCAGAATATGCGTTGTTTGGAGGTAGGTGTCGTGCCGTTGGTGACCAGGCTAGTCAGCAATCTATCGAAATATGGTATAGTAAGTTAATACTGCCGAAACAGAGTACGTGAGTGGTCTAACGTTTCGAGCGAAGGCCCTTCGTCAGAGGGGCCTTCGCTCGAAACGTTAGACCACTCACGTTCTCTGTTTCGGCAGTATTAACCTACTATACCATATTTCGATTGTTGTTTCAACACTGCCTACGCAGCACACTACTTTTATTACACTATTTGGATTAGTCAGCAATCTAGCCTTGTTAGCAAAGCAATTGGGCCATGAGCAAATAGCCAGCAAACTAAGCAATAGCAATTAGGGTAATCAGAGAAGCAATAGGCGTTTGCCATGACAACTTTGCCAAGGCAGACCACCGGTACCAGTCACACTGACAAGTCAGTGGAATAACATATACGATCTATAGGATTCTATACTTCGTATCTAACACGGGTGGGGAAAGGGCGAAGGGGGAGCACAAGCTGAGCAAAGACGCTACTTGCAGCAAAGCAACAGACGCTCAATGAATCTCGAATGCGCGGGAAACCCCTTAACGTACGTGACGTAAGGGACTCCCCTAATAAGGGGAACCGCAGGCCAACTACATCAGCAGTTAACTTCGCTTAAATATATATCCTATATTTAACCACATATAGAAGTTAACCTATTGTTGCCTAGGATATAGACCTTATTCAAAAATGGCCACCGAATTAGAATTCTTTTATGTGCATATAAATTAGCCCTTATGACCTCGTTTTAAAGTAAAAATTCTTTTGAATTTCACACATGAAAACGAGTTCATGCATAAGGGAAAATTTATATGTATATAAAGAATATTAATTCGGCGGCCATTTTTGAAGGGCCTTCGCTCGAAACGTTAGACTCCTACGTTCTCTGTTTCGGCAGTATATCTAACCTTACTATATTTCGATTGTTGTTTCTACACTGCCTACGCAGCACGCTACTTTTATTACACCATTTTTGAATAAGGTCTGTATATCTGAGATTTCAATTCTTATATTCTTCACTATGCCCAAGCAATTACAAATCCTTACCTCCACCAGGGATTATAGCTAAACGAGTTTCCACGAGGCCCAATTTAGCAGTACGTCCTGCAACTCTCATGTCACATGCCAGAGCAATTTCTAGTCCACCACCCAAAGCTACACCGTCGACAGCAGCGATTGTTGGTACGGGTAAATCATTCAGTTCTGTAATTAAACCCCTTCCAGCAGCGACAAAACGACCCACGTCTTCCATTTTCATCTTAGCTCTTTCTTTCAGATCAGCTCCAGCACAAAACACACCTACACAGGGTGGAAGGTTAAAACACACCAGTGAAGTACTCTACATATATCAAAGCACACCTATGCAGGGGGGAGGTAGACACACCATTCTCAAATCATTAATAATTCATGAACCAAAAACAAAAGAAATTAATGTTTAAATAGTGTTTTGAAACCGGAGGAAGATCCATCTAGCTGATCACGTGATGACGTTTTGAAATATTTCAACGTCCTAGGACTTTGAAAATATGTAAATTACTATGTTTGAGAAGTCAGTTCAAACACTCGACGTTGGACTTTACCGGGATTTCAAAGCCCTCATGCATTAAAAATGCTCGCCTTCTTCTCGCATTTTCAATAGGCACTCGGACTTTGAAATCCTGGTAAAGTCCTCCGTCTTGTATTTGAAGTATTACGTAGTACTCTACATATACCAAAACACACCTACACAGGGGGGAAGGTAAACACACCAGTGAAGTACTCTACATATATCAAAACACACCTACACACCTACACAGGGGGGAGGTAAACAAACCAATGAAGTACATCAAACACGCCTACACAGGGGGGAGGTAAACAACAAACACACCAGTAAAGTATGGTACAGTACGTATATCAAAGCACATCTACATAGGGGGAGGCTAAACACACCAGTGAAGTATTTTTCATAACATTTACAACACTATGAAATTTCTCTAAGTGGGGGCTCCATTCAAATACATCCCTCCTCCCAAAATCACACCTCCCCCCAAATAAACAGGTTTTCAAATTTTAAATAAACACCTCTCCTAATTAAATACCTATAACAGCCATCTCAGTCTTCAACTTACAAAATAATGACAATGAGACACCTCAAAGTGGTGCTAAATGTATGTTTTGTGCACGCAATGTGCACCTGTTTTTTGATAAAAAACATATAGTCCAAAAATGTTCCTGCTGATCTGACCTGGGTAAGAAAATTGGCCTTGAATAGTCTCAACCAATTAAATGAAGTGGCACATATATATATATATATATATATATATATATATATATATATATATATATATGTAATAATCTTAACAAGGTGTGTTTGAAACAAGTTTGTATTAAACAAGTCTGAAGCATTTCATTTATATATATATATATATATATATATATATATATATATATATGTAATAATCTTAACAAGGTGTGTTTGAAACAAGTTTGTATTAAACAAGTCTGAAGCATTTCATGAAGTTATTACAAACTTGTTGCAATTAATATGTAGTTAAATGAATTTAAGTAAGTTAACAACTAAAAGCAGTCAGTAAAGCGGGACAGTCTCTAGCAGATCAGGCAGATGCAAGTGGTGGTCAGTTGGACGCGGCAAGTATTGCTCAACGTAGCGTGGTGGAAAGTACAATTCATCCAAGCGTGAAAGTTGTTGTTTTGTATCTTCCCCCCTCCCTCCCAAAACAAAAAAAAATCATTTTTTCTATCATCTTTTGATTCTATACCTTCCAGTGACCTAGTCAGTGTGACGGCTGCCTGGAGTCTGGTGGGGGGGGGGGGGGGGGGGCTCATAGCTGGGTTGCAGGGATTTGCCAGTCATGAGAGCGGTATTCTATCTGGGGGCTGGCTGTGGAAGTGGAAGCCCCTGGATGAACCAGGCACCCAACCTGCACAAGCGATGCAGTTGTTAATGTTATAAACAATGTTGTCATGCATGTACATACCTGGAACATCGCTCTTTATAATAAATGCACGAAGACTGTTATCAAACCTGACAGCATCTAAAGCATTCCTAAACTACAAGAAAACGATAATTATAGCAAAGAAAAAATATAATATGCAATAATTATTGTGAACATTCCAATGAACATTTTCATTGTAACTACTCACACCAACTTACTTGGTCGAGAAAGTTGCAGCTAATAGCATTTTTTGTACTTGGTTTATTTAAAGAAAACACTGCAATACCTAGGAAAAATAACGTGATAAGTGAGCAACTCAAAAGTAATAATGATATACGATGTAATAAATACAATACTAATTTTCATAATATATAATACAATACCCATTACAACATAACAGTGATACTACACAGCAACATAACACCCCATCACCACACCACACCATCCCACACTACACAGCACACCACCCCTGTAGGACAACACCACACCAGAGAGCACCCCATAATACACCATCACAACACCACACCGCCTGTAAGACCGCACCAGACAGCAGGCACGTAGCCAGGATTTTGAAAGGGGGGGAGCCGAAATCAAAATAAATTTTTAGGGAGGTCCAGGGGCATGCTCCCCCTGGAAATTTTGAATCGAGAGTCGGTGAAATGCCATTTCCTGGCTTTTGGAGGAAGATTTTACAGACTCTAAAGGTTAAAAAACGTCATATAAAATACTCAAAACACGCGCAAACGTCACATAGATACTCAAAATGCATGCACTCAGTAGATTGAATACACTGTTTACAGTTTATTTCCTGACACAATTCATATTGCATCAGTTTTGTAGCTACATGTCTGTTGTTTTATATCAAAAGGGGGGGAGCCGCGGCTCCCCCGGCTCCCCCCCTGACTACGTCCCTGTAAGACAGCACCCAGCCCACACCACCACCACACCTGTAGGACAACACCATACAGCACCCCACACCACACCTGTAGGACCACACCAGACAGCACCCCACACCACCCCTGTAGGACCATACTAGACAGCACCCCACACCACCCCTGTAGGACAACACCAGACAGCACCCCACACCACCACCACACCACACCTGTAGGACAACACCAGACAGCACAGCACACCACACCTGTAGGACAACACCAGACAGCACACCACACCTGTAGGACAACACCAGACAGCACACCACACCACCACCGCAGCACACCTGTAGGACAACACCAGACAGCACAGCACACCACACCTGTAGGACAACACCAGACAGCACACCACACCACAGCACACCTGTAGGACAACACCAGACACAACACCACACCTGTAGGACCACACCAGACAGCACCCCACACCACACCACACCACACCACACCAGACAGCACACCACACCACACCAGACAGCACACCACACCACACCACACCACACCAGACAGCACCCCACACCTGTAGGACCACACCAGACAGCACCCCACACCAGACAGCACCCCACATCACCCCTGTAGGACCACACCAGACAGCACCCCACACCACAACCATACCACACCACACCACACCTGTAGGACAACACCAGACAGCACCCCACACCACACCACACCACACCACACCACACCACACCACACCAGACAGCACACCACACCAGACAGCACACCACACCACACCAGACAGCACCCCATACCACACCACACCACACCAGACAGCACCCCACACTACACCACACCACACCACACCACACCACACCAGACAGCACACCACACCAGACCAGACCACACCACACCAGACAGCACACCACACCTGTAGGACCACACCAGACAGCACCCCACATCACCCCTGTAGGACCACACCAGACAGCACCCCACACCACCACCATACCACACCACACCTGTAGGACAACACCAGACAGCACCCCACAACACCACAACACAACACAACACAACACAACACAACACAACACAACACAACACAACACAACACAACACAACACAACACAACACAACACAACTGTAGGACAACACCAGACAGCACATCATCATATACATACCACCTACACACCGCACTACACACCTTCTAAGTCTCCAGTTAAGGTTTCAAACGTGAACTCGTTCTCCTCAGAGTTCGCTTCAGACGATAAATTCCGTGCTCTAGCAGAAAGAAGAGCTGGTCTGCACTTCTGAAACAAACCAAGCCGAAGAATTGCCCTTCCACGTGCCACCATTGACGCCATATTATTCACCTTTCTACAATTTCTTCGGGCTTAATTAAAGCAGCAATACTATAAAAAAATAAGCCGCTTTTTAACTTAATTAATTTTAGCTTGCAGCTACTCGTATATAACAAAAAAAAACTGAATTAAAAAAGGAGAAATTCGGGAGAAAAGACTTACCTTTGGACTTTGGGCTATGCCGTGTTTCTTGTTTACTTCCCCCCCCCCGGATTACCAGGCTCAAGATTCTGTGCTCAAGACGTTGAGCGGGTCAGCGGTAATCCAAAATGGCGGACAAAAGTGAAGAGGGAAAGTTTTTCGGTTATTCATCGTTTTTTAAACCCCAAAAAATACTTTAATGCGCAAAAATTTAATAGGATGTTTTGGTGTGTTGATGGAGAGATCGTAGAGTGCATTGAAAGCACTGAGTTGACCAGCAAATAGAGAAAGAAATGTTTGATATTAAAAGTCAAAAAGTGCTGAACAGCACAGGGGAAAATTGTCCCAAATTAAACATGCTCCAAACATTTCCTTGTCAAATAAAACGGGGGAACTAGGGAGGATATCGTTTTTGGGATGATACTCTAAATTCTAAGTGCTATTTTACATGTATTGCGCCAAAAACTCTCTTTCCCATATTTATTTCAAATTTCTAGAGCAAACCGCAGCGGCAGCCGACAGCACTTGGTTAATAATTTCTTAACTTGTCTGGCGAAATTAAACCTTTTTCATATAAGTAGCCAATGTCATGTGAAAGAGCAGTTGAAATTCAACATTTATGAAAAAATTGAACAATTTATGAAGAAATCCACAGATATAGAAAATTAGATTTAGTGTCTTGTCAGGGCCTCTAGCCTCGTTTTGATGTTTTTCATTAATCAATATTTCAGCGCCGTTATTAAAATTTCAGTATAAAATCTACTTGTATACTAATATTATTACAGGTAAACACAGTTTTTGCCCCGAAATCATTACCATTAGAAAGTTATGGAAATGAACAGCGGTCATTACCAATGCGGCCAAGTGACAGGCGAAATAAACGATTTTTCACTTTAGTAAACTACGAGTTAATGGTTCATGTTATACATTACTACAAATGTCATCTGTCTATTCCGTGCAAAAGGCAATATATTATTAGACTTATTATATAATTGATGAATTCAGACGTTTAATTCCATTCGTACGGTTCAATGCAAGGTCGACTCTGGCCTCCTTTAATTGTGGGCCTATATCAAGTTCGATAAACCTGAAATTTTTTCGGTATTCGTGATTGGGTTGAAAGCCTTTTTCAGAAAACTTAATTTCAGTCAGAACTTTGCTTGCTGATTCTACGCTTAGCCACTAATCTTAGCGAAAACGTTTGTTGACATTTCAAAATTTTAATAAAAAAAGAAAGTATTCTTGGCGAGGCGGAATGGCATTTCACTTTTTTGAAAATGAAACCAAATAATAAAAAAATTATACATAAGTATATTTCTTAGAATTATAGAGCAAATTCCAAAAAAATTATAGAAAATATGATTTTGAGAGCAATATTTCAGGCATGTACGTGCAAAGCCGGTTATGTTTGCATTAATTTTAAAAATTTCGCGTCTCATGTCAGTTTTAATTACTTTAGATTTGTTGCTTGGTAATTCAACTGTTTATTATTCCAGCTTAATTGCTTGAAGATGTTTCATGTGATGCCATAAATCTCTCGCTTATTCATTTGCCGATGAAAGGAGATAATCGCCATTTCTCTTTTCTCGGATCAACAAGCTCGAAATTCAACACTGATTTAAGGAACTCAAATCGCGGAGAACAGTTTACAAGGAAGAAAAGCGAAAGCGTAAATGTTGAAGGAAGATTAGGGTCAAGTTTTAAAGGACGAAAAACGTACAGGAAAGATTGGGAATTTATTCATTTAATGAATGGACAAGATAAGCTACGGCCACAAGTCTTGGAGACCCCTTATAAACTTCAGGATATCTGCCCCACGAAAAAAATGAAATCACCCGATGACACCCTTCGACGGATTCAGAAAAAAGTCGCTTTGCTCCAAAAGCAATTAGAATCTTCAGGAAACGAATTAGGAATTACTAATTCTACTCAGAAAACATCACGGACGAATCTATTATCACTGGAAAAGAACATAAATGTGGATCCGTGCTGGATAAAAGAATTTCAGACACGTTACGACGATTCGTGGAAGAAGTGGTATGCACAGGAGGAAAATTTGGACATGTTTGAAAAGGAATGGCTAACTTCTGCGGATATTTTCAACCGAATGGCTTTGATATTCAAATGAATAAAAAACTGCAGCTGCTGAATAATAGTGATGTGAATATAAAATAAGTTTTCATTAATTTTGGATTTATTTCCACAGCGAGTTGCATATCTGATATTGGTTTATAGTTATTGTATCTGGGAAATATATTCAATTATTGTATAAGCGTACGGCCCTGTCATTAGCACAACAATAATTAATTACTAGTTTCTATTTCAAATGATATGTATTTAAAAATAATACCAGTTTGCTAATGACGGTAAACATTCGGTTTATAAATCATTTAACGACTTTGCAAAATATATCGCATTTCCCTTTGAAAAACAAAAAGTGTTAGTGATCCACAGTCTGCTGACGTTTGTGATAAACAAGGGAGCTAAATGCATAAATGGATTCGGGTGAAAAAATCAGTTCATAGATAATTAATTTGATATGTATGCGATACGAAAATTTTTGTCTTTTGTTTTATTAGGCTTATCTCATGTTACCCTGCGAGTCAGAGCCCCTTTCCGACCTACGCAGGCTTTGGGGGAAAGTTGGGCTCTGCCAACAAACTCGATCTTCGCCCCAAACTTGGGGCGAGTCAGTCAGGTTTTAAACTGGTCAAACAAATTCTAGTTTACGAACACGCGAAAGCAGGAAAATAAGAAGTGACGCGTTAGAGCCTGGGCCCAAAATAATATCTTGGCAACCGTTCACGCATGCTCAAAAAGAAATATCGAGTTTGTTGGCAGAGCCCACTTCTCAAGTGTAAGGCGGCTGGGAAACACGTGTGACGTATTTTATGGCGGCTGGGAATTTTGTCAGCGTACTGTTGTCTGATCGCTCGGCTGTGATCAAAAGTTCAACCCCAGTTGATCCCCGAAAGCTGAAGTGCATACAACCCCAATTTTTTTTCATCTAAATACGTTCTACCTTTGGCAAATAGTTGAACAACGAAATATTTTTTAGATTGGAGCAACCTTTATTGCTTCAATACATGAATCGCGAATCTCGACTGCTCATCAGAATGACGCGTTCTGAGTCGGGATAAACTTAATTAACTTTATAACATCAGGCTAAAGCTGCAGTTTTCATTTGCATTTCATTTACATTTCTGAACTCATTGTACTGAATTCCTCAGCCTAATGTTATAAATTGAAATAAGTTTTATCCCAACTCAGAACGCGTCATTCTGATGCGCAGTCGACATTCGCGATCCATGTATAGAGCGTTTTCATCTTACGTCACGGCGGCCATATTGGTGTACCAAAACAATGAAATGGCGGCCATATTGGTGCACGGTATGGGAATTAGCTCTTTCTTATTCAAATATTTCGTATTGTTTCACCACCCCAATGGGCCACCGATCACGTGAGTGAAAACGCTCTATAGAGATTTTTGTTTTCAAAATGGTAATGAGACGCCAAAGTAGTCCTCATTATCCGCTATACAATATATATTTGCAGGAGTGACACGACCCAATTCTTCCATTAATGGTGTGTTTGAACAACATGTTCCATACTGTATGAGTTTTTCCACAAAAATTCTCAGGTAGTTTATCTTGCTAAAAAGAGAAAGAAGGCCAAATGCCCTCATTACCATACTAGAAATGCGAATCGCCAAAATACATTGAAGAATAGCTCCAATCAAAAAAATATTTCACTGAACAACTGTTTGCTCTATGTAAAACGTATTCAGATGATAAAAAATTTGGGTTTATATGCACTTTAAGTCCAGTTGAACGGGGTCAGTACTTGGGAGGGTGACTGCCTGGAAATGACCCCGTTCTAATTCTCGGGCAGAGTAGTTTGTCTCTCCTCTCTAGACTCTCCTGGGCTTACAAGGGTTTTTCTCCGCTATCAACACTTAGATCCTAGGCAATCTTTATACGCTGGAGTTGCTGTCGAGATTCTCCTGCAACAACCTTGAGATGTTAAGAGCCTTGATTAGATAATAAGAATTGATATTCACAGGCTAGAACTGAATAGATTAAACAATCAGTTGAAGAGAAACTATAGCATTTAATAATTCAATATAGAATGAATTTATAGCACTTTTTGTAATTCAAAAATATATACTTTTCACCAGCGCTAATTTTATTAAACCATCGAATCCATGATGGATAACTATGGATCGTGATGGATAACGTTGGATACATATGATGGATAACGTTGGATCCATGATGGATAACGTTGGATACATATGATTAATCTATGATAAATAACTATGGATCCATGATAGATAACTTTGGATCCATAATAGATAACTTTGGATCCATGATAGATAAGTATGGATCCATGATGGATAACGTTGGATCCATGAAGGATAACGTTGCATCCATGATGGATAACGTTGGATCCATGATGGATAACGTTGGATACATGATGGATAACGTTGGACACATGATGGATAACGTTGGATACATGATGGATAACCTTGGACACATGATGGATAACCTTGGACACATGATGGATAACCTTGGACAGATGATGGATAACGTTGGATCCATGATGGATAAGGTTGGATCCATGATGGATAACCTTGGATACATGATGGATAACGTTGGACACATGATGGATAACGTTGGACACATGATGGATAACGTTGGACACATGATGGATAACGTTGGATACATGATGGATAAGGTTGGATACATGATGGATAACGTTGGATACATGATGGATAACCTTGGACACATGATGGATAACCTTGGACACATGATGGATAACCTTGGACAGATGATGGATAACGTTGGATCCATGATGGATAAGGTTGGATCCATGATGGATAACCTTGGAGACATGATGGATAACGTTGGACACATGATGGATAACGTTGGACACATGATGGATAACGTTGGATACATGATGGATAAGGTTGGATACATGATGGATAACGTTGGATACATGATGGATAACGTTGGATCCATGATGGATAACGTTGGATACATGATGGATAAGGTTGGATACATGATGGATAACGTTGGATACATGATGGATAACCTTGGACACATGATGGATAACCTTGGACACATGATGGATAACCTTGGACAGATGATGGATAACGTTGGATCCATGATGGATAAGGTTGGATCCATGATGGATAACCTTGGAGACATGATGGATAACGTTGGACACATGATGGATAACGTTGGACACATGATGGATAACGTTGGATACATGATGGATAAGGTTGGATACATGATGGATAACGTTGGATACATGATGGATAACGTTGGATCCATGATGGATAACGTTGGATACATGATTGTAACGTTGGATACATTATGGATAACGTTGGATACATGATGGATAACCTTGGACACATGATGGGTAACCTTGGACACATGATGGATAACCTTGGACAGATGATGGATAACGTTGGATCCATGATGGATAAGGTTGGATCCATGATGGATAACCTTGGAGACATGATGGATAACGTTGGACACATGATGGATAACGTTGGACACATGATGGATAACGTTGGATACATGATGGATAAGGTTGGATACATAATGGATAACGTTGGATACATGATGGATAACGTTGGATCCATGATGGATAACGTTGGATACATGATGGATAAGGTTGGATACATAATGGATAACGTTGGATACATGATGGATAACCTTGGACACATGATGGATAACCTTGGACACATGATGGATAACCTTGGACAGATGATGGATAACGTTGGATCCATGATGGATAAGGTTGGATCCATGATGGATAACCTTGGAGACATGATGGATAACGTTGGACACATGATGGATAACGTTGGACACATGATGGATAACGTTGGATACATGATGGATAAGGTTGGATACATGATGGATAACGTTGGATACATGATGGATAACGTTGGATCCATGATGGATAACGTTGGATACATGATTGTAACGTTGGATACATTATGGATAACGTTGGATACATGATGGATAACGTTGGATACATGATGGATAACGTTGAATACATGACGGATAACGCTGGATACATGATGGATAACGCTGGATACATGATAGTAACCGTAGATCCAGAGGGATAACGTTAGATCCATGATCGATGTTGAAACTAAATCTAGCACCCAATCTCCCTTTCTGTCCATCGACCATCAGGGTTTATCCTTATTTTGGCCTATCTGACTCGCCGTTGTCTTTTTTCTTGCGGTCGTGAAAAGATTTGATTTCAGGACTCACAGCGTCAAGAAAAGAGTAAGATTCATAAGAGTCGTGCGAGTGAGTTCGAGGTTCCTGTTGAAATAAAGCACGTTTAATAACACTGTGGTTAACACACAAAAATTCTGTATTCAAAATACATTCTAAAATCCTACCTGTGTTGTGCTATTCCTGTGATGTTCTCCGGGCGAACTACGCGGCGGCCTCGTACGTGATCGACTTTCACGACTTAGTCTCATTAAGGCAACCCTAGACAAACCAACGGAGCGGTTTGCCACTGGAGATCTAGTCATTGTATTATTACCATTATTACTCTGCTCGTTCTCGCTTATAGTCACACTACTGCTCCTCACTGTTCTTGTTACTTCGAAACCTTCCATCCGAGGTGGCCCCTCATGTCTGTTCCCATAATGTAAGTTCTTTCTAGGAGCCGACACATGATTGGCGGCATGACCTTGAACGTCATCACTCACGTGACCCTCAACGTCATCGCTCACGTGATCGTCATCAGAAACAGCGCGCGGAGTTCGACCGTGAACCCTAATTTTCATCCCGGATGTTGGGTCGTTTTCTTGAAATAGACAAACGGCACCGCGCATGTCTGAATTCCCCGAATATCTTTCTGGTGCATTGGAAAGAGTTTTAGAAACGTCTTTTTCATCTAATCCATCGTCTGTAGCGATTGTTCTGCTAATTTCTGCGAATTGGTTGTTGTTCTCGTCATCCCAAGCCATTTTGACTTGAACAGGTCTGTTGTTCTCTGAAGGCGCATGCGCCTCAGTAAGGAATACCGTTTTCTCAGATTGTCCTTCGCTCAGACTTAAATCCTTCATTTTATCTTCTACTCCTTCACCATCAACACGATGAAAATACTCATTCGCGTCATCCCTCCAGAAGATATCCATCTCATCATTTTCCGCGGGTCCAGTTTCATCTGAATTTCCTTTTTCCGATTTTTCAGTTCCTTCGGGGAAACTCCGATGATCGATAACGCGAGTGGGATTTCCACGTCGGATCGTGTCGTGAACTGTCTCGGGGACGGTCGTATCGTCATCGGAATCCGACGACAAGTTACCATCCACGCTGCTGTCGATGTCGTTCGAAGCTCCACAATATTCGCACTCGTACGGACTGGAGTAAAATGAAGGACGTTTTTTTCGTTTCTTCGAAGGCATTTCTCGTTGGCAATAATTGCAGAAATTTGACGTTAAAGCTAGTGCAGAGGTGGATTTTTCCTAGAAAAAGTCAACAGAAAAAAAAAAAAAAAAAATTTCTTTTGATAATTTCAAAGTTTTTTTGTCGAGTTTGATGTAATAGATCAAACAGGAGTTTGAGTGTTTCATCAGGGGTTCCAAACACGAGAAAACAAATGAAAACTGAAGGCGCAGCCCCGAGGATTTTACTGTTTTCGACTGTTTGGAGTCCCCTGATGAAACACGATAAACGAGTGTTTGATCTTGCTTCTCAAACGAGTATTCGCATCGCGATTTGCGATGTTTTCTCCATTGATTTCAATATACAGATTAAGAAATGTGATCCAGTTCACTCACTGGGAAGTTTTCTACAGGTTTTCATTGCGTATCAAAACTTATGCATGTGATGTGGTCTACGTTCATGGATTGGTCACGATAATTCATGAATTTTATTACCGAGCTTGAGAACTTCAGTTGAAATAACATTGATTATCTTTGACCATAAATTAAACCATTCATTGTAACCTAAGTTCAAAAATGAAGTTTGACAAAAATGAACGACAAAACATTTGACCGAAAACTAGAGAAAAACTCAGCCAAAATAATCGACAAAAAATGGCAAGAAAGTAGTACCTTGTTCGGGTCGTATGGTGCGGGACGTGGTTCTTTTTCAACAATCTGTGCTTCGTCAACGAATGTCATAAACTTATCTGTATTTACTCCCCTTGCAGTCTACAATAAAGAGTTTAAACGGACATTAAACTTCCATTTCCTCAGTCTTTCAGTCTTTCAAATATGTTTATAATAATAATAAAAAAAATATAACTGAATCAGTAAAAGATGTTTGAATAGAATTATAAAGACGATGATGTTTGCAGTCATAGTCAATCGAGATATGGTCTGGATTCTCAACTAAAGTCTTTGGTCTATCTTTTTGTTCGCCTTTATGCATTTTTGTGCACGGTGCACGGTCACTGAACACATTGTATTTTAGTATAATGAACGAATTGTCCAATAGCAACGTTTCAGTTCAATCACTCAACCGTGCTATTTAAATATTAATAAACCTAAAACAAAGGATGTGCATGGTGTAAGCTACAGTTCAACATAAAATCACAGCTCATTATAGGCGCGTTGAAGTTTGCCAAGTTTACAGACCATATCTCGATTGACTATGTTGCAGTTTTCTTCTATATTAACATCGCCCTATTAGTAATAAAGGTTTGATATAAAATATTTGTGTAGTCTTAAATGAACTCCACATATTATTTAAGAAATAGAAAATGACCGTCCCTGTTTATATAGCCTGATGCAAACACGAGAGCGAGTTGGAAGAATTTGAAAGTTCATGTAAATTTGAAAGTTATTTTATAAAAAAAATATTTTTGAATAGACCATTTGCAAGACGACGTATTGACGTACGATGAGGTGATGACTACAACTACCAGAATGCTTTGCCAGTTTCCTCTAGTTATCAGCACTAAGATGCTAGCAAAGCATTCTGGTAGTTGTAGTCACCCCACGTCATCGTACAAATGGTCTGTTATCCCATACTCAACTTGTTCACGGATAAATCAACAGTCATGAACAAGTTGTTCCAACAGCACATTTTTATAGCCAACGTTGTTCGCACATGATACAACATGTTGTAACAGCATGACGAAATAACAACGATGAACAACAATGTTACAACAATGGTGAACATGGTTGATGTATCAACACGTTCTTCGGTTGTTACAACATGCGTGAACAACGGTCATTGTTTCATCAAGCAGTAGCAACTTGTTGAAACAATGATGAACAATGTTGTTAATTCATCAGTGTTGTTCATACATGATAACGTTGTTACGGCATGATGTAACAACTTGTGAGATTTTTACGCGTGTACCTTGTAATCATTTTCAGTTTATCTTTTTTTTGATATTTTTTGTTATTTACTAGGACCCCTTTGAAAATCACGGGTTTTTTTGTGAAAGGGAATTCCTAGGAAAATATTTGTTAATTAAATAAAGTAAAAAATGTTGATCTTATACTAACCAGTATCGCTGAGTCTAATTTGGGAAGTCTTCGTACCACATTCACGCGATTCTTTTTACACCATTCAAGAACGCGTCTTTCCTGATCACGATCTCCTACCGATCTCACCAAGCGCTCTTCGGCACGTACTCGTACTTCCCGAGGAGACCACGAGCGAGAAACGTTGGGCGAGGGTGCATTAGGATAGCGAGCATTTGAACGCGTAACAATCAAATTATCTAGAGATAAACCAGAAAAAAATAAATGTGTTGAACATTCTATGCTTCGAAATACATCCATGTCAAAATATTAAGATGTCTGAATAGTCAGGAAATCATGGAGTAATATAAAAGTAGAAGGCCAATGTAGCAGTATATGTTGGGATGAAGAGAAGAGCTTAAAGCTGGTAAACTGCAGAAATTCTAGGGAATGAAATACTGGCGTTTCAGGCCAAAGTCTTTCATCACACGCAGTAAATCACGAAGTATAAAAGTAGAGTGCTGTGTATTGACAGTGTGTTATGATGTATAGCAAATCTTAAAGATGGTGAACAGAGAATGAAATACTAACGTTTCAAGCCAAAGTCTTTCATCAGAGTAAATCATTGAGTAATATAAAAGTAGAGTGCTGTGAAGGCAGTGTGTTTATATGATGTATAGAAATTCTTAAAGGTGGTGAACTGCAGATATGTTAGAGAATGAAATACTGACATTTCAAGCCAAAGTTCTTTATCACAGTAAATCATGGAGTAATATAAAAGTAGAGTGCTGTGAAGGCAGTGTGTTTATATGATGTATAGAAAATCTTAAAGGTGGTGAACTGCAGATATTTTAGAGAATGAAATACTGACATTTCAAGCCAAAGTTCTTTATCACAGTAAATCATGGAGTAATATAAATGTAGAGTGCCACGTAGGCAGTGTGTTATGATGTAATTACTTGCAGATGTTTTAAAGAATGAAATATTGACATTTACAGCCAAAATGTCGTTCATTAGAGGAACATATGATTTACTCTGATGAATGGCTTTGACTCGAAGGGTCAATGGGTGTTTCGGTCTCAGAAACCTAAATGTTTGTTTGTAAAACTTAAGGGCTCTACAAGCTTTGCAGCGCTTACGCTACAAACGAACCATCATTCTGTATACAAGTCGTAACTCAGAATCAACGGCAAAATATCTGAGATTTGAGATCATAGATTTTATCGAATTTATTTTGGAGTCAAGTACACGTTCACTCTATATAATTTCACGGAACTAAAAACACCATTTTGATATATAAAAAAACTAAAAAGTGTGTGGGATATACTGAATTCAATAAACGACATGAAACTCAGAGACAGAAATATGACGTTTATTATAATTAAAAAATCCACTCACCTTTAACGTTCGGTAGACTGGAGCGACGCATTTGGATGACGAAGGCGTTCTAAACTGACTTCGGACTAAGGTGTTGTGTTCAAACTGTTTAGTTGATACGGAACAAGAAAACGGTGTTAATCAAAATGAATCTCAATTCTAGCCAGAGCCAAGGACGATTCGTGTTTACGTTTCACTAGCAGGTGGCCACACGAGCAAACCTTGGCAACAAATTACATATAATGACAGCTGCTGAAAAGTGACACTGGTTGTCAGTGGGGAAAAAAATTAGGGTGTTGCGTAGGCAGATAGATCAAAGTGAAAAGACGGTAAAATGGCCAGAACAGTTTCTTTATAAAGAAGCACTCTAGACTTTACCTCATAGTGACTTCAAACTTTTTAAGAACACCTAAAAAAATAAGAAAAAGAAACATCGACTTTATGGAAATTTTTTTTCATTATTTTGAATTTGTGTACACGGTAGCTCTTTCGATCTTTAAGCCTGGTTCTCATATGTCGCCTATCGTAGGCGATTTGTGATTTCGATGCATGTTAAAACGGGAAGTGCAGTAGCATGTTAAGTAATAAAGAACAAAGCAGTGCTTTTATTCTTTTACTTAAAGTGTGTATGAAACGAAAATTAAGTTTGTCTTATTTGAAAGAACTCTTAAAATAATGGAGAATATTATACAATTTACAGCTTTTTCATATTTTACTTAGTTCTTGAGATATTTAGACTTATGTGATATTCAAATGAGATAACTTATGGTTCGTTTTTTTCTACATATTCGAAAATCGTGAAAACTTTTAAGATTATTGATCAAAATCACTTGCAACTTGTCTTTCATGTTTAGTTGCATGAACTGTAGCAATATGCAAAGTTTCAAGTGATTTTGTTCAATAATCTTAAAAATATTCGCGATTTTCGAATATGTTAATTAGAAAAAAACGAACCACAAGTTATCTCATTTGAATATCACATAAGTCTAAATATCTCAAGGACTAAGTAAAATATGAAAAAGCTGTAAATTGATATTCCCCATTATTTTAAGAGTTCTTTCAAATAAGACAAACTTAATTTTCGTTTCATATACACTTTAAGTAATAAAGAACAATGCAGAAAAGCAATGCTTTTATTCTTTTACTTAACATGCATCTAAATCATGGGTCGGCGACCATCGACGACATACGAGAACCAGGCTTTGAGAGTCGGAAGGCAACTCAATCTTTACCTCAAAGACTTCAGACTTGAATCGATAAACGTTGTTAGAACGCTGCCATTAAGCTGGATTACCACTAGGTGTAAAATATCACGCGTTCGATATTTTTCTTCCGTCTTGTGAGTTTCCACGAGGAACAAAGTCGAAAACTATTTAAAGTGCCTACGAAGCGAAAATTATTATTGTCTTAAATGAAAGAACTCTTAAAACTACAACGTAACATCTTTTGCAGATCTTCGTTTCCGTGCCTCGTTGTTGAGATATTTCAATTTTTTTTTGATATGCAAATTAAACACTTTGACGTCACACGTGTATGAGTTATCAGAGAAGGTTCGGTATCTTTGCTATTATCAAACGAAATCAATTAAAAATCTGTATGTCTAATGCTGTATGGGAAATAGACGCACAGGATCGGCTTCGAAGTGATTTCGTTTGATAATAGCAAAGATATAGAATTTTCTCCGATAACTCATTATACACGTGTGATATCAAAGTGTTTAATTTGCATATCAAAGAAACTGAAATATCTCAACAACGAAGCACGGAAACGAAGATCTGCAAAAGATGTTACGTTGTAGTTTTAAGAGTTCTTTCATTTAAGACAATAATTTTCGCTTCGTAGGCACTTTAAAGTGGCATCACGACGAAAAAATCGTGAATCTAGTATTGATACTAGTGAACTATAATTTCCAAGTGAGGAATACCAGCGTTTTCACTTTCTCAAAATATTGTCTCGTTCTCGAGGTATTCAGGTTTCTAAAACATGTAAATTAGGTGCCTCGTGACTTCATTTACTTGCAGGCAAAAATAAGATTTAAAAATAAGTAATATATCTGAAACTAAGAGGTAGAAATAATTCAAACTTTGCACAAGAATAGTTATGGGGAAAATACACTCCAACGTTCACATTATGTTGTTTCCATGGATACCGTTTGCAAACAAGCGCCTTCATTCGTAAAACAAATTTTCCCCCATCTCCATAAAACAACTTTTACTGCAATACATGGACATGAATATTTGTAGACACGCACAGATATTGTATTTCGAATGTTTCAATCATCATATTCTTTTGAAAAGAAACATAAAATTAATATTTTAATTTTTTAGTAAAAAGGCTCGTGTTTCTAAACGGTTTCCGTAGCAACATGATGGGCACAGTGGAGTGCACTTTTATGATAACTATACTTGTGCAAAGTTTGAATTATTTCTTCCTGCTATTTGCATAGATATTAGTAATTTTGTTAATTTTATTTAGCCTGTGCGAGTAAACGACGTCACGGGGCACCTAATTTAATCAATTTACAGCTTTTTCATATTTTACTTAGTTCTTGAGATATTTAGACTTATGTGATATTCAAATGAGATAACTTATGGCTCGTTTTTTTCTAATTAACATATTCGAAAATCGTGAATATTTTTAAGATTATTGATCAAAATCACTTGCAACTTGTCTTTCATGTTTAGTTGCATGAACTGTAGCAATATGCAAAGTTACAAGTGATTTTGTTCAATAATCCTAAAAATATTCACGATTTTCGAATATGTCAATTAGAAAAAAACGAACCATAAGTTATCTCATTTGAATATCACATAAGTCTAAATATCTCAAGAACTAAGTAAAATATGAAAAAGCTGTAAATTGATATTCCCCATTATTTTACAGAGGATTTCACAAAACTTTTGCCGATTGGGTTCCGAAGTTCGTTCGTTATTCCCGAAGTTGGCGACGAACTTCGCAAGTTCATTACGTAATAGCCAATCAAGTTGCGAACTTCGAAACGAACTTGCGAACTTCCGAAGTTCGGAAGTTCGCAGTTCACGGCATCATTTCAAAGTTCGCCGTTGAACGTATAGAGTAAATATTCGAATAACAATGGATCTTAATACTTTCAGTAGACAAAACCTATAGTGCTGGATTCGGCAGATTCAAGCGATCATTTCGATATAAAATTTATTTAAATTGAGCAAACAGAAAATATTTAAACATGTTTTGAAACACACGTCTCCCAATGTAAATACGACACCCACATGAAATAATTGTAAATCTAAATAATACGAGTAAATCAAGCTGATACTTCAGTAGTGTTTTCGCTAACGGCTTACTGCTTAGTCCAGCAACTACAAACGGCAAGTAATAAGTAGCGAATAACGCCAAAAATATGAATATTTATAAGTTTACCTGTTTGCATGTCCAGATATAATGTGGGTGTCGTATTACAATGGGAGACATATGTTTCAAAACATGTTTAAATATTTTCTGTTCGCCCGATTTAAATAAATTTTATATCGAAATGATCGCTTGAATCTGCCGAATCCAGCACTATAGGTTTTGTCTACCGAAAGTATTAAGGTCCGTTGTTATTCGAATATTTACTCTTTACGTTCAACAGCGAACTTTGAAATGATGCCGTGAACTGCGAACTTCCGAACTTCCGAACTTCCGAACTTCGGAAGTTCGCAAGTTCGTTTCGAAGTTCGCAAGTTCGTATCGAAGTTCGCAACTTGATTGGCTATTACGTAATGAACTTGCGAAGTTCGTCGCCAACTTCGAAAATAACGAACGAACTTCGGAACACAATCGGCAAAAGTTATATGAAATCCTCTGTATTTCATGTGGGTGTCGTGTTTACATTGGGAGACGTGTGTTTCAAAACATGTTTAAATATTTTCTGTTTGCCCAATTTAAATAAATTTTATATCGAAATGATCGCTTGAATCTGCCGAATCCAGCACTATAGGTTTGTCTACCGAAAGTATTAAGATCCATTGTCATCCGAATATTTACTCAATTTTAGTTTCATATACACTTTAAATATCTCGAGAACGAGACAATATTTTGAGAAACTGAAAACGCTGGTATTCCTCATTTGGAAATTATAGTTTACTGATATCAATACTAGATTCGCGATTTTTTCCCGTCGTAATGCCACTTTAATTTCTACACCAAAAAAGTCAAGCACGCGATATTTTACGCTTACGGTGGAAATCCAGCTTTACGAAAATAAGAAGAGAAAGCAACGATGGATTTTACTGAAAATTTTTATTGTTTTGAGTTTTTGTTTCTCAAAAATAACATACAATTACGAAAGACGAGATCCACAAAAAGAAAAGAACAAAAAATTAAGGGTTTCAAATCTCGCCTGTATAACAATAGTCTCGCAATGACATTCGAATCTATACTATAATTACGAGAAATCTGGTGAAAAAGATAAGCTGCAATAATTCGCAACCCTGTGAACACGTCTCTTTTGGAAAAACATCTCTGAAAAGAGAACTGACAAACTTCTTTATTTATTTCGACGGTATTCAGAACCTTCCATTGCATTTTGAAGCTTTGTACAATCTTTCTTGGATAATATCATGGCCGTAATAATAACGATACCGAATTATTTCTGATATATAAGAGTGGTTTTCTAAGATCTAAATTTTTTAATTCGATATTTGTTTTCCACTTGTCACCGTTCCAAGACGGTTTCTGCGTGCGTTCTTTGGGGTTTAAGCCAAGCCAAAACCTTCAGGACATTCGTGTATGGTTTTTAGAAGAACTGAGCGCAATTTGTCGTAGGTCTCGTAGGCAGGGAGGTCCAGTTGATTAAAACTAAAGAAAAAACAAGAGAAAATCAATGTTGGGCTAAGTGACATCGGTTTGAAAGTCACGGGAACAACAAACTAATACGCAACAACAACAAACATCACCATCACCACTACCACTACCATTAGGAACAACAGCAACACCACCACTACCAAAAACCACTACCACTGCCATTAGCAACAACAACAACAACAACAACAACAACAACAACAACAACAACAACAACAACAACAACAACAACAACAACAACAACAACAACAACAACAACAACAACAACCATTAGCACCATCACCATCACCACTACCATTAAAAACAACAGCAACACCACCACTACCACCACCACTACAATCAGCAACAACCACAACAACAATAACACAAACAGCAGCAGGAACACCACCACCACCACCACCACCACCAACAACAACAACACAAACACCAATAAAACACCACCGCTATTAAACACCAACACCACTAATAACATCACTACCAGCACCATTACTACCACCACCACCAACACCAACACTACCATCAACAACACCACTACCACCAACACCACTAATAACATCACTACCAGCACCACTACTACCAGCACCACCACCACCACTACCACCAACAACACCACTACCACCACCACCACCACCACCACCACCACCACCGAAAACAACAACAACTATGATATTACTAATTATAATAAATACCAACATAGATGTATCCGCATCTCTAAACAAAAATATTTTTACCATGTATGTGCAGCGGGCAATCTGTCGGTGGAGCGATCATCACGATGAATCTGAAACTTCTGCAAACCATTCATGCCTTCGAGTGCTGCAAATCCTTGAAGTGGAACTTTAGAAGTACCCGTGACGAACTGAAGGAATTTCGCACGATCTGCTTGATCGAAGGAACGCAACGCACGCCAAAGCCATTGTATCTGAAAGATTGGAAGAAATACAACTATGAGTTGAACATTGGCAAATAAAACTGACATTTGTTACTAAGTTATTTTGTGAGCCAGAGAACCAAGACAACACAACAGTAGAAGATCACAACAGGATGAATAAACGAGCGAACGAGCGAACGAGCGAACGAGCGAACGAGCGAACGAGCGAACGAGCGAACGAGCGAACGAGCGAACGAACGAACGAGCGAACGAGCGAACGAACGAACGAACGAACGAACGAACGAACGAACGAACGAACGAACGAACGAACGAACGAACGAACGAACGAACGAACGAACGAACGAACGAACGAACGAACGAACGAACGAACGAACGAACGAACGAACGAACGAACGAACGAACGAACGAACGAACGAACGAACAAACAAACAAACAAACAAACAAACAAACAAACAAACAAACAAACAAACAAACAAACAAACACCACATCAACAAATCCACTAGAGTAACGCGTTTTGAAACTTAGTGTCTTACCTGTAAAGAATTTTCATTATACTTATGGTACTCAGTATTTGCCTTCAAGTCATCAAGATCAATATTAGGCAAACCAGATATAAGAAGCTCAAGCTCTTGCTCATCAAAAATTGAAATCAAACGCTTGGGAATAATTTCGTAAAAACCTTCGAGGAAACTCTCGATTTGTTTGCGTATTGATCCTGTCATCTTCTCCTGACAAATCAGTTTCACGTATTCCTTCTTGTTGTCTTCAGTCACTGGAATGTTGCGACCATTAGGCTTCAAGTCGCGCACCTCGGAAACACCAAACTCTTCAATCTATTTTAAAATAGAAAACAATATTACACCTATGAATGGAAAAACCTTTCGAAAAGACGAAAAGTGACAATTTGGCAATTTCCTCCCCCGATATCGTGGCTGAACTCGCGAAATTGTCCTTGTCGATTTGCACCAATCACAAACGCGCCTGCACATTTTCCGCAGGTACATATTATTGTAATTATCCCGTCAGTTTAAAATGGCGATATAATACTGATGAGTGAGGCATGTAATTGCATTTTAGAAACGTTTTAGATTGATTGTCTAAAAGATTTACAACGGGAAGCTTAAGAGAAATTGGTTAATGGCCAAGATATTCTCGTCATTCAGGTTACAGGCGTCATTCGTCATACAGGATGAGGATCTGGACCAATGAAGGATGGCCCTTACTGGACCTCTAGGGAGAACAGTTATCAGATCAGATCAGATCAGATCAGATCAGATCAGATCAGATCAGATCAAATCAGATCAGATCAGATTAGATTAGATTAGATTAGGGAAGTCGCTATATCTCAGTCAACTATCATTTTTGATATCGCGAGATTAATTTATGCAATACGTCACAGACACGTTCTGCGGCTCACGCGTCCAGCCGTACTTGTGACACACGTACGGTTTGACTAGTTCCCAGGTATAAATATCGAAAAACAACCTCGATCCTAGAGCGTCCAGCTGGCATTCGGAAGTAGAGGTGAGCCGATGTTAAAAAAAAGCCGATTGCCGATACCGATTGTTAAAAGCCGATATTTCCCCACCATCGGCCGATTAATCGGCAAAACCGATGTTTGCTAACCTGATGCTCAGTGCTCCCATTTTGTCGTTGTATTCATCTCAAGTTGCGCAGTGAGAGGATCGGTTTTAGTGGGGTTTTTTTCAATACCGCAACAGCCTATCTATCCACGTGACAGAGAACGCGATTATTGATGCCGTACCACAGACGCTCGCACCCCAATATTGACGGGAGGGTTGGCGGCTGTACACAGGCTATGATAAATGAGGACGAGAGAGCAGAATACGAGGACGAGAGTCACGAGACAGCCGATCCGATGGTGAAAGACAATCGGGCGATGGCCGATTGTGAGAAAAACTAGCCGTTAATCGGCTCTGCCGATGTTTTGCCGATGATCGGCTCACCTCTGTTCGGAAGGTTGTGGGTTCGAGTCCCGTCTGGAGCTCAGAGTTTTTCTCTAAGTTTAACTTACGACAGCTTGTACAGCAAAAACATACGAAAATATCAAAATAAACTTACATCTGTACTGAATGTCAACTCCACACCAATTTCATCAATATCGTGCTCTAACAAATAAACCAACCCTTGATAGAAGCTGTAGTCCTCTGCTTCCATGTCGGACACCTTGACTGGTGTTCCCAGAATGTGTTTGTAGAAAGATCGCGTGAAGTAAGCATCGAGAAGCTTGTTGTCATAAATAGCTTTGGCCACAACACGTCCAACAAACTTGAAGTAACTTAAATGGTTCGAGTTACAGTGCGAGCTCGGGTTAGGCAGATACGTGACGCGGTCGCCAGGAGACACCCGGAACAAGGCGTAGTTCGGGTTGAACATCTCACGTGACATAATCACGAACCATTCTCGCAACAATCCCCCCGCGTCTTGGCCTTCTTCGCCTTCGAACACGACGTAGAGGCGCGACTTGAGGTCCTCCGGCGAGCGCCGGTGAAGTTCGCGATACGAATCCTCGAAGACGTGCTCGCGTCGGACGTGCATCGAGAGGTCATCGCGCCTCATCGCACCTTCGTTAAGACGCTCGAGCTCCTGTCGGAAGTAACGACGCTTCACGTCGAAGTCGAGGAATCTCGTGTGATCGACGAGGACAGCAAACGGACCATCAGCGAGGTGGGTCGTCGACTGTCGTAAAATATGGTTCAACACTGTTTGATGCATTTCTGAAATATAATAATATAATTAATATTTGAGCACCACCACCACCATCACGATCACCACCATTATCACCAACACTACCACCACCATTACTAGCATCGTTACCACCTTCACCATCATCACTACCAACCACCACCTTCGTCATCACCACCATCATCACCACTATCATCACCACCACATTACCATAATCACCACCATTATCACCATCACCATCACCACGATTCAGGACCAAGACCAGCATCATCATCATCACTACCAATATCATCACCTTCGTCATCACCACCATTATCACCACTATCACTACCACCACCACCATTACCATCACACCACCACCACCACCCACCACCCACCACCCACCACGACCTTCACCATCACCATTATCACCATCACCAGCACCACTACCATTATCACCACCACCATCACCACCATGACCATCACTACGATTCATGACCATGACAACCATCACCATCATCACTACCATTATCATCACCAAGACCATGACCATTACCACCAGGACCATGATCATGACCATTACCACCACACCAGGACCATGATCATGACCATTACCACCAGGACCATGATCATGACCATTACCACCAGGACAATGATCATGACCACCATCACCATCATCACTACCATTATCACCAAGAACATGACCATTACCACCAGGACCATGATCATGACCACATCACCATTATCACTACCATTATCACCACCAAGACCTCGACCATTACCACCAGGACCATGATCATGACCACATCACCATTATCACTACCATTATCATCACCAAGACCATGACCATTACCACCAGGACAATGATCATGACCACCATCACCATTATCACTACCATTATCATCACCAAGACCATGACCATTACCACCACGACAATGATCATGACCACCATCACCATTATCACTACCATTATCATCACCAAGACCTTGACCATTACCACCAGGACCATGATCATGACCGTGACCACCATCATCCTCGTCGTGATCATCACCACTACCATTAACGATGTCATCATCATCATTATCACCACCACCACCATCCTGGTAGTTATACATTCACACAACGTCATCATACAAATGGTCTATGACTATGTCCACCAACCTGCAAAGCGTAGAAATATCTGTTGATCAACTGGAAGATCTGCCAGGAAAGACGCTTGCAACGTGGGACTCAAAGGTCCGCCCAGAGATGGTGACCCAGGAGAAGATGGCATATCGTCAATACTTCGTATGGAAGCCAGGCGAGAGATCTCGGCAGGTCGTCCTCTTGCTTGCTGGGAAGCAGATGTGGCACTGTCTTCTTTTTCTGTGCCGTGAACCAAGAAGAAAGCCTCGACTGCAGGCTGGAGGACAAGCACAGCATTTCGATCAGAAGTACGCGCCAGTTCACTGAGGCATTCGCTAAGTGTATCCCACAATTCTTCCAACGTTAATTGACTGCTTAGTCTAGGTAACACGTCTGCTTTCTTGCTCGAATCCTGGTTGTCTTTGCCTGATAAATTAAAAGAAAAAAATATAGATTTAAAAAAGTACACCTATTACAATAAATGTAATTTGTCCAGATATACAAATCTTGCAAGTGTGAAACTTTTCAATTATCAGCACGGACACTAGGGCTATGCACGGAACTAGAATGGAGCACAAATGTACACTGCCAAACTTTTTAGTACTAACAAAAAAAAACATAATTGGCATAGGGCATAGTCAATCAAGATAGATGGTCTGGAAACTCGTTTCTTGACCGTTTATACGAGCTGTTCGCGACTAATTTAAGCCACGGCCTATTTAAGCCGTTTATTTAAGCTATTTAATGTCTCCATCGTGCTCAAGTTTCCAGAGTTTCCAGTTCCGCAGAGGTTCCAGACCATCTCTCGATTGACTGTGTAAAAAACCTATTGACAAGCCATGAGATTTTTACGTTTCTACGCCACAGGTCAAACGGTCAAATAAATAATCCAAAAATAAAGCCACGGAAACTAATCAATCGATCCAGAACTTGATGTAGAATGTTCACGAAATACTTAGCAAACCAACAATCCAAAATTTACATAATGGGGACCAAATATTGAAACCAACGAAGCAGAAATAAACAGAGCTAAAGAGAGACGTACTTGACACTGCACTACACCACGCCACACCGCACCGCACCGCACCGCACCGCACCGCACCGCACCGCACCGCACCGCACCGCACCGCACCACACTACACTACACTACACTACACTACACTACACTACACTACACTACACTACACTACACTACACTACACTACACTACACTACACTGCACTACACTACACTGCACTACACTACACGGCAGAGCCCTGAACTAGATCTTACCTTGCGAAGGACCGGCCTCATCGTCGTTACCTCCGCTTTTATCTTCACTGGTATTCTCTGCACCTTCCGTAGAACTTTGCTGCAACAAGAGCTTTTTCAGAGCTGCTTCTTTTTCTCCTACATAAAAACAATAGTCAAATTAGTTAAATAATTCACCCAGTGATATTAGTTCAGCGCTCTGACCACTGGGCTACGGAGGCCATCGCTGAGAGCTTAGTCGTAAGTAAAAATAATTCGACAATAGACGTTATTGGAGGATTGGTGCCAAGCCCCAGGGGGGGATGCCACCCCCTGATCAGAGGTAATCATGGCAACCCAGCCACAGCCCACCTCCAGGCACCAGTCACACTGTCAAAGCAGTGGAAATATATATACTTACCTTGTATTCTGTCAGGGGTGGGTGGGTGGGTCACCACAATGCAAAGCAAGAATCTCCACGTATTAACTCAATGTACAGCGCGCGCAAAACCAGTCAAGCTCAGACCACGCTGACAAGACTGATGAGCGCTGAGATAATCACCACATATTATATATGAGTGACCGCTGACCAAATATCTATTACAGAGAAGGTTCGGTATCTTTGTTATAATCAAACGAAATCAATTAAAAATCTGTATGTCTAATGCTGCACGCGAAATAGACGAACAGGATCGGCCTCGAAGTGATTTCGTTTGATAATAGCAAAGATATAGAGCTTTCTCCGATAACTCATTATACACGTGTGATGTCAAAGTGTTTAATTTGCATATCAAAGAAACTGAAATATTTCAACAACGAAGCACGGAAACGAAGATCTACAAAAGATGTTACGTTGTAGTTTTAAGAGTTCTTTCACTTAAGACAATAATAATTTTCGCTTCATATGCACTTTAACTTCAGCAGTGAGAGGCAGCGCGCAAACGGCTTGTGCCACCTATGCCACACTATGAATAATTAAGAAATGGCTCATGGTTTAGCGTGCTCCATCCAGTTATGGATGCACGCGGGAAATTGGGAGAGCACGAAAAAATCGTAAGAGTTGGTCGAGGCGTAGCCGAGAGCAACTCCAGATTTTTGAGTGCTCCCCAAATTTCCCAAGTGCATCCATAACGGTTGGAGCACGCTAAACCATGAGCCATTTCTTTTATAACATAGCATTAAATCCTTTCACAAGCCGGCGAATCGTTTTGGTTGTTGTGTTTTTCTACTTTCGTAGCCAAGTCTTTTTTGTTCACTAAAATCCAACCAAAAGGACAGTTTAAACTCGGTTACCCAGACCAAGTTTATGTCTTCTGTACGTTGTTCTTTATTACTCAATAAAATTAAATGACTTGGTATTTTGATAATATAAAAGGCCATAAAAATTTAAAACTCAGTTTTGTTTTGAAAATTTTCCCTGCGCTTTTTTGCCGTGCTCCATCGAGTTATGGAGCACGCACGACAGCCAATCAAAAACGTTGCTATATCAAAGCTATGTTATAAACGTACCTTGTACGCGATTCTTCTCTTCTTGTCTTTTGGCTGCCAAAGCGGCCTTCCTTGCTGCTACTCTCAGGTTCAAGATAACCCGCAGGCCACGAAGAAACAGGTTCTGACTGGATGTCTTCTCAGTCAACGCCGCCATTGCGGGCAGATGAAGATCGTAGGTTAGCGACCGGATGTGACGTTGTTGACCTTGATTACGTCTCCGCCCTCCTCTAGTGCCAGTCCCTATTCCGAACCGCTGCTCAGTGAAAAGCCTGGACACAGGGTTTCCCGAAGCGACAGGCCGGTTGAGGCGTTGGAATGCAAGGACCTGTTCAAGGGGCTCTTTCTGGGTCTGTTCGCTGGGGGTAATAGTTCCGTGGGTAGAATTATACGTCCGAAGCTCTTCCAGGAGATGGGAAATATGCTCCTGAAGCACGTGACCTAAATCACGAACACCCATGAGCAATAATGAGCGAACGGCGTCACGTGTGTCGGAGTTCAATCGCGAAACTTGCAACAATAATGTGGTTGCGTCTTCGAGACCATCTTCTGAGCATGCGCCAGACGTTAAAACTTCCACGGCCAGTCGCAACTGCGGTGCCATGACAACACTTGCACTATCCGTCCTTTCGTCAGCCGTGTTTAACAACAGAGCGGACTCAAGATCCTGGGTTCTATCATCTTCGATTGACGCCGCCGCCGTCGTCGTGAGCGACGTTGCCATCTCAACGTCCATTGGCTCGTTCGCAGTCTCCTGCGGAGCCAGCGCGTCCGGGGGTCCACTGTCCACCGAGTCAACCTCAGCCAGTGCAATATTCTCCGGCTCCGGTTCCAGACCTCGCGGCGACGTCTCCACCACGAGTGATGACGTCACAGACTCCGGGGTCCGAGCTCGACCAATACTAACCGTTGATTGGCTTTCGTGCGATGACATCACTGCCGAGGCACGCTCGGCGGGTGTCGTCGGGTTCGGCGTGGTTCCTTCGGTTTCCGAAGTCTTATTCTGGTTGGGAATGTCAGGCAGGGACATGGAAACAACAGATAATAAACGTAGCAAGCTATCCATCAGGCTGGCGTTCTTACGAATGACAGGATGAGACAGCAAGGTCATGAGGTAACCTATTGGGGCTGTATTAAAGTCACCACTCTTCCCAATCGAGCTCAACGAAGACTGTTTAGTCGACTTGCCTTTCTTGCCTCCGTACGTGCCATCTAATCTAATCAAAATATTCCAGAATTCCGCTTCGCTTGGATTGCTAGTCCCAGGATTACTAGTCCCAGGATTACTAGTCCCAGGCTCCCCAGCAGTATCGCTGCCTGCCTTATCCGTAGCACTAACTCCAGTCCCTTTCTCGGTACAGCTTGGCTCTGTTCGTACCTGAACGGGCGTGAAACTAGCAGGAAAGTGTTTCGCTAAGCAGGCTAGAGCATCGACGACATGTTTACAAACAAAGGAAGCTGCTTGCGGGTTTATCGACACGTTAGTACCACATCTCTCTGTGGTTGATTTTCCAGTTTTTTGAACGTTAAAAATCCGAGCTCTGCAACCCAGGGCTGCGTCTACACTCATATTCAACCAAGATGGATTCACCGTCGCTTGAACATCCGACGCTGATCTGCTTTCGTTTCCACACAGTTGATCATCCAAGGGTTTCGATGCGGACTTCGAGTCGGATTTCTTACCCGGGCCTTTTCCCCGAGAGTATGTTGTCGCCGCTGGGACACAGCTCCCATCGGAGTTTTGTCCACTAGTCCTTCGTAAGACGGCGATTAGTGATTGGATAACCCAGAGACGCGTTTCGTCGTGGTAACAGAAGTTTCTGATCACCTTGTGCAAGCGATTGACGTTGATGCGAGGTTCATCTAAGAACAACAAGATAAGCAAGCACACCAAAGCCTCGTTATCAAGCACTTGTCGTCCACTCATGGCGCTCTTCTTGTCTTTCCCGAGGCCAGCGGCCGCCGCAAATCCAGGACCACGCCCCCAACCACTGGCGTGAGGCAGTAGCCGTGAGAACTGTAAACCACCCCCGCGACCAATACGACCTACACGACGGGGGAAACCTGAACGACGGAGTAGAGCAGATATAGCCGACGCCGCGTCAGCACTGTCGCCAAAGGCAAACCGTTCCTGCATCATCCTCTGCTGGCGGGCTTCGAACTCGCGTCTCAAAGACTGCGCCTGAGTGGAGAGATCCTCGGGCAGAACACTAAATTGGGAGTCGTCCATGTCGGTTAAGATTTGTTGGCGAAGTGAAGGTGGTAGATTCCTGAGGAAGGCCCCGGGATCAATAGGTTCTTGAGGCGGCATGGTACGTACTCGTTGTCTCTCCTGCTCCAAGCGTTGCTGTTGTAGCACCTACACGAGAGACAGTCAAGGTTAGTATGGTGTCCTTTCAGCTTGAAGTTGTTAAAGTGCCTATGAAGCGAAAATTATTATTGTCTCAAATGAAAGAACTCTCAAAACGACAAAGTAACATCTTTTGCAGGTCTTCGTTTTCGTGCCTCGTTGTTGAGATATTTCATTTTTTTGGTATGCAAATTAAACACTTTGACGTCACACGTGTATAATGAGTTATCAGAGAAGGTTCGGTATCTTTGCTATTATCAAACGAAATCATTAAAAATCTGTATGTCTGATGCTGTATACGAAATAGACGAACAGGATCGGCTTCGACGTTATTTCGCTTGATAATAGCAAAGATATAGAACTTTCTCCGATAACTCATTATACACGTGTGATGTCAAAGTGTTTAATTTGCATATCAAAGAAACTGAAATATCTCAACAACGAAGCACGGAAACGAAGATCTCCAAAAGATGTTACTTTGTCGTTTTGAGAGTTCTTTCATTTAAGACAATAATAATTTTCGCTTCATAGGCACTTTAAATAACATTTGAAAAAGCGTGCGAAATTTGTTTACGAGTGAACCTACCTCATCTTGGACATCAGGTGGTAGAGCTGCCAGGAACTCAGGACTGACATTCAATGTACCCGAGTTCTCACCTCCGCTTGAAGTCGACGGTCCAGATGCCACGGGAGGGGTGGGTCGTAAAGCTAGTTGTTCAGCTAACACTTCACGACGAATGGCTTCGGGTAAGGCCTCGAGAAATGACGGGTCGACTCCTTCAGGAATAAGAACACCATCGATGGTAGCTGGTTTGCTCTCGTCGCTTGTCCCTGGCGTTTCACTGCCAAGGAGTGGGAGAAATTCGGCAAGTGAACGAGCCGCTGCTGCAGGAGTTGAAGTTTCATCAGTTGGTGGGGTAACGGTGGTGTTTTGGGATCCTAAAGATGGTGTGAAAATGCCAAACATAAGTAGAAACGTGAAAAATGAGTGAATGGATGGATATAAGAATAAATGAATGGATGGGTGGATGGATGGATGGATGGATGAATGAATGAATGAATGAATGAATGAATGAATGAATGAATGAATGAATGAATGAATGAATGAATGAATGAATGAATGAATGGATGGATATAGATTGGTGGGTAGCTGGATGTATGGTTAGGTGGGTAGATAGATGATTGGGAGGATGGATTGTGGGATGGATGGATGGAGGGATGGATGGATGGATGGATGGATGGATGGATGGATGGATGGATGGATGGATGGATGGATGGATGGATGGATGGATGGATGGATGGATGGATGGATGGATGGATGGATGGATGGATGGATGGATGGATGGATGGATGGATGGATGGATGGATGGATGGATGGATGGATGGATAGATAGATAGATAGATAGATAGATAGATAGATAGATAGATAGATAGATAGATAGATAGATAGATAGATAGATAGGATAGATAGATAGATAGAGATAGATAGATAGATGGGCGAAGTTAAAGATGGAACTGGGAACGAGTGTTTAAACTAAGGCATGAAAAAGACAAAAGCAACCAATCTGACACGACGCAATATGACGTCATCCACGCGCCTGCCCTCCAATAGATTATGGAAAAAAAAGAGAGAAAATTCACATAAAGACTATAAGTTACTGTATAAACACAAATATAGAATTTCGCATGCCCAGTGAGTTATCCTAATGGCTAAATCCTTCCTACCTGCGGTATCTCCTGCTTCAATACACTCCATATATTCTCGCATTGGAGAAGTTGTAGGTGGACCAGGTGCGCTTGGTGGGGTTGGAATAAGAGGAGTGAGTAATTCTTCCATCAGTAGACCGGGTCGAGGAGGGGCACCAGGACATAGAGTCGGAGTATCGCTAAGGTTGGGAGTTATAAACAAGCTCTGCTCGACTGGAGTGATGTTGGCAAGCGATGCTAGTAGTACACCAGAGAGTATGGAGGGTGTTTCAGTAACAGTTCCACTGCTTGCTTCAACGTGCATATCAGATGGCCGTGCGGAGTCGGGTTCTACGCTTGTGGGAGTTTCAGGCAGACTAGTAGTTGTAGTCGACATACCAGCAATATCTTCATTCGTTTCACCTTGCGTTACGCTGTCAGCATTATCTACAACTGATGAACTATTGTCAAGATCACCTAAAACGACGATTTTTTCAAAAAACATAAATAAAATCAGGCAACAAAAATTCTGCTCTGTTCCCATTGGAACATTTAATTTTATAGATATGGCTAAACTAAACTTAACTCCACTCCCATACACTATGCTCCGCTCCACTACAGTGCATTCTATACCACTCCATTTCACCCCCACACCACACACTCCACACCACACACCACCACTCACTCCACACAACACCCCACCACTCACACCACTCCACCCACTCCACACCACACCCCACCACTCACACCACCCACCCCACATCAACCCACCTCACTCCACACCACCCACACCACACCCCTCACACCACCCACTCCACACCACCACTCACACCACACTCCACACCCCGCCTCTCACACCACCCACTCCACACCACACCACACTCCACACCACTCACACCACCCACTCCACACCCCTCACACCACCCACTCCACACCACCACTCACACCACACTCCACACCCCGCCTCTCACACCACCCACTCCACACACCACACCACACTCCACACCCCACCACCCACCACCCACACCACACCACCCACTCCACACCACAACCCACTCCACACCACACCCCTCATACCACACTCCACACCCCACCACCCACACCACACCACACCACAACCCACTCCACCCTCACACCACACTCCACACCACACCACCCACTCCACCACTCACGCCACCCACCACTCCACATCAACCCACCTCACTTCCACACCACTCACACCAGACTCCACCTCACCACCCACTCTACGCCACTCCACACCACCCCACCCCACTCCACACCACCCACTCTACGCCACTCCACCTCACCACACTCCCCTGGTCAGACTTACTTTCTTCTCCTACACCATAAGCTAAAGTACTATCAACTGTAGCCGGTTCACTTGCAGACGTCGTTTCTGTTTGCAATGATGTATCGCTAGTTGACTCCACTTGCATCGGTTCAGTACTAGGCTGAGCCGCACCTTCGTCCTTCGCTTCAACAGTCTTGGTTTCTTCTGACAAACACAACCAAAACATAAACACATTATTGTAGATAAGCACTATTAAGACCTGTTTACACGATGCCGGTAAAATTTGAAAACGGAACAAAATCATGCCGGTGTGTAAATACAGACCAAAAAGTCTTGCGTTTTCACGGTGCTGATACAATTTGAAAACGGAACAAAATCATGCCGGTGTGTAAATACAGACCAAAAAGTCTTGCGTTTACACGATGCCGGTACAATTTGAAAACGGAACAAAATCATGCCGGTGTGTAAATACAGACCAAAAAGTCTTGCGTTTACACGGTGCCGGTATAATATAATGACGGATTAGCATGTGACTATTCTCTTCCAATGAGAATTGAGAAGACTTTGTGAATATTGCTGACCCGAATACTGTGGTCGTATATATCGTGATTACCGTCATCAAACTGTTACGGCATGGGCGTTTACACGATACCGGTTAGTGTTCCGTTTTCATTTAATGCCGTCAAGGAACCCGTTTTCATTTTGTGCCGTTTTCATGTCATTTTTGTGCCGGTATCGTGTAAACACAAGTCCTAAACGGCATGATTTTGTTCCGTTTTCAAATTGTACCGGCATCGTGTAAACGGGATCTAAGGTCCTGTTTCACGAAGCGGATTGATAGTCCAATCAGATCGAAAAACGCGAGTGAAGTCAATCCGGGCACATGTTTACATGGAGAATCCGATCTGCTTGGAACATTGTTTTCGGTTTTAGAACTATTTTCCGTGCTTCCCTCAATGTCTGCCATTTAGCACGACACGCACCAACTTCACTCATGCGTAACAAGTCATTCTCAAGTCAAACCGTGTTTAGATGAATCAGATATATTATAAGTACTCGATTACATAGCTTGTTCTAAGGATTTTGGGTGAAGGAAAATTCGAGTGTAGAATATATACATTTTAAGACCAAACCGGGACCAGTTGCGAAAAATGCAACTACACAGGCCTTTCGGCAGGAATTGAACCCACGAATGTATTTTACCTTAAAATGTATATATTCTACACTCGAATTTTCCGTCACCCAAAGTCCTTAGAACACTTTAGATGAATCAGATTGGAGACCTTCAAGCCGATTCAAGCTGGAATCTCAAGTCAATCCACTCCACTGCGTGGTTGACTTCAGCCATTCGTTTCGATCAGATCGAAAACTTTCAATCTTCTTCATGTAAACACGACAAGGAAAGACAACATGTGAGATTTGACTTAAACACTCGATCCACTTCATGTAAACAGAGCCAACTCGGGGTGGTCTTCTTTTATTAAGTAGATTCTCTTTCGAATCTTACCTTTTCCCTTTTCTTTGTCTTTTTTCGTAGTTTCTTCAGTCTTCTTTACCTCCTCGTCCTTTCTTTTCTTCCTTTCACTCTCTCGCAGACTTTCAATGCGTTCCTCTAGGTCCTTCTCTAAGACAGGCAGAACCTCTTTCTTCACCGAGGCAATACAATGATGTACACTACCACCATCCAAGATCTGACTCTCCTGGGTCCACAGATATAACGCCGACGAAATGTCAGATAATATATTCGAGCTGGGTGCTCCTAGATTGGAGAAAACGTATATGGTTGTATGAACTAAACGTACACATTATTGTGCTGTTATCTGTGAACAAATGTTGTGTAATTGTGTTGTCATCTGCATGTGAACAATGTTGTGTTGTCATCTGCATGTGAACAGTGTTGTACTGTCATCTGCATGTGAACAATGTTGGGTTGTCATGTGCATGTGAACAATGTTGTGTTGTCATCTGCATGTGAACAACGTTGTGTTGTCATCGGCATGTGAACAATGTTGTGTTGTCATCTGCATGTGAACAGTGTTGTGTTGTCATCTGCATGTGAACAATGTTGTGCTGTCATCTGCATGTGAACAATGTTGTGTTGTCATCTGCATGTGAACAGTGTTGTGCTGTCATCTGCATGTGAACAATGTTGTGCTGTCATCTGCATGTGAACAATGTTGTGTTGTCATCTGCATGTGAACAATGTTGTGTTGTCATCTGCATGTGAACAATGTTGTGCTGTCATCTGCATGTGAACAATGTTGTGTTGTCATCTGCATGTGAACAATGTTGTGCTGTCATGTGCATGTGAACAGTGTTGTATTGTCATCTGCATGTGAACAATGTTGTATTGTCATCTGCATGTGAACAATGTTGTGCTGTCATCTGCATGTGAACAGTGTTGTGTTGTCATCTGCATGTGAACAATGTTGTGCTGTCATCTGCATGTGAACAATGTTGTGTTGTCATCTGCATGTGAACAGTGTTGTGTTGTCATCTGCATGTGAACAATGTTGTGCTGTCATCTGCATGTGAACAGTGTTGTATTGTCATCTGCATGTGAACAATGTTGTGTTGTCATCTGCATGTGAACAATGTTGTGCTGTCATCTGCATGTGAACAATGTTGTGTTGTCATCTGCATGTGAACAGTGTTGTATTGTCATCTGCATGTGAACAATGTTGTGCTGTCATCTGCATGTGAACAGTGTTGTATTGTCATCTGCATGTGAACAATGTTGTGTTGTCATCTGCATGTGAACAGTGTTGTGCTGTCATCTGCATGTGAACAATGTTGTGCTGTCATCTGTGACAAATGTTGTGCTGTCATCTGCACATAGATAATGGAAGGGGAAGTGGATAGGAAACTTACAAAACCGGAAACGATGTTTGCACAACTTGCTATGGTAATTATACACTTATAAGCGGGCAATGCACCTAACGGGTGGTCCCACATGGCTAAAATCAGACACTGCTGAACTTAAGTGATATTACACTTTTGTCTAATTTCAGCAATAGGTGCATTAGCTGCTTTAAGTGTGTAATTACCATAGCAAGTTGTGCAAACAACGTTTCCGGTCCTTTAACCTCGTTTGAAGTTTCCTATCCAGTTCCCCTTCCATTATCTATGATCTGCATGTGAACAATGTTGTGTTGTCATCTGCATGTGTTGTCATCTGCATGTGAACAATGTTGTGCTGTCATCTGCATGTGAACAATGTTGTGTTGTCATCTGCATGTGAACAATGTTATGCTGTCATCTGCATGTGAACAATGTTATGCTGTCATCTGCATGTGAACAATGTTGTGTTGTCATCTGCATGTGAACAGTGTTGTGTTGTCATCTGCATGTGAACAATGTTGTGCTGTCATCTGCATGTGAACAATGTTGTGTTGTCATCTGCATGTGAACAGTGTTGTGCTGTCATCTGCATGTGAACAATGTTGTGCTGTCATCTGCATGTGAACAATGTTGTGTTGTCATCTGCATGTGAACAATGTTGTGTTGTCATCTGCATGTGAACAATGTTGTGCTGTCATCTGCATGTGAACAATGTTGTGTTGTCATCTGCATGTGAACAATGTTGTGCTGTCATGTGCATGTGAACAGTGTTGTATTGTCATCTGCATGTGAACAATGTTGTATTGTCATCTGCATGTGAACAATGTTGTGCTGTCATCTGCATGTGAACAGTGTTGTGTTGTCATCTGCATGTGAACAATGTTGTGCTGTCATCTGCATGTGAACAATGTTGTGTTGTCATCTGCATGTGAACAGTGTTGTGTTGTCATCTGCATGTGAACAATGTTGTGCTGTCATCTGCATGTGAACAGTGTTGTATTGTCATCTGCATGTGAACAATGTTGTGTTGTCATCTGCATGTGAACAATGTTGTGCCGTCATCTGCATGTGAACAATGTTGTGTTGTCATCTGCATGTGAACAGTGTTGTATTGTCATCTGCATGTGAACAATGTTGTGCTGTCATCTGCATGTGAACAGTGTTGTATTGTCATCTGCATGTGAACAATGTTGTGTTGTCATCTGCATGTGAACAATGTTGTGCTGTCATCTGCATGTGAACAGTGTTGTATTGTCATCTGCATGTGAACAATGTTGTGTTGTCATCTGCATGTGAACAATGTTGTGCCGTCATCTGCATGTGAACAATGTTGTGTTGTCATCTGCATGTGAACAGTGTTGTATTGTCATCTGCATGTGAACAATGTTGTGCTGTCATCTGCATGTGAACAGTGTTGTATTGTCATCTGCATGTGAACAATGTTGTGTTGTCATCTGCATGTGAACAGTGTTGTGCTGTCATCTGCATGTGAACAATGTTGTGCTGTCATCTGTGACAAATGTTGTGCTGTCATCTGCACATAGATAATGGAAGGGGAAGTGGATAGGAAACTTACAAAACCGGAAACGATGTTTGCACAACTTGCTATGGTAATTCTACGCTTATAAGCGGGCAATGCACCTAACGGGTGGTCCCACATGGCTAAAATCAGACACTGCTGAACTTAAGTGATATTACACTTTTGTCTAATTTCAGCAATAGGTGCATTAGCTGCTTTAAGTGTGTAATTACCATAGCAAGTTGTGCAAACAACGTTTCCGGTCCTTTAACCTCGTTTGAAGTTTCCTATCCAGTTCCCCTTCCATTATCTATGATCTGCATGTGAACAATGTTGTGTTGTCATCTGCATGTGTTGTCATCTGCATGTGAACAATGTTGTGCTGTCATCTGCATGTGAACAATGTTGTGTTGTCATCTGCATGTGAACAATGTTATGCTGTCATCTGCATGTGAACAATGTTATGCTGTCATCTGCATGTGAACAATGTTGTGTTGTCATCTGCATGTGAACAATGTTGTGCTGTCATCTGCATGTGAACAATGTTGTGCTGTCATCTGCATGTGAACAATGTTATGCTGTCATCTGCATGTGAACAATGTTGTGCTGTCATCTGCATGTGAACAATGTTGTGCTGTCATCTGTATGTGAACAATGTTGTGCTGTCATCTGCATGTGAACAATGTTGTGCTGTCATCTGCATGTGAACAATGTTGTGTTGTCATCTGCATGTGAACAATGTTATGCTGTCATCTGCATGTGAACAATGTTGTGCTGTCATCTGCATGTGAACAATGTTGTGCTGTCATCTGCATGTGAACAATGTTGTGCTGTCAACTGTGAACAATGTTGTGCTGTCAACTGTGAACAGTGTCGTTCTGTCAACCGTGAACAATGTTGTACTGTCAACTGTGAACAATATCGTGCTGTCAACTGTGAATAATGTTGTGCTGCCAACTGCAAGCAAGTTTGTTATGTCGACTGTGACCAATGCTGTGCTGCCAAGTACTTCTCTGAAATGACAAAAACATACCATCGGCAAAAATGTCCGTGAAATCTTCATCACCTAAAGTGCGCTGACCACCACGAGTAATCAATCGGATATCGTCGTCCAGGAGAAGGCGACCTCCCAAGCGAGCAAGGTCTAAATAAGGAGAAAACGACAAGAAACAAATTGAATGAATGCCAACTTGTGAGATGCTCTAACCATTGAGCTACTGAGACTCAGATTATAGATTGTATGTTGTATTCTGAAGTGGTGAAATTATACTGTATGTGTATGTGCATGTAAAGGTATTGCTACATGCTGTTGAATGAGTAAAACGAATTGTAAAATGTCCTCACAACATCTAAAATGTCTATAGCTAGCAATACATGTACATGTATATGTATATGTATATGTATACATAGTAGATACTTTGGTATTTCTCGCTTTCGCGCTGTGTTAATTCGATTGATTTGTGGTCTGATGGAGCGCCAAACAAGAAATAGCCGTCGCATCACAGAATAACATGTTTTCATCTACAGAACGAAACGAGAGAGAACTACATTATACCGTGTGGATGGGAGTAATGAACATGAACATGAGTCATATGACCTCGTCGATTGCGATCACTACGGAGAACACGAACACGCGGAACGCGATTGCTGTTGCTGGTTCGTTCCGATGATTGCTGACGGTTAAGAAGAGGATGTTCTACACTAAAGTCAAACGATGGCGCTGTATTGGCTGCAGACGTTGAACGAAGGCCAGCAAATAAACCACCACGGAAAGAGGAGGAGGCCCAGAATGCACCTGGATGAGCGTGCTCTCGGATAAGACGACTAATGGAACCTGAATAAACAAGAAGTTGATGAGAAATATTGGTGTATAAATAAGTTTTGTGGAAACACCACGTAAAATATTAATAATATATTTATAATATATCGGGCCCGCTGTAATTGGCTAATCGCTGTTGCGGATCCCCTGCCATCGTTTCTAAGTAACTTTTCTATGTTATCTGTACATAAACATTTTTTATCTGGCAAAGCTAATAAAATAAAAATAAAAAATAAAATATTTCTTTGCTAAGCTTTCGACCTGTTGACTCAGGTCTTCATCAGAGCAATGACAACAAGTTGTTGGCTCACGTCATTTATAAATTAAGCAACTGATCAATTAAATCACCTAAGAATACAATGGCGTATCACGTTAATTTTATTAATTAGAAAACAAAATCAAGAATGTTCTCCGAATAGGGCACACCACTTATTAGAACTTATTACTTAGAACTTATTTATATTACATTATCGCCGTGAAAACCTTGAAAGAATTAAATATTGGTGTGTTAACTGGTGAGAAGAGGCACGGCAGAGAGAAGAAAAGTAAGAAGGGACAAACAGAAAAGGAGAAGACGGACATGTGGAAGGAAAAAAGAAAGAAAAGGGACAGAAAAAAGAAAGAGAAAAGATAAAAACAAGGACAAGGGCAAAGAAAAAGGAAAGAAAATGCAGAAACAAACACAAGATGAAAAGAAAGCAAAGGGCAAGCACGAGAACAAGAAAGGAAAGAAAAAGAGCAAAAGAAAAAGGCAAAAGGGAATGAAAAAGGAGAGGAAAAGGACAAAAGTAAAAGAAAGAAGAAGAAGGACGAGAATTAAAGGGAAAAAAGAAAATGACAAAAGAAAAAGGAAGCAAAGGAGAAAAGAGAAAGAAATGGAAAGTAAAGGAAAAGAACCAGAAAAAAGAAAGAAAGAAAGAAAGAAAGAAAGAAAGAAGGAAACAAAAGAAAAGACCAAAAAAAGGAGGGAATAGAAGAGAGGGCAAGAAAAAAGAGAAGAAAAATAAGAGAAAAGAAATAAGCAAAGACAAAGAAAAAAATATAAAGGAGGGGGAAAACAATAGAACTACTAAATCAATAGAAAACAAAAATAAATAAATAAGTAAATAAATAAATAAATAAATAAATAAATAAATAAATAAATAAATAAATAAATAAATAAATAAATAAATAAATAAATAAATAACACAAGCACAAGCACAAGCACAAGCACAAGCACAAGCACAAGCACAAGCACAAGCACAAGCACAAGCACAAGCACAAGCACAAGCACAAGCACAAGCACAAGCACAAGCACAAGCACAAGCACAAGCACAAGCACAAGCACAAGCACAAGCACAAGCACAAGCACAAACACAAGCACAAACACAAACACAAACACAAACACAAACACAAACACAAACACAAACACAAACACAAACACAAACACAAACACAAACACAAACACAAACACAAACACAAACACAAACAAACAAACAAACAAACAAACAAACAAACAAACAAACAAACAAACACACACACACACACACACACAAACCACGAAACACAAAACACAAAGAAAAATTGAAATAGAATTAGAATTAGAAATAGAAAAACAAAAACAGAAATAAAAAGTAAATCAAACTTGCCCTGTCGAGGTTCATCCAAATGCAAGAAAAGATAATCACTGTCGTGTCCATTGCCGTGCACATGATCACCGAGTCCTCTATCATTGCCTTCCACTTCACTTCCATCTTCCTCGTCTTCATCATCTTCGTCATCATCGTCATCATCATGATCCTCTCCTTCGCTTTCTTCTCCTTCGTCTTCTAACATTATGACACCATTATAACTCTCAACCACAACACCTTCATCACCACCTTCTTCATTTCTATTCCCCAAATCATCTTCAGCTTCTAATTCTTCATCTTCACCTGCAATAAAACACCACGTAAAACATATTATTCAGAATCATTACGAGTTATGAATCTCTTCAACCACCGTCATGAATACATCCCAATAGACAAGGTGGTTAACAGCTGAGAATAGTTTTAATAACGAAATACAGTTGAACCCCTATTAAGCGGACACCTTCGGGACTCCGCCTAAGAGGGGCATCCACTTAAATGTGGCTAAATGTAATTTAGGCAAGGTAGAAAAGGAGACAATGCTAGTCAGCGGTCACTCGTGGGGATTATCTCAGCGCTCATCAAAGTCTTGTCAGCGTGGTCTGAGCTTGACTTGCGCCCATCAAAGTCTTGTCAGCGTGGTGGCTGCGCCCGCAAGCCAACTTTCAGGGCATCCCCCGTGGCTTGGCACCAATCCTCCAATAACGTCAATTGGCGATCTATTTTTAAAAGGAGCAGTTGCGAAAAATGCAACTACACAGGCCCTCCGGCAGGAATTGAACCCACGACCTTGCGATTCTAGTGCAATGCTCTGACCACTGAGCCACGGAGGCCGTTGCCGAGAGCTTGATCGCGAGTTCTGTATATATAATAAGGTGGTAATGCCAGGAGAGAATTGGGTATATTATAAATGATATTGGGCATTTCACTCGATTCATAGCATGTTCTAAGGATTTAGGGTGAAGGAAAATCCGAGTGTAGAATATATACATTTTAAGACCAAACCGGGAGCAGTTGCGAAAAATGCAACTACACAGGCCCTCCGGCAGGAATTGAACCCACGACCTTGCGATTCTAGTGCAATGCTCTGACCACTGAGCCACGGAGGCCGTTGCCGAGAGCTTGATCGCGAGTTCTGTATATATAATAAGTTGGGTATAATATACCCAATTCTCTCCTGGCATTACCACCTTATTATATATACAGAACTCGCGATCAAGCTCTCGGCAACGGCCTCCGTGGCTCAGTGGTCAGAGCATTGCACTAGAATCGCAAGGTCGTGGGTTCAATTCCTGCCGGAGGGCCTGTGTAGTTGCATTTTTCGCAACTGCTCCCGGTTTGGTCTTAAAATGTATATATTCTACACTCGGATTTTCCTTCACCCTAAATCCTTAGAACATGCTATGAATCGAGTGAAATGCCCAATATCATTTATAATATACCCAATTCTCTCCTGGCATTACCACCTTATTATATATACAGAACTCGCGATCAAGCTCTCGGCAACGGCCTCCGTGGCTCAGTGGTCAGAGCATTGCACTAGAATCGCAAGGTCGTGGGTTCAATTCCTGCCGGAGGGCCTGTGTAGTTGCATTTTTCGCAACTGCTCCCGGTTTGGTCTTAAAATGTATATATTCTACACTCGGATTTTCCTTCACCCTAAATCCTTAGAACATGCTATGAATCGAGTGAAATGCCCAATATCATTTATAATATACCCAATTCTCTCCTGGCATTACCACCTTATTATATATACAGAACTCGCGATCAAGCTCTCGGCAACGGCCTCCGTGGCTCAGTGGTCAGAGCATTGCACTAGAATCGCAAGGTCGTGGGTTCAATTCCTGCCGGAGGGCCTGTGTAGTTGCATTTTTCGCAACTGCTCCCGGTTTGGTCTTAAAATGTATATATTCTACACTCGGATTTTCCTTCACCCTAAATCCTTAGAACATATTTTTAAAAGGGTTTGCACAGTAGGGTGTACGCCATCCTCGTTCCCAGGACTTATTCGTAGACTTTTTCGCTGTTATCTGAGCGATACTCTTCACTCTATTCACAGCGTTGTTTGACAGTTGAATATATATTTCCAACTTCCTGTTTTAGACAATAGCTTCCGCCCAGCCAATCACACGCTTCAATCGTTTTCATCTGACCGATTTTCCAATGTACCGGAGGCCCTGGGAACGAGGATGGGGACCTGGAGCCCAGTTATATATCAGTCGGTCAATCACTGGTATAAAAGACCCTCTTACCATCCGATCTATGGTCTTCATCATCTTCATCTTCATCGACGTCCTCTTCATCCTCCTCTTCGTCTTCTTCGTCGTCATCTTCCTCATCATCTTCATCATGATCATCAACCTCAACGTCTATCCCACTGGGGTCCTCATCATTCCCTTCATCACCAGCGTGATCCACACTGCTTTCGTTGCTTACTTCTCGATGGATCTCGATCACTACTGCATCTGAAGAAATAGATTAAACATCAGTAAGAAATAATAAGAAATTATAGAAACGACAGTGTTAAAAAAAGTTTAGATAAGTTTTATCTCGCAGCTAAGATTGTTTAGGACACTAGACAGAAGAGGTTACCTAATGACGGGCTTGTAAGAGGTCCTTCGTCATCGCTTTCGGCCACATGTTCGCTATCCATTTCAGATTGCCCTGTCACATTGCTACTCTCCGCCGTGTTTCGGGACTCGTTTTCCGCTATACCAACAAAAAGCGTTTTGAAAATAACCACCAATCATTAATACGTTAATAGCGATAACCATCAGATAAACGACACCATAACAGCAACCACTCACCCACCTACACACGTAAAAACGCACCGTCTGATCAGCTCTGATATCAGATCTGTTCAGAGAAATGTAGCGACCCTTGACACAGCCAGACAGCTACAGAATGTACCGGCGCTGATGTATAAACAATTAGTTAGAATTTCTAACAGACTGCGACAGCTCCGTAGACAACATACCTGTTCAGTCTGTTATATTAAACTGATACAGCGCTGACCGTGTCAGGCTGATACAGTTTGACAGAATCTGTTCTGAACAGTCTGTTGTAGCTGCAGGAATGATACAGTTATGATATCATAGGTGTATCATAGCTGATACTACAACAGGCTGTATCAAGGATCGCTACATTTTCTGAACAGATCTGACATCATTCTGCATCAGGTCTGACACAGAGTGTGCGTTTTTGCGTGTGTACTAGCAACCCACCAATCCATTTGCTCACCACCTACTCAAAAAACCCACCCAGCAATCCATCTACCTCCCACCTGCTCAACCACCTACGCACCCACCCGCTCACCTAAACATCCATCCACGCAAACCCACCCACATACGTACCGCACCTACCGCGCTTACGTACCTACTTACCTGCCCACCCAGCCATCCACGTACCTATCTTATCTTATCTTACCCTACCAACCACCTATACCCACCCAGCACCACCAATAAAGCCCTGTTTACACGACCAAAATTTAAGCGGGATCTGAGCCACATCTGACTTCAGGCGGGCTTAAAATGTCCGTGTAAACAGATCGGCGTAAATTAATCGCGATTAGTTTCACCTCAAGGAGGTGGATTAAACTGAGCACGAACAGTTAATCGCGCTTAACTTGGCCGGGTAAACGCAACGGGATTGAAAAACGCTTGCTATTAATACGGTGTTATTAATACGATAAAATGCATTTTTTTTGCCCTGCTGTAGAAGCTTCATCTCGCTATTATTTGTTCCTTTGTTTGTTTGTTTGTTTGTTTGTTTGTTTGTTTGTTTGTTTGTTTGTTTGTTTGTTTGTTTGTTTGTTTGTTTGTTTGTTTGTTTGTTTGTTTGTTTGTTTGTTTGTTTGTTTGTTTGTTTGTTCGTTCGTTTGTTTGTTTGTTTTAGCTATTACTCCTTCTCGTGTACCGATGTCTTCCGTTGTTCTTTGACGCACGCTACCCATACGAAGCTTCCCAAACCAATAATATAGCTCGTCCGCCATGTTGAATAATGGTGTACGTGATTTAGTAAGGCATTATTAAATGACCGTGTAAACGCACCAAGGTGGCGCATTTTAAGCACGCTTAACTTAACCGTGCTTAAATTTTGGCCGTGTAAACAGGGCTTAAGAAACCATAATTTCCATTACTAGGGCCAGGACTACTATACCCCACTGCTGCTAGTACCACTATATCCACCACTACTACCTCGACTTCCACTTGACTGTATCAACAGCACGGCAGCAACACAATGACTATAACCATACCTGACCTAACCCACACAGCGTACCTTCTTCTGAACCAACCATGTAACTATCTTCTGGTTCTCGTCGAACAGCGCGTCCCTCAATATGAAGACCTGAATCTAGAAGGAAACAAAAATAAACAACATTCCACCGTGCACAAACCTTTTGTTTTTCAAGGTGTTACTCCGAGTGTACCCTGCGAGTCAGAGCCCCTTTCCGACCTACGCAAGCTTCGGGGGAAAGTGGGCTCTGCCAACAAACTCGATCTTCGCCCCACGTTTGGGGCGAGTCAGTCAGGTTTTAAACTGGTCAAACAAGTTCTAGTTTATGAACACACTTTAACAGGAAAATAGCAAGTAACGCGTTAGAGCCTGGGCCCAAAATAGTATCTTGGCAACCGTTCACGCATGCTCAAAAAGAAATATCGCGTTTGTTGGCAGAGCCTACTTTCCCCCGAAGCCTGCGCACAGGAGCCCATCTTGGCAGCACTTGGGCACCTGTGGCGGACTCGAAAGACGCGCGGGGGACTGTGGCAGGGGATTTAAAAAAATACGGAAAACGGTTACCGGAAGCGAGGAAAAAACGGGGGGAAAGGGAGGGAGGGAGAGGAAAAAATATAAGGGATGAAACACCAAACGTTCGACGTGGAATGTGTTCCGCAAGTAGCCAGGACATCTCGTATCGTCGGGAGCCACCGTTGGAATACTGAAACCTACTGAAACTCAGAGTCAGATGAGTGTGCAATAAATCAATAATCCTGAGACTTCCCGCTTTATCCGAAAAGCTTATCGTAGGATTTCGTAGCTATCCGAAGTGTCAACGATGATGTAGTGTCCTAGCTACTTGCGGAACACATCTCTCGAAAATACGATATGTAATTTAGCTGCAAAATCACGGCTAAAAGGTGAGATTTTGCCTCATTTTGATTATATTTTGATAAATGAATCATTATCACAACTACTTCGCTCAATTGTCTTACAATTTTAATACCTATAGCCGCTTAAAACGATGTTCAAAACAAGGAAGAATTCGTGTTTCATCCCTTTATTATTTTCCTAAACACACCACGATCGAGTGTGCCACAGGGTACCCACGCTCTGCCAAGATGGGCTCCCTGTGGCCTGCGTAGGTCGGAAAGGGGCTCTGACTCGCAGGGTACTCCGAGTGACGAACCATACATAATGAGAAAACTCTCTTGACCCGGCTGGTATTTGAACCCGCGACCTTCGGTTTACTAGTCCGATGCTCTATCAACTGAGCTACATAGTCAAGTTGGGAGCTGAAGGTCGAATGATAATACTTAGGCTATTTGTTGTGGTTAGGGTATCGAAAAGATTGCGAGACCCACTGAGACTCGACGACAAATTTTGAAAAAAAAACAAATTCGACGAAATATTTCGGAAAAACCGCGAAAGGACCGGACGCGTCCTTTTGAGTCATTCCTTTTAAAGTGCTTATATCGCTTGTGGGGTTTTAACGTATTTAAATAGAGCAGAAAAAATCAGTTAATAAGTTATTTTGCCGGTTTTGATTTAGTCAAATAGTTCCTGACATATTGGCTTCTGAACATGCCAATTCTCAAAAAATTCCGTCGTTCATTTTAACACCTTGGGGGCCTGGGACTCAGGAACCTAAGCCGACTGTTTTCTTAGTGGGAACTCTCGTGCGTACTGGAAAACGGGTGTGAGCTCGATATTTCGATTTTTCAGTCAAATATATGTGTTTTTGTGAATCAATAAGCCGAAACGTAGTTGTTTTGGATTGACTCGTTCCTGAGTCCCAGGCCCCCAAGGTGTTAAAATGAATGACGGAAATGTTTGGCGAAAAGCCGAAATTGGCATGTTTAAAGGCTTATATCTCAGAAACTATTAAACTAAATCAAAAACGGCAAAATAACTTATTAACTAACTTTTTTTGATCTATTCAAATACGTTAAAAGCCCACAAGTGATATAAGCACTTTAACCTTGATCCATTCACTCACCTAAATCTCCAGCCATACAATGGCACTCCTGGTCGTCGGTTGCGTCAGTGCCAGTGACGTTTTCAGATCCTCCGAGAGGTGTAGCCACACTAGTTGGATTCTCTGCTCTCGTCTCTCCTACAATGTTTGACGTAGCGTCTTGGGTGCCCTCTTTTTTCTCGTTACGGACTGTACTCGGGTTGGCCGGGGGAGGAAGGTTCACAATGTTAGACAACTTCTCCAGAGGTTTCAAAAGACAGTTGATAGTCGCCACCACATTCGGACTGGAAAGATCAAGATGTTGAGAAACACGTGCGAGGTCGGAGACCACGCCCTTTTTCACGAACAGTTTGACGGTGTTGTTCTGTTGGGCAGCGGTGTTGCCATTTGGTTGATGCGCGCTAGAGTTCGAGTCGATTATTCCCAGCACTAGCTGGAACAACGCCTGTAGACGGATGTGTTTCAGTTGGGATTCGGGCATGGCCAGAGCACGGGCGAGAGAGTCTTTCAGTTCGTTGACCAGCAAAGCTTGGGCGTCTGGACTATGACTGCAGGCAGCTATTACTGTGAGTAATAGACGAGCACGGTGAGAGGTGTCACTAGATTCTTTAGATTGGTCAACCGGTAGTAAGTAGTCCATAACGAAGGCCAGAATAGGCATCTGAAATAAATATAAGATCGTGAGAATGTTTTACACGATGACCGCACAAAATCAAATAGCAGGAAAATATGACATTTGTTCCTGTAATGTTGAAGTAAAGCGGTTAAAAATTCTTGATGACTGCTTACACAAATTTTCCACAAATCTATAGCAGACAAACATGCAAACACACAGACATGCAGACAAACGGGAAAACAGACATATAAACAAACATACAGACAGACAGACAGACAGACAGACAGACAGACAGACAGACAGACAGACAGACAGACAGACAGACAGACAGACAGACAGACAGACAGACAGACAGACAGACAGACAGACAGACAGACAGACAGACAGACAGACAGACAGACAGACAGACAGACAGACAGACAGACAGACAGACAGACAGACAGGCAGGCAGGCAGGCAGGCAGGCAGGCAGGCAGACAGACAGACAGACATGCAGCTCAATGGTTAGAGCGTCTATCAAACCGTTTGTCTAACGCCTTCATTACACACCTGAGATTTGACTTGTTTTACAGGTTTCTGTATTTCGAACTCGGCAATGAGTTGTGCCACTCCAGAATAAGATTTCACTAGCTCACTCAATATCCCAAGTACAGTGTTCTTGTTCAGTAACGGTTTAGATTCATTGTCTAACTTCTCTTTATCGCCACTCTCCTTGCTCTTGTCTTTGTTCTCCTTTGAAGAACTTTGAGAAGACGATGACTCTCCATCTAAACACAAAAGAAAACAAATATTATCCATCAACAATTAAGAACCAAAACAAGGGTAATCTATTACCCTCGCCTAACTGAAACTTGGTAAAGGCAAACTAAATTTAAAGGACATTGGCAATAAAAATTAAGTTTGTCTCATTTGAAAGAACTCGTCAAATGGTATAAGAAGACTTTTTACAATTTTTCCGTATTTGTTTTGGTTTTGGAAATATTTCGACCAAACTCAGCGTGCTGTCCGCCATCTTAGAATTATTTTCGATATGCAAAATTATGCATGTGACGACATACCAGGGTAAAGTGAAATTTTAATCTTGCCAAACTTATGACATTATGAGCTAGAAATTCAATTTTTTGTTGCGCTATTTCCATTATCAATTAACCCACAACATTTCAAAAGCCTTCCGTGGAAATTTGGGCACCCACGGAGTAGTTTCATCAGGTTTACCCTACTGTCGTCAGACAGCACGCTGTCTTTGGCCGAAATATTTCCAAAACCAAAACAAATACGGAAAAATTGTAAAAGGTCTTCTTATACCATTTGACGAGTTCTTTCAAATGAGACAAACTTTTTTTTTTGCCAACACCCTTTAACGCTTTAAAACGAATGCCATACCTATTATCATATCTTCAATATCCTCAGAAGGCAAGGACTCGCCAGTGAGATGTCTCACCAGGGAAGGTGTTGGTCTTCCATCGAGAAGATCACCTAACTCTCCCAATGTTCGCCCTACTTGGCTTTGACTCGGGCCTTGACTAGACGCTTGACTATCACACGCCACCTCTTGTGTTACCGAGGCAACCGACTCCGGCGGCTTAGAAGCCTCGGGATCTCTGCACAAGGAATGCAACAGTTCGTAAACAACACTCCGAACGCTTTCCGAAACCTTGGGTAACTTGGGAGGTTTGTCAACGGGAACAGTATTAACCAGCACTGCCTGATTAGGAGGGATGGTGATCTCATTACCCAGCGGCCCGCCGCGCCTGATTTGCGCGGGTAGAGAATACCTCAAAGACTTGCGTAGGATTTCTTTGAAGAGTTCAGGCTGGCGGGTTGCAGCTGGGCTTAAAACCCTAAGGATGTAATTGATCTCTTTGGTTCCCAGTGAATTCGATCCGACACCGCTGGTCATGCTCCCGATGCCGTTGACAGCGGCAGAACGAATGACTTTTTCCATAGTGTGTCTCAAGGTCTCTTGATCTTCGACCACGTGTCTTAGAAGAAGGGTGATCAATAAAGCGAAACCCTCGAACAACGATGAACGTTTTAACTCGAGGATATGATGAGGACCACCAGAATCAACAAAGACTTGAGCAAGACGAGTGTCACGAGTAAGACGAACACACAGACGTACCACAGCATTCAATGTACTACTTTCAACTGGGATAGCCACGAGAGACACACAAGACCTGTGGAACGAAATAGAAATAGTAATGGTTATAATGATGATGGTGACGGTGATTATAATGGCAGTGGTGGTGATGATAGTGGTGATGATGATGACAGTGGTGATGATGATAGTGGTGGCGATGACAGTGGTGATGATGATAGTGGTGATGATGATAGTGGTGATGATGATAGTGGTGATGATGGTGGTGATGATCGTGGTGATGATGATGATAGTGGTGATGATGATGATAGTGGTGATGATGACGATAGTGGTGATGATGATAGTGGTGATGATGATAGTGGTGATGATGATGATAATGGTGGTGATGATGATAGTGGTGATGATGATAGTGGTGATGATAGTGGTGATGATAGTGGTGATAATGGCAGTGGTGGTGATGATAGTGATGATGATAGTGGTGATGATAATAGTGGTGATGATGATAGTGGTGATGATAGTGGTGATGATAATGGTGATGATAGTGGTGATGATGATAGTGGTGATGATGATAGTGGTGATGATAGTGGTGATGATGATAGTGGTGATGATAGTGGTGATGATGATAGTGGTGATGATGATAGTGGTGATGATGATAGTGGTGATGATGATAGTGATGATGATAGTGGTGATGATGATAGTGATGATGATAGTGGTGATGATGATAGTGGTGATGATGATAGTGATGATAGTGGTGATGATAGTGGTGATGATAGTGGTGATGATGATAGTGGTGATGATGATAGTGGTGATGATGATAATGATGATGAGTGGTGATGATGATAGTGATGATGATAGTGGTGATGATGATAGTGATGATGATAGTGGTGGTGATGATAGTGATGATGATAGTGGTGATGATGATAATGATGATAGTGGTGATGATGATAATGATGATAGTGGTGATGATGATAGTGGTGATGATGATAGTGGTGGTGGTGATGGTGGTGGTGGTGATGATGGTTGTTGTGGTGGTGGTGGTGCTGCTGCTAAGGATGGTTGTGGTGTTAATGGTAGTGCTGATGATGGTTGTGGTGGTGATAATGGTAGTGGTAATTGATGATGATGATGATGGTGGTGATAATGGTGTCGATGATGGTAATGATTTGTTGATGGTGGTGGTGGTACTGATGATGTTGGTGGTAGTGATAGTGGTTATGGCTTGCCAATGATAATGATGAAAATAATTGTAATTATCTAAGAGTTACCTTTGGGTGACTGTTTATTTGTCCCAACTTACCGTACAAGAAATTCTTTCTGTTCATGTTGTAAAGGTAGCAGTGGTATGGTTTCTTCATGTGAGACTTCTTCTGTTTTAAGTAATGCAAGACAACGTTCAATAATTAAGACTAACACTAACACCAACACCCACTGACACCAGCACCAGCACCAACACCAACACACACTGACACTACCACTACCACTACCACCACCAACATCAACATCAACACTAGCACCGACGCTGACACCAACGCTGACACTGACACCTGATTGCTAAAAGGACGTTTACTTATTTCTCTTTTTAATTGATATTTTACCTGTACTTGGTTTAACAGAAGGTGTTGTTGCTTCACCAGAGTTAGTGGCTTTCTTTTCTTCTCCTCCCACCTTATCTTTCTCACTGGCTGTAGCAGTAGCGGCAGCAGCAACGCCAGCAGCGACGGCAGCAGGAGCGGTGGCGGCAGCAGGAGCAGATGAGGTGATCACTTCCAGCATGACTGGTCGACGGTTAGCTGAATCTTCATTCACCTAAAAAACAACAATATTAATTTTAAATGAAAAGACAGACAAACAAACAAACAAACAAACAAACAAACAAACAAACAAACAAACAAACAAACAAACAAACAAACAAACAAACAAACAAACAAACAAACAAACAAACAAACAAACAAACAAACAAACAAACAAACAAACAAACAGACAGCCGGAACAACAGATTGATTGATTGATTCACTTTTTTGACAGACAGACAGACAGACAGACAGACAGACAGACAGACAGACAGACAGACAGACAGACAGACAGACAGACAGACAGACAGACAGACAGACAGACAGAGACAGACAGACAGACAGACAGACAGACAGACAGACAGAGACAGACAGACAGACAGACAGACAGACAGACAGACAGACAGACAGACAGACAGACAGACAGACAGACAGACAGACAGACAGACAGACAGACAGTTAATTCAGACTTTATATCTTAACCATCATCCACCCATCCTCCCTCCCTCTCCTCCTTCCTTCTCTACCTCCCTCTCCCCCTCCCTTCCTTTCGTCTTTCCCACTTCCTTCTCTCCCTCCCTCCCCTCCTCCCTTCTCTCTCTCCCTCCCCTCCTCTCTTCTCTCCCCTCCTCCCTTCTCTCCCCTCCTCCCTTCTCTCCCCTCCTCCCTTCTCTCCCTCCCTCCCCTCTCTCCCTCCCTCCCCTCCTCCCTTCTCTCCCTGCCTCCCTTCCCTCCTTCCTTCTCTCCCTCCCTCCTTCCTTCTCTCTCCCCCTCCCCTCCTCCCTTCTCTCCCTCCTCTCTCTCCCTCCCTCCTTCCCTCTCTCCCTTCCTCCCCCTTCCCCTCCTCCTTCCCTCCCTTCCTCCCCCCTCCTTCCCTTCCCTCCTTCCTTCTCTCCCTTACCTGTATCATTGTATCGAAATGAACAACATATCGCCTTCTTCCAGCTGTAAATCTGTGAATGAAAACAAAAAATCAACAGCCCCTCATAAACTGAGGCAACGACATGAAGCACACAACATGGAGCACACAACCATTACAACAAGAATCTCTGTATCCAATACATAGATCGCGAATGTCGACTGCGCATCAGAATGACTCGTTCTGAGTCGGGATAAAAATGAATTAACTTTATAACATCAGGCTAAAGCTGCAGTTTTCATTTGCATTTCATTTACATTTCTGAACTCATTGTACTGAATTCCTCAGCCCAATGTTATAAATTGAAATAAGTTTTATCCCGACTCAGAACGCGTCATTCTGATGCGCAGTCGACATTCGCGATCCATGTATTGCAGTACAAATAAATTGACTTGAGTTAAAGAGAGATAATATGATGTGAGGAAAGTAGACAAACCTTATAGAGGATTCGCCAGCTCGATAAGCTGTAGCAATAGTATTGTTATTGCCATTACTGTAGTTATGCCATCTTCCACTGCGATCATCAAACCATTTCCATACACTACCAGTACACTGCAATAGAAAAACATACATTTTCCCAACGCAATCATGTGAAATATATGTGGTTAAATATAGGATATATTTAAGTGAAGTTAACTACTGATGTAGTTGGCCTGCGGTTCCCCTTATTAGGGGAGTCCCTAACGTCACGTACGTTAAGGGGTTTCCCGCGCATTCGAGATTCATTGAGCGTCTGTTGCTTTGCTGCAAGTAGCGTCTTTGCTCAGCTTGTGCTCCCCCTTCGCCCTTTCCCCACCCGTGTTAGATACGAAGTATAGAATCCTATAGATCGTATATGTTATTCCATTGACTTGTCAGTGTGACTGGTGCCGGTGGTCTGCCTTGGCAGAGTTGTCATGGCAAACGCCTATTGCTTCTCTGATTACCCTAATTGCTATTGCTTAGTTTGCTGGCTATTTGCTCATGGCCCAATTGCTTACAGTTACTTTGCTTGCTAACAAGGCTAGATTGCTGACTAGCCTGGTCACCAACGGCACCTACCTCCAAACAACGCACATTCTGCAGTTAACCGGCGTATAACTGCGTATACGTTAACCTGAACAACTGCATGCAGATCTTTACCTTATCGTGAGTAAGCTTTCTGAGATGTGCTTCCACACTTCTTTCGTACAGGTCAACCAGAATTAACAACGGCGTCATCCAGCTGAAAGGAACCCAAAAACGTTCACTTAAACACTTGCTAACACTGTAACAATATGGCTGGCATGGTTGAACAACATTGTTAGATCAACACTGATGACTGATGCATGAAATATTACTGTCACAATATGGCTACCATGGGTGAACAATATTAATGTGGCTAAATGTAATTTAGGCAAGGTAAAAAAGGAGACAATGCTAGTCAGCAGACACTCACTATAATATGTGGGGATTATCTCAGCGCTCATCAAAGTCTTGTCAGCGTGGTCTGAGCTTGACTGGTTTGCGCGCGCTTATAATACGTGGTATTATCTCAGCACTCATCAAAGTCTTGTCAGCGTGGTCTGAGCTTGACTGGTTTGCGCACGCTGATAATACGTGGTATTATCTCACCGCTCGTCAGAGTCTTGTCAGCGTGGTCTGAGCTTGACTGGTTTGCTACGTGGTATTACCTCAGCACTCATCAAAGTCTTGTCAGCGTGGTCTGAGCTTGACTGGTTTGCGCGCGCTTATAATACGTGGTATTATCTCATCACTCATCAAAGTCTTGTCAGCGTGGTCTGAGCTTGACTGGTTTGCGCACGCTTATAATACGTGGCTCAGCACTCATCAAAGTCTTGTCAGCGTGGTCTGAGCTTGACTGGTTTGCGCGCGCTTATAATACGCGGTATTACCTCAGCACTCATCAGAGTCTTGTCAGCGTGGTCTGACTTGACTGGTCTGCGTGCGCTGATAATACGTGGTATTACCTCAGCACTCATCAAAGTCTTGTCAGCGTGGTCAGAGCTTGACTGGTTTTGCGCGCGCTGTTCATTGAGTTAATACGTGGGGATTCTTGCGATTATTTTTAATAGAGATCATTACGATAAGGTGATATAAGTTGTATATCCGTATATCCATGCAGTGAATGTGGTACGTTTGTGAGGATCTTGGTGTAATGTAACAGACGTTTGGTGGACGTTCGTCAAGCTCAATACCCTGCGAGTCAGAGCCCCTTTCCGACCTACGCAGGCTTCGGGGGAAAGTGGGATCTGCCAACAAACTCGATCTTCGCCCCAAGTTTGGGGCGAGTCAGTCAGGTTTTAAACTGGTCAAACAAGTTCTAGTTATGAAGACGCGTAAGCAGGAAAATAGCAAGTTAGACCCTGCATGGGTCCAAAATAGTACCTTGGCAACCGTTCACGCATGTTCAAAAAGAAATATCGAGTTTGTTGGCAGAGCCCACATTCCCCGAAGCAGGGGAGCACGGATGGCGTGTGCTGTTAGGGCGCTGCCTCTCACCAATAGTTAAGCCCGGTTAGACGGGGTTAGTACTTGGATGGGTGACCATCTGGGACAACCCCGTTCTCGAGCTTGGGACTCACGTGAGTAGAGTTTAGTTGGTCTCTGTGCTCCGAGGGTTTTTCGCCGGGTTCTCCGGTTTTCCTCCCTCCGTAAAATCAACACCTAGGGCTTAGTTGGGATCCGTATAGTGAAGAATAACCTTGGAAGGGACCTAGAGTCCTATTGTTACTTCTCCTGTTACCACCAGGTACAAATGTTGATAAATAAAAGCCTGCGTAAGTCGGAAAGGGGCTCTGACTTGCAGGGTACAAGCTCAAGTACTCAGAAAAGATTTCTGAGCCCCTGGCAGTGTCTCTTTACCTGGGAGTGGTTGGACTAACCCCAGCAATCTTCAAATCAATTAGACATCTCTGAACGACTCTTAACAATTTGATCAGTGTTTCTAGGATTCCAGAATCCATGATTAAATAAGCACAGGCTGACTTCATTTCCTTAAAAAAAAAACAAAGTTAAGAGAACCATGATTTCTAAAATTTTACAATTATTATGTAATAGATCAAACAGGAGTTTGAGTGTTTCATCAGGGGTTCCAAACACGAGAAAACAAATAAAAACCGAGGGCGTAGCCCCGGGGATTTTATTGTTTTCGAGTGTTTGGAGTCCCCTGATGAAACACGATAAGCGAGTGTTTGATCTTGCTTCTCAAACGAGTATTCGCATTGCGATTTGTGGTGTTTTCTTCATTGATTTCAATATGCAAATCAATACCGTAGCAGTGGTTGTAAATCGGATACAGCATCGTCCTGATTTACATAAACTTTAGCTTCAATTTTCTCGGCTAAAACAGACCTGTATCCCCCAAAAAGTTTGTGAACTTGATTACTTAGATGCATTTGTATTTTAAGAAAGATACAGCATTCGTAACCGAGCTGTATCTGATTTACTACGGCTCGCTTGCAGCTCGCCTTGTAAATCAGATACAGCTCGGCTGCTCATGCTGTATCTTTTACTTATACCTCTAACACCAGACTCAAGAAATGCAGCATAGATTTCAGCAAACCAGCTTCTGGTCTTTCACACAACTCAGCCACCTGTCCAACAGCATTTTCATTCTTGCAGTCCACAGCTTCATAAAGTGTGCATAAGATTCCAGTGGCTTCGTGAATCTAAAGTTAAGATAAAGTCTTGTATCAAGAGCCTTGTTCATAGAGTCCAGTTCAAACAAGACTGTTCTAAAAATCGGGTATATTATAAGTAATATTGGGCATTTCACTCGATTACATAGCATGTTCTAAGGATCTTGGGTGAAGGAAAATTCGAGTGTAGAATATATACATTTTAAGACCAAACCGGGACCAGTTGCGAAAAATGCAACTAACATATGTTCTAATACTCATATGTTCTAAGAAGTTAAAGGGATACTCCATGCCCAAAACAAGTCTTGTTCAAATAAAAGACTTATGTGACCATACCTCCGAATGGCTATTAGTTTCCTTCAAATATTTTTAGTCTGGGAGAAATTTGACTTTGTTTGCCGTATTTTCCATA
>OZ036004.1:7811467-7951467 GCA_964035015.1 Corallium rubrum
TTGTTTGTTTGTGTGGTTTTCCCTTCGATTTTATCTCCACCCAAGAACACCCTTATTAGTTATAAGTATTAGAACTAACAGAACTTTTTATACAAACATCTTTCCTACACAGGGAGAAATGCATGCCCGCTGCAATGCCTTTATGTTAGGTCTATTCACAAAATTGCAGCGACTCCTTACACACTCTACAGCAGTATCACTAGAAAACATGCAGCTACAGTATGATACCATATCTGTATCATACCTGCATGAAAATGACCATAACAATAACACGTTTTACTCTGTCCTTACCTTGCTCAATATCTCCCCAATAACTCGATCTCTCCAATCCTTGCCATTGCGTCCAGAAATAGCGACTATCAAATCACACGCTTTATAAACAGCCTCAGGAATTTCGCTGACCACAGCCAGACATCCAGGTAACATGTTGGCTGCAAAGTTATCGATAACAGAACTATCCAAAGTCTCCTCTTGTTCTTCAACTTTGTCACTTGTTGTTTGCTCATCATCAACATTTTCGTCTGGTTTGGGTTTGGGTTCCTCTGTGGCAGCTGCAGGTGGCTATAGAAGAAAAAGTAGACGTAGATCTACTGTTGTTGTGTTGCAATGAAATAAACTAGACATATAAGCATCCTCGTTACCGAGTCTCCTAACCCGATTTATCATAAGGTACACTGTCAGGCAAGGCAGGAGAAGGGTGTGTAGGGTGGGACAGGGTAAGGCAAAGCATGGCAGGGCAAGGCAGTGTAATGCAAGGCAGGGCAAAGCAGGAAAGGAGAAAGCAGGGCGGGGGGGGGAAGGGGGGGACAGGGCAGGGTAAGGCAGGACAGGGCAAAGCAGGGCAGAGCAAAGCAGGACAGTGCAAAGCAGGACAGTGCAAAGCAGGGCAGAGCAAAGCAGGACAGGGCAAAGCAGGACAGGGCAAAGCAGGGCAGTGCAAAGCAGGGCAGAGCAAAGCAGGACAGGGCAAAGCAGGACAGGGCAAAGCAGGGCAGTGCAAAGCAGGGCAGAGCAAAGCAGGACAGGGCAAAGCAGGGCAGAGCAAAGCAGGGCAGAGCAAAGCAGGACAGTGCAAAGCAGGACAGTGCAAAGCAGGGCAGAGCAAAGCAGGACAGTGCAAAGCAGGGCAGAGCAAAGCAGGGCAAAGCAAAGCAGGGCAGAGCAAAGCAGGGCAGAGCAAAGCAGGGCAAAGCAAAGCAGGGCAAAGCAGAGCAGGGCAGAGCAAAGCAGGGCAAAGCAGGGCAAAGCAAAGCAGGGCAAAGCAAAGCAGGGCAGAGCAAAGCAGGACAGTGCAAAGCAGGGCAGAGCAAAGCAGGGCAGAGCAAAGCAGGACAGTGCAAAGCAGGACAAAGCAAAGCAGGACAAAGCAAAGCAGGACAGTGAAAGCAGGGCAGAGCAAAGCAGGGCAAAGCAAAGCAGGGCAAAGCAAAGCAGGGCAGAGCAAAGCAGGACAGTGCAAAGCAGGGCAGAGCAAAGCAGGGCAGAGCAAAGCAGGACAGTGCAAAGCAGGACAAAGCAAAGCAGGACAAAGCAAAGCAGGACAGTGAAAGCAGGGCAGAGCAAAGCAGGGCAAAGCAAAGCAGGGCAGAGCAAAGCAGGACAGTGCAAAGCAGGGCAGAGCAAAGCAGGGCAAAGCAAAGCAGGACAGGGCAAAGCAGGACAGGGCAAAGCAGGACAGGGCAAAGCAGGACAGAGCAAAGCAGGGCAGTGCAAAGCAGGATAGAGCAAAGCAAGACAGGGCAAAACAGGGCAGAGCAAAGCAGGGCACGACCGGACGAGACGAAACAATGTCAATTAACAAAAAGTTGACTAACCTGATCGACAGCCATTGGAAAGCTCTCCCCAAGAGACAGAGCAATGGCTTGCATCATTTGATCTTCTTCAGACATCTCAATAGTCAAACCAAGCTGCTGTGAAAAACCCCCAACATGTATCAGAAAAGGGAAAAAAACACCAGTTCCCCGAAATGCTTAAAACATAAACCTAAACCTTAGGGTAGTATATCTAAGAATTTGATGAATGATCACATCGTTAACTATTTATTCCCTCTCCCTCCCCAACCCCCTCTCTCCTTCTCCCTCGTTCTCCTCCTCTCTCCTTTCCCTCCTTCTCTTTCATTCCCTCCCTCCTTCCCATCCGCTCTGTTCTGTCCTCTGCCTCCCTCCTTCATGTCCTGAGGATCCTCTCCTCTCCTTCCCTTCTCATCCGCTCTGTCCTTTCATCTCCCTCCCTCCTTCACGTCTTGAAGATCCTCTCTTTCCTTCCCTCTCCTTCCTTCCTTCCTCCCTCCTTCCCATCCGCTCTGTTCTTTCATCTCCCTCCCTCCTTCACGTCTTGAAGATCCTCTCTTTCCTTCCCTCTCCTTCCTTCCTTCCTCCCTCCTTCCCATCCGCTCTGTTCTTTCCTCTCCCTCCTTCCTCCACCTGAAGATCCTCTCTCTCCGTGCCTCTCTCTCCCTCCTTCACGTCCTGGGATTCCTTCCTCCCTCCCTCCATCCTTCCCATCCACTCTGTTCTTTTCTCTCCCTCCTTCACGTCCTGGGAATCCTCTCTCTCCCTCCTTCACGTCCTGGGAATCCTCTCCCTCCCTCCTTCACGTCCTGGGAATCCTCTCTCTCCCTCTTTCACGTCCTGGGAATCCTCTCTATCCCTTCCTCTCTCGCCTCCTTTCTTCCTTCTTTCCCATCCACTTCGTTCTTTCCTCTCCTTCCTTCACGTCCTGAAGACCCTTTCTATCTCCCTTCATCTCCCTCCCTCCCTCCTTCCTTCCTCCCTCCCTCCTTCCCATCCCCTCTATCCTTTCCACTCCCTCCTTCCATCACATCCTGAGGATCCTGTCTCTCCTTTCCTCACCCTCATTCTCCCTCCTTCCCATCTTCTCTCACCTTTCCTCCCCCTACCTCACTTCCCTCCCAAAGTCTCCTTACCTCCCCCCCCCCCCCTCCTTTCACCCCTCATCCTCCCTCCTTTCCCTCTCTCAATCTACTCACTTGGTTGCCTGGTGTCGGAGCTGGTGCCCGAGTGAGAACATATTCCGTCGCCTGTTCAATCGTAGCAGTATTCAAAAGTGCATTCCTTGCATGCTGACGAGTGAAACCCATATCAACCAATTGCTGGAGATGTTCTTCGTTGACGTCTTGTGGCTCCGCGGCTGCTGGACCTGAAGGTGGAGCAGTAGTAGAGCCGCTCGTTGCGGACGTCTCGCCTTTGTTAGCTTTCTCGTGCGCCTTCATCATCTTCTCTCCCTCAATTATATGACACAAGATTGCTAGCAAGGATTGTTTCATGTGAGCACCGTACGTCTTGGCAGGTTTGTGGTCCCACAAGCTCATCACAGCTGAAAAAGCACGCTAAAGGACAGAAAAGACGGTGGAATTAAAGTGTCTATAGACTCAAATAAGATATTACGGATACGGATTCTATACTAGTATAACCAAAGTTAGTGAAATTGCTGCCGTCCTTCGTGGGTCGTTCCCCACCGCACGCTTGCGACACACGCGGTTTGTGATACGATGCAGGCACATTGCCGACCATTCGATACTTGTCTTCACAAAAAATTGTGTCGCCTTGATGGATGCTACCAAAAACGGGAAATTGAACAACAGACATATAATCTTAATATCCAAACTCTTGCGGCTTACACGTGTAAAAGAACCATTGTTATTGGGCAAACAATTACCTGCCTGTGATTGGAGCGGCCGCATCAAAGCATTCCATGCGGTCGAAATCATTCGGACAACAAATCGACTATATATTCCGATTAGTAAGCTGCTAATAAAGTGAATAGTTGAATACCAAAATATTTTCTGACTTGACCTCTTTGTTGTTATATTGAGGTTTGTATTTCCAAAATGGTAATGAGGATGACGTCAATGTAGGCAATTTTGTGTGTTTTTTTCTTTTCTTGTGATAAACCGCTTGAAGATTTTAATGAAAAAATGATAAAATACAGAATATACTATTGAAGTTTAACATGTGAATTGGGTAATATTTCTCGTGTAACAGAACATTGTGTATGCAAATTATGTCTAAATAGACGTCATTCTCACTACCATTTTGGAAATACAAACCTCAATATAACAACAAATAGACCACTTTCATAAAGGCCTTCACTTTAAATATTCTTTTATGTACATCTAAATGAGTCTTTCTGGTCTCGTTATGAAGCAAAGATTCTTTGGAATTGCAGACACACAAATGAGGCCAGAAAGGCTTATTAAGATGCACATAAAGCGGCGGACCGGAATCCCGAAGGTGCGACTTCAAATCCCGCTCGAGTCAGCCGAAATTTTTCGGTTGACTTTAGCAGTGTAAGACATCATGAAAAATTTTCTCATGTTTCTGAGGATGATTCTGTAATAGAATTGAAACACTGCACGTCCTCACGGATAAGCGTTAAGTTGTCGCGAGAATATCTCGTGCACTTAAGTTGGATAGAACTCGCCTCCAATCCCTGTGCGGCTCGATAGCTCAACAGGTAGAGCGGCGGACCGGAATCCCGAAGGTGCGAGTTCAAATCCCGCTCGAGTCAGCCGAAATTTTTCGGTTGACTTTAGCAGTGTAAGACATCATGAAAAATTTTCTTGAATGAGATGCTGAATCTTTGAAAGAAAATATAGTTCAATATTCTTTTTGGGCACAGCAGACGTTTTAAGAAGACATAAAGACATTTTTCAGCATGTTTGGTCCCTTAGTAACGGCAGATTTCTTTTGTTTAGCTGACTTCATTTTATGAACCAGTGGACAATAAGTTGCACCCAGGCGTAGAGTTTTGTTTTCGTCTAGGGGGGCTGAAATGCTGAACAGGGCCTTTCTAAGAGTTTTCTCGTGGGGGGCGTTTACAAAAAGGGACTCTTCTAGGGGGGTCCAGGGGCATGCCCCCCTGGAAATTTCTGAAATTTAGAGTCTTGGAAATGCCATTTCCTGCATTCTGAGGGGTGATTTTTAAGAACACTGAAGGTCATGAAATGTCATAAACACTAGTTAAAATACAACACATTTCAACAATTTTTCGATGTTGTGTTTACTGGGTTGACTTATCACTGTATATGGGTGCTTTTGGCTGACAGGAATGAGGCTGTAACAGTTACTTTAGCCAAACGAGTAACCTATAATTTGTGAATGGTGATTGATGAGTCAGTTGCTGCAAAATTTCGGGGGGGGGGGGCTCAGCCTCCCCATTGAGATTTCTCTGGGGGCTAAAGACCCTCAGCCTCCCCCCCCTCCCCCCCCAAACTTTACGCCTATGGGTTGCACTATCCAGTCTTCTTTTGAGATCAGTGGTACTTACCGATTGCGTGCTCATAAGGAACACACGTGGTTTAAACGCTGCTCCTTCTCCAGCTATGAACGAGTGAGGAGAGTCCGTGATTAGTTTCGGATTGACAAGCTTCTCCATCAGGACCAGCCATGCATTAACAAACTCATCAGAACTTTGTGGTACTGTCTCACTGCTACTACTGCTTTCTCCTTCAACTGACGCCTGCTCACCCACACGGTTCATTACCCACTGGAAGCGATCAAACAGAGCACGGTGACCTCCTGAAGACACAAGTTGTTGAAGCATTAGGTGATATGGATTTTTACGATCGTCGAACAACATCGGGTGGACAAAACCCAGAGAACATATATAGAAGGTTAAGTTAAGACGAGGTAGTAAACATTTCTCAGGCTCCTTCCAGGACAGACCATGCATCAAAAGTTTAGCCAGTTGAGAGGCGATCAATCTTGCGGGTAATGTAGGCATGGAGGGCACTACCACGTGCTGTGGCCGTCTTTGCCGCTGACCAGAGCCAACGGCCAGTCGGACCAAGAGTGAGAAGAACTCGGCGAGGGCGCGACCTAGTTTGGACGACGCGGCTAGAAGTTTTTTAAGCAGCCGAAGCTTGGCCGAGGATTTCGTCTTCGATTTCTCAGAATCGGAGCTGGTGCTCGGCTCGTCGCTTGACGACGGCTGGTTATCGGAAATGGCCGACTCATTGTCGGCTTCTAAAAGCTCAGATAATTTCTGAAGGTCTTTCTTGAGCAGCTCACATTCGTCCGAAAGCTTCTCTTGAGTACATAAGACTAATAGTACCGAGCTCTCCCACACTAGGGCGGAGTACAAGTGACAGAGTTTCTTGAGGGTTTCAATACCAAGTTCAGCTCCCCAGTGGTTAATACATACAGTCCGTACATCATTCTGTCCAGCTCTGCAGATATACGTAAACATGTTGACATAAGATTGCGTCGCTGCCATGGCGTGGAGGAGTGGTGTCTGTTGAGACGAGTTCATTGCAATAAACGGCTTTGGGCATTTGATAACCTCCTGAAGCAACAGTGATTGTCCTGATTGAGTTAAACTATTATTGAGCGGTTCCAGAATCTTCAGAGTCTCCGTCAAATGTTCTAGCCCTTGTTGAAGCAACTGATGCTCTTGGCACAGGACGAGAATTGATCGTCCTACAGTCCCGATGGCTTGACATGCTGACGATGAGGGGAAGTCCAAAGGAAGGTTTGGTAACCCTAGGATTTTGATCAGTGGTTCAAGGCCATTCTGTCTGACGAATTCACGGCAGTGGTCATCAGTCGAGTTGTGACTTAAGATAGCGTCGACAAACTTAACCTAGAAAGAAACGTATTGAAAATTGAGATGGTTTTATTAATTACATAGTTTTCTTAATATGTTGTGTTTAGAATTCTTAGATCTTGTTTTTTTTTAAATGTAAATTAGGCCTAATTTTGATGAATTTAGATGATTACTTACATTATTGTAATACTCGTACTCGTCGAGCTAAAACTGGTTTAGCTTTAAACGTTAAACACTGTAAAACATCACTTTATCGTGATTCATACTTTAATAGAATAGTCCATTTGTGGAATGCTATCCCCAGCACTATTCAAACTTGTGAGACAATTTCAAGTTTTAAAAAGCAACTTACGGCTTTTTATGTTGAAAGACTAAATTCGCTATTTGATGGGGACAATATTCGTACTTATAAACTTGTCTGTCCTAACTCCTAAATGTCATCGTATAAATGTTATGTCTGTTTGTTCTTGTAAATTATACATTTTGTGTAATATAATGTCATTATTATCATGTATTAGGTTATTTTATTTTTATTTTGAGTGATGATCAGGTGTACTATCTAGTATGGGACCTCGTGTCCTTTTGTAGTTGTACCTGCCTCTTGGCAAATTTAATTCATTTACATATTTCAAATCATTAATAATTCATGAGGAAAACACCAAAAAATGAGCACCGTGTAAGCATAGTCAATCGAGAAATGGTCTGGAAACTCGGCAAACTTCAAAGCGCCTATAATGAGTTGTGATTTTATGTTGAACCGTACCTTACACCGTGCACATCCTTTGTTTTAGGTTTATTAATATTTAAATAGCACGGTTGAGTGATTGAACTGAAACGTTGCTATTGGACAATTCGTTCATTATACTAAAATACAATGTGTTCAGTGACCGTGCGCCGTGCACAAAAATGCATAAAGGCGAACAAAAAAGATAGACCAAAGACTTTGGCTGAGTTTCCAGACCATATCTCGATTGACTATGGTGTAAGTGCTTTGGATATCGGAGGAAGAAATTACATAAAGGGCTGGGGGGGCTAATCATCCTTACTTGCAGTCAGTGGCTGAATTGCGAAGGACGCTGATCAACGTGGCCGTGTCGAGGCATATCAAAGGCGCTCCAAGCAGCCGCCATACGACACAGTTCAAACCACGGATCACAGCTATGAATCTATGATGGAGGTGTTCATTTTACAGAGGGAGGAAAACCGGAACACCGCGCAAAAAAACCCCGAAGCACCAAGACAAACCTATATTTCATGCAATATGTACTGTGTTGAGTTGTTATACACTTGTGAGTTGCCCTCATGTTGTTTTTTTATACCAGATAGGTGGAAAATGTACACTACGCAAATTCACAGGGGTGTTGGTGGCACAGTGGTTAGCGCACGTGCCTTTCACCTCTGCGACCCGGGTTCAATTCCTGCTCTCAGCAGTTATCTGATTAAAATTTCACCTTGGCCACATGTGAGAAGAGTGCTTCCAGTTTGACTCTACCAAACATCGCAGGTTTCCTCCGGGACCAATGAGGGATGGCCCTTAGGACCTCTAGGGAGAACAGTTAGGTACTAACTGATAGAGCTATCCATATAAATAAGATTAGTTTAGTTTATTAGTTTAGTTTAGAAGGGGCTGATGGAGCCTATACAGCAGAGTAAAGTTTATTAAAAAAATATTAAATACCACGTTTAATATGTAGTCGGTGAGCGGAACAAACTTTTTCTTGTCAGCAACCGATTCACTACAAAAAAAAGATTAAATATAATTATCTCATGACAGAGACAAACCTCCATAATTCATTCGATGAAGACAACTTTGCAGAGGCAACCTAATGCAGCTAGACTAGGAGAACGAAAACCTTCATTACAAACCTTGAATCGTGTTCCTCCTGCAACTTCACTTTAGCTTCAGGCTTACAGACAGGTAAACGATCTTCGTCATATTCCTCCTCGTCTGAGACAGGTTCGTCTTCGTGACCAGCGGCTTGGCCGAGGGGACTGGGATCGTTTTTTGAGGTCTTGACACATGTTACTTTAGGATCGGAACCAATTTCACAAACTTCTTGAAGCAACTAAACAATGGAGGTCATACATGGAGGCGTCATCAGGGTTCATTTCAAATGCATTTTTTTTCAAAACATCTAGTTGTGATTACTACAACAACATGAACGTCAACAGCAGCAACAACAGCAACAACAACAACAACAACAACAACCGTAGCAGCAGAAGCAGCAGCAGCACCACCACCACCACCCAACAACAACCGTGGCAGCAGCAGCATCACCAACATCACCACCACGACCAACCGTAGCAGCACCACCACCACCACCAACAACAACAGTAGCAGCACCACTACCACCAACAACAACCATAGCAGCAGCACCAACACCACCACCACCAACAACAACAGTAGTAGCAGCAGCAGCAGCACCACCACCAACAACAACCGTAGCAGCAGCAGCAGCACCACCACCACCACCACCAACAACAACAACCGTAGCACCACCACTGCCACCACCACCACCAACAACAACCAACAGCCATAGCAGCAGCACCACCACCAACAACAACCGTAGCAGCACCACCACCACCGCCACCACCACCGCCACCACCACCACCACCACCACCACCACCAACAACAACAACAACAACCACCAACAGCCATAGTAGCAGCACCACCACCAACAACAACCGTAGCAGCAGCAGCACCACCACCACCACCACCAACAACAACAACCATAGCAGCAGCAGCAGCAGCATCAAAACCACCACCAACACCAACAACCATAGCAGCAGCAGCAGCATCATCAAAACCACCACCAACACCAACAACCGTAGTAGTACCACCAACAACAACAATAACAACAACAGTACCACCACCAACACCAACACCAACACAACCAACATCTTTATGTGAAGACGTGTAAACTTTCTGGTTTAGAGCATTCTTACCTTAATAATGGCTTTCATTGCATCTGTCTTTAACATGGGTTGATGCCGCATCAGTTCATCCATAGCTGTGCCCAAACTGGAAGCAGTATCACCTACAGATAAACACACGGTTAATACCAACAAGATAAAATAATGAACACTTTATATACATACATTTTCCATTGACATGTGAAGTTAAACCAATGTACCAAACTAAGACGTTTTCTCTTACCCAAAGCATCGGAGCTTCTCCGTCTTCTCATTGCTGGTAAGTAGTCAGGAGAGAGCAAGACTTTAAAAAGTTTATCAAACGGTTTACACGCCATGAATGCTTGAAGACCACGATTGTTTAAACACAGGGCACTCAGAATATTGGGTAAAAAAGCAAGCACCTCACGAGTGGCCGGGATCTGAACGGAAAAGAGAATTCTACTTTTTAATACAAACTTTATTCACAAACAAAAGAAAACTAATTCTTTAGGATTTTCAGTTTAGAGTCAGTAAAGTTTTCTTAGTTCTTGCTGTACAAGCTGTCCTAAGTTGTTAAAACGCTGAGCTCTACACGACAGTCGGTCCGCAAGAATCCTATTGGGCAGGCTGCAGGTTCGAGTTCCACCTAGAGCTAACAACTTGCAACAGCTTGGACAACAGGAACTGAGAAAACTTTAAGAAAACAATATATAACTCGCCGTTATAATTGAATAGTTTCACAAAAAAACTATTGAAAGCGAACTACTCACGTCCTTTACTACCAATGATTTGAGAACTACTCCAGTTAGATCTTTATCTTGAAGCGACGAGAGTAATGAAGGTTCGTGAAATACATAGACAGTAACCACATCAGTAGCTAAAATATAACAAAAGACAGTATTGTTTAAGATAACAGTCGAAATATAGTAAGGTTAGATAAACTGCCGAAACAGAGAACGTAGGAATCTAATGTTTCGAGCGAAGGCCCTTCGTCAGAGAGAAACGTGATATAGTAAGGTTAGATATACTGCGGAAACAGAGAACGTAGGAGTCTAACGTTTCGAGCGAAGGCCCTTCGTCAGAGAGAAACGTGATATAGTAAGGTTAGATATACTGCGGAAACAGAGAACGTAGGAGTCTAACGTTTCGAGCGAAGGCCCTTTTCTCATACCACGACCTGCTCCCAACGTGACATGTACTAGTAAATCGAAGGTCACGAGTTCGAATCCCAGCCGTGGTCTAGTAGAACTTTTTTCTACTTACCCAGTATGGTTCATCACTCGGAGTAACACCTAATATCATTAGTTAGTTTCAGAAATTGCAGCTTGATGTTAGTAATAATTGTCAGTTGTTTGCTGTACAAGCTGTGTTAGTTAGTAATACTCAGAAAAACTCTGAGCTCTAAGCGGGACTCGAACCCACAACCTTCTGAATGCTAGCCAGACGCTCTAACCATTGAGCCACTAGAACTCAGATAGCGGAGCAAGGTATACCTTAGACTGTGCCCAGTCCTCTAGGAACGAGTATTAACCGCTCGGTTACAAGTACTTGTTGGTCTACAAGTCGCGTTGTAACAGTAAGTTTACAAACTAACTAACACAGCTTGTATTACTAACTAATACAGCTTGTACAGCAAAAAACTGACAATTATTACCTAATATCATTATTCTCGACATGAGTTCACTGTCTCACAATAATTACCCCAACAACATAAGACATAGTCAATCGAGATATGGTCTGGAAACTCAGCTAAAGTCTTTGGTCTATCTTTTTGTTCGCCTTTATGCATTTTTGTGCACGGTCACTGAACACATTGTATTTTAGTATAATTGTATTTCAGTTCAATCACCCAACCGTGCTATTTAAATATTAATAAACCTAAAACAAAGGATGTGCACAGTGTAAGGTACGGTTCAACATAAAATCACAGCTCATTATAGGCGCTTTGAAGTTTGCCGAGTTTCCAGACCATATCTCGATTGACTATGCATAAGATGAAGAGTTAAGTCTCTCGATATTGAAGAAACTAGATTTCAGTTTTGAAATATCAAATATAAGCACCATAATTCCATGACCTACTCCCAACTTGACCAGTGATGGATCCAGCTTGATCTGGTACACACGTAAAAACGCGCAAGCTGTTACATCCCTGCAAGCAAGTTGTTACAAGGCTGTTCAACAGGCTGTCACCGTCATGTGTTCGCACTTGCTGTCCCATTCTGTTAACATGTCTGTAACAGGTTGTTGACAACTTGTAACAAGGCTGATGACTCCAACAGACTGATGACAAGTTGTTCCAACAACCTGTTACCGCTCTGCACTCAACAAGTTGTTAACAGGTTGATGCTAACAAGGTTGTAGCAGCTTCTTGAATGAACAGTATTTTTACAACCTGTTAACAGCCTTGTTACAAGCCGTCATTACAAACCTAACAGGGACCTTACGATGCTAGGACGACGACGGCGGTTAAAAAGCAACATAAATTCTATAATTAAAAAGTCACGGCTAAATGACTACTATATTTGGAGCTAGTTTAATGGCTTCCAAAATGACCCAGTACTGCTAAAAGTCAATCTTAAGCAACAGTTCTCATCTTTTGGCCGTCAACGTCGTCCTGAAAATGCTCTAAGTGGCGTTGTAAAAAGAACGAGGACACAGAATAAAGACTATACAGAAGGGCCACTTAGCGGTACAACGTGTCCTCGTATTTTTATGCAAAAATATGCAGTTTACTGGCTAGGACAGCCAGTTCAGCGTGCTTATTGGCCAGAACATGCAGTCTACTGGCTGAGCAACATGCGTAATGCGACATGCGCGGAGACAAAAACTTCAAAGGTTCCGACCCGAGTGGCCCTTCTGTATAGTCTTTATTCTGTGACGAGGACGTTGATGAGATTACTCTAGGGACTAAAAATTATTCATTCTCTTTGTTTCACAACTATAATTTTTTTGTTTAAACGACGTCGTCGTTGAAATTGCCGTCGTACTTCGTAAGGTCCCTAATATCATCATGAGTTCGCAGTCCTACGATAACTATAATTATTCCAACAGTAAGCGTCTTACCTAGTAGATACAACGCTGGACCGTAATATTCCACATTGCTGATTACGTACTTCAGCGACGTAGGAAGAGACCCATCCATTACTGGTTGAAAAACAAAAAAGAAAGAAATCATTAGCTAGAGCCCTAGTCCTGGGACCATGGTCCAACCTCGTACCCAGGGTCTTATCTCCGCTCGCCACCGCCCCCAGTGGGCGGAGCAGCGGAGATAAGACCCTGGGTACGAGGTTGACCATGGTCTTGGAATACTAACTGGAACCATGTGACGTCATCAAATCCAAGATGGCGACGCCTGCAGACCTTTCCGCATGAAGTGAATAGATCACGATGCATGTGATCTTTCTTTTCGACTTATATCTCGCGTTCTCGGTATATAACCTATATATATATATATATATATATATATATATATATATATATATATAGGTTATATACCGAGAACGTGGGATATAAGTCATATATTGAGCCGAAGGTCCCGAGGGTCAATATATGACTTATGTCCCAAGTTCGAGGTAACAGTTTCGATCAAGATTTTTCGAGTTTTGTCGACAAGTTTTATCCAATTATATTTATGCACGGGATATAACCTGTATTTATATCACGATTGAGTCGGTTTTCTTTGATGTGCCGCGGGATATATACAGGTTATATCCCGTGAATAAATAATTAGATAAAACTTGTGGATATAACTCGAAAAATCTTGATCGAAACTCTTCGAAATTGACGAAACCTTGTTCGAAAACCTCCTCAATCGTGATATAAGTCGGTTATATACCTCGAACTTGGGATATAAGTCATATATTGACCCTCGGGACCTTCGGCCCCTCGGGTCAATATATGACTTATATCCCGCGTTCTCGGTATATAACCTATACATACACCGCGGTACATCAAAGAAAACCGACTATCGTGATATATATATATATATATATATATATATATATATAAACAATCAGTGTAGCTTGTAACAATCTAGATGTGAGAACACCACTTCTATATACCCACGCAATTACCAGTGACAACTGTGGGATACTATAAGTACTGCCGCATCTATAGAGAGCATGGTATAGGTCCAAAATGATCAAACTGCCACAAGGGTAGAGTTTAATGAGAGTGAAATGCCAAATGTTATTTGTTTCAACGTTACCTGTCCTTACGCTGTCGCTAAATGATGGATCCAAGATGGCCTTTTTGAAGAAGTTCAGAATGGATTTTAGTAAAGCGGCTCTTTGGGGTATTATCTGTGATTTACTGTGTTTCGTGAAATCTGGTGGAGAGTTAGTTCCATCTCCGGTACACGCTTTGACATCATCAACGTCCATGGCACTTGTATGTGCTTCGGATGTACTAGTGCTACCACTGGCCACTACTTATAAAAGAACAAAAAACAAAATTCACGTTAATAAAAAAATATGCAAAAATCCACCTGAGTTTGCTGAAGAGTTAAGTCTCTCGATATTAAAGAAACTAGGAAAATTTTTGAATTTTGGGTCTCTGAAACGGCATTTCCTGCATTTTGAGGACGCTTTTCTCGTATTTTCGGTTGCGGAAATTTTTATTTTGGTCTCGCATTATTTAAAATTATTTAAAATTTATCATAATTATATTCAGCCTAGCTGACGCCCGGGCCCACTGCTAGAAGCCTCTGAGTCTCGCCAGATTTGCGGAGAATTGTATTGCGTACTACAACAGACGATTAATTATCTGTTTATCTAATGTCTAACCTAGTATTAGAGGTCTCACAAAAAGAGCAGGGGTTGCAACCATCCCCCCCACCCCACTAGTTGCGTGCCTGATTAGCCGAAGGTCGCGGGTTCGAATCCGAGCTGCGGTCGGATGCAGTTTTTCTCTATTCGCCCAGTAGAGCGAGTAGAGTGGAGTAGAGTAGAGTAGAGTAGAGTAGAGTAGAGTAGAGTAGAGTAGAGTAGAGTAGAGTAGAGTAGAGTAGAGTAGAGTGGAGTGGAGTGGAGTGGAGTGGAGTGGAGTGGAGTGGAGTGGAGTGGAGCGGAGCGGAGAGGAGAGGAGCGGAGCGGAGCGGAGCGGAGCGGAGCGGAGCGGAGCGGAGCGGAGCAGAGCAGAGTAGAGTGGAGTAGAGTGGAGTAGAGTAGAGTAGAAATATGGGACCTCTTTTCACAATGATCTCCGCTGATGATCGGAGTGTCGAAACGTTGGGTCATGAAGAGTAACTTTTTAAGCTGCCTTCAAAAACTTTTAAGCCAGAATAGTGTCCAGCTAAAAGGACGGGAAAACAGGTTACGCTAGTACCTGTTCCATCTGTGTCCATCAATGCCTCGCCACTACTACTACCACTAGCTTGGTTTGACTCCCTTGGCGCAGGCGCTGCTGGTGGACTGGTCTCCATAGCTTCTGTACTTCCACTGCTCTCCGCTGGACTAGCAACCGTAGTTTCACTTGATAATATTCCTCCGTGATAAGGCTGGCACAGTTTAATTTCACGCTACAAGATGAATGGTAGAAAATCTGATATAACTGTGTCAAGTAGAGATCGAACCTGGGTCACAGAGGTGAAAGACACGTGTGTTAACCAGTGTATTGACAACACCCCAGTTTGACAATAACTATATATAAGCCATACTTGTTAGAGCTCTTTGTCACAAAACAGCCTCATCCCGTCCTAGACTCAACATTAAATTTCAGTCTGATATGAATATTTTAAATCATTGGCTGTTCTGTGCATTGCTAAGTGTAGGAAGGGGTTTTTATTTTCTACGTGAGGACAGTTCACTTCACTTCACCTTACGTTACCTTATCTTACTTCACTTCACTTCACTTCACTTCACTTCACTTCACTTCACTTCACTTCACTTCGCTTCGCTTCGCTTCGCTTCACTTCACTTCACTTCACTTCACTTCACTTCACTTCACATCACATCACTTCAGTTCACCTCACTTCACGCCCTTCACTTCACTTCACTTCACTTCACTTCACTTCACATCACTTCAGTTCACCTCACTTCACGCCCTTCACTCTACTTCACTTCACATCACCTCACACCACTTCACATCACCTTACACCACATCCCTCCATTGAACGTCACTCCACTTCACATCACCTTACACCACATCCCTCCATTGAACGTCACTCCACTTCACATCACCTTACACCACTTCCCTCCATTGAACGTCACTTCACTCCACTTCACCTGACATCACTTCACTCCATTTCATTTCATTTTAGTCCAGCCCACTTTCCTTCATTTACTTCACAATTATTTGCACAGTAAAATACGCTTAAGGCTCCTTTTCACAGGCAATTTTTGTTACGATTTTTCTCCTCCTGACACATGCGATTGGATGGACTGACTTACGAAGGTATCAAACATTTGTGCAGAGCGATATGAGGTTCAATACTTTGGGGAGTTATTCATTCAATCGCATACGTCAGGACGAGAAAAATCGCGACAAAAAACGGGCCTTTAGCAAACCATACCTCTAATCTGTGTAATAAAAGTAGCGTGCTGCGTAGGCAGTGTAGAAACAACAATCAAAATATAGTAGGGTTAGATATACTGCCGAAACAGAGAACGTAGGAGTCTAACGTTTCGAGCGAAGGCCCTTCGTCAGAGAGGTTAGACTCCTAACGTTAGACTCCTACGTTCTCTGTTTCGGCAGTATATCTAACCTTGCTATATTTCGATTGTCATACCTCTAATCTGTTCAAAACCGTTGTTAGTCCACCATGGTTTGTAAAGCCAGCCATGTCCAAATTTGTGATCAAATCAACAACTCGAACCGCTCTTGTCACAAACTACAAGTCAAAAAAGAAAGGTTCTCTACTTCAACGTTTTCCAAATTACCAGAATACTCTTTCTCCCAAATCGACCAATATTATGGCAGTACATGTACATGGTGTACAGGACATCCTACCGTGATACAATCTTCTTCACCAGGCCACTCAATAACTTTAAGTAGAGACTCCATAAGACCACAGGATACCAATGCTTCGCCACCTTCACGTGGTAATAGAAAAAATCACAAGTATTATTTCATGGGCGATATTTACCCCGACTAATTTTCTACCCATTGGGTAGATTTACAACATTGTGGTAATTACTGGAAAATAATTTTAAAATATTTTTTTCCACAAGAAAACCAAAATACATTGTTTATCTAGAGTAACAAGAGACTGTAGTTTATAACTCAGATTTAAAGACATGCCTGATTCATAGCTTGCTAAGTGATACAAGAATGAGAAGAGAGCAGTTGCAAAGCCATGAGAATACGACGTCATTTTAGAATCTGAAACAAATTTAAGACAACAGGTGATATGGATGGTGATGTGTATGGTGATGTGCATAGTGATATGCATGGTGATGTGTATGGTGATATGCATGGTAATATGGATAATGTGTATGGTGATATGCATGGTAATATGGTGATATGGATGGTGATATGGATGTTGTGTATGGTGATGTGTATGGTGATATGCATGGTGATATATGCATGGTGATATATGCATGGTGATATATGCATGGTGATGTGTATGGTGATATGCATGGTGATGTGCATGGTGATGTGCATGGTGATATGGATGGTGATATGCATGATATGCATGGTGATATGGATGGTGATATGGTGATGTGCATGGTGATGTGTATGGTGATATGCATGGTGACGTGCATAGTGATATGCATGGTGATATATGCATGGTGATGTGTATGGTGATATGCATGGTAATATGGATGGTGATGTGTATGGTGATATGCATGGTAATATGGATGGTGATATGGGTGTTGATATGGATGCTGTGTATGGTGATATGCATGGTGATGTGCATGGTGATGTGCATGGTGATATGGATGGTGATATGCATGATGTGCATGGTGATATGGATGGTGATATGCATGATGTGCATGGTGATATGGATGGTGATATGGATGGTGATGTGCATGGTGATGTGTATGGTGATATGCATGGTGATATGTATGGTGATGTGCATGGTGATATGTATGGTGATATGCATGGTGATGTGTACGGTGACATGTATGGTGATGTGCATGGTGATGTGCATGGTGATATGGATGGAGATGTGTATGGTGATGTGCATGGTGATGTGCATGGTGATGTGCATGATGTGTATGGTGATATGCATGGTGATGTGCATGGTGATGTGCATGGTGATATGCATGGTGATATGCATGGTGATATGTATGGGGATAGGCATACCTGTCATGGCCTGAATACAGTTTCGTACAAGGGTAGGAAGGAAACCATGATATGAATTGGCTCCAGTGGCTTCAATGATAGAGTTAAGCCTAATCAAAAACAAAAATTTTACTTTGGCTAAAGCAACCATGGAAATGTGCCTAGGACGTACATCCAGAAACTACTCTGTTATAAAATATGAAATATATGTTTCTACTGTCACCAGGTTGATAACATCATTTAGTTTACACCATCAATGATGTAACAACATGGTATTAATTAGCATAGAATTTTGCCAACTTTCAACCTGATTTTTTCATAAAATACTGATTTGTTTGGGAAGCTAGATCAAACACTCGAAAAAGTGTTTCATCCTCTTATCCAGTCACCTCGAAATTGGTTAAAAAACTTGGCCTACAGCCTTGTTTTTCAACCACTTCTCTGTAACTGGATATCGGATGAAACACTCTTCCTTGTGTTTGATCTATTAATGAATGCTTGGAAACATGAAGTTTATTTCTTGTGTTGACCAAGATATCTCACTCATTCACTTTGCTCACTCGTGAGATTTCCTAGTCGACACTCAAAATAAATTTCATATTTCCACACATCCATGTATTATTCTCTATATTACTGCCAAAAAGGGGAATGTTTCTCTCTGATGAAGGGCCTTCACTCAAACATTAGACTCATATGTTCTGTTTCAGCAGTATATTAAACCTTACTATCTTTCAATTGTTGTTTCTGCCTACTCCGCACTTTCACTGCCCATTCCACACACTACTTTTATATTTTCACTGTATATAAATATTGATTGATGGCAAGTTACCTGGAATTCCTCTCCAAGTGAATGATAGCAGTCAAGGTTCGCAATGAAGCAGAACTTATATCCTGTTTGAAATAAATGTACAGTATTATATATATATATATATATATATATTAACATGTACAGTATATACTGTACACAAAAATAAGAATGCAATGTTTCTGAGATACATTATATATATATATGTCTGATGCCATTAATCTAAGCCCAATTAAAAGGTCCTACATTTAAAAACTACTCTGTTGTGAAATATGAAATACAGGTAGATGTTTCTACTGTCACCAGGTTGTCTAACGTCATTTGGCTTACACCATCATGTGACAACCAACGATACAGTAGATTTTTCTATAGCATTGTTTTACGACCAGTACTACAACACAAACATAGCCTGGAGATACCATCAATGCAGTGAACTACAATGATAGTTCACACTAGAGATGAGCTGATTAATCAGAAACTAATCTGCAAAGCTGAGTAATCATCACGAAACATTTCTGTTATATTCCAAAAATCTTGCTTGCAATTTAGCAATCCCTACAACATCGCAATCAGCCACCAAATAATCGGCAATTTTTGTAATTGGCTCATCTCTAGTCCACACAACCATATTTTTCACAGTCTCATTCTCAAGTAAAATAATAGCAAATACTGTTTATAGTCTTAATACAAAATACAGCAATACATACAGCATATCTTGAGTTGGGATCATTAAGTCGAATGGCATCAACAATTTCTTCAACAAAGCCTGGGTATAGCAGTTGATTGACAGTGTTTTCTTGATTGCTCGTTGAGTAGACTAAAAGAATGAAGAATTTATAGTAACACCATTATGGTAAAATGTATTATATATTTCTGAGTTTTCAACTGCTCATAGAACAGCTGTATATAATTAAAAGTCTATCATAGGAGAGAATCTATTTACATTTTCATCATCTTAGTTACCTAGAATTGATATCGCTTGAAGTCGAGCTTGAAGGCATTTGATTCTCTTTGCATAGAAATGAAAATGTTTGGCCAGTCTAATTCTTGAGAAAAGCTTGATCTTGAGTGAGGGAAAAAAAATTGAAAACCTGTTACAAGCTGGGGGAAAAACAAAATCATCTTAGGCATCCAGGGCTTGAAATGTTAAATTTTCAGCAGTATCAAAGTGGTATCCCTCCTTGAAATCTAGTATCCCACTTTTGAATACTAAACATCTCAACTTGCAATATCTATAAAATTAACTATAACAGTTTGTGACAATGCCTGCAGTTACGTTACATTTTAAGACATTGCGCTACATTGCAGTGCTTTCAATGAATAAAATACACCAGCGCAATGGATCGCGCTCACCAGAGCAGATTTCACAACTGGGCAGCGTGATTTGGTTTTTCTTGAAAAACAGCGGCGGTTTATGTTGATGACTTCCTGTTACATTTCCTGGGTCAATTTTAACAGTCTATTATCATAAAAATGAACTTCAAACCAATGTTTTAAGTGTTATTTGTGGTTTTCATCTGCACAACTAGCATAAAGTTTGAGATTTTGTGGTGTTTATCCCAATCTTGCCACTCCGGAACATGCAACGGACATCCCCATGAGCAAACGAATGCTATTTTGCATTTTCACAGATTTCAGCTAGTCTTTTAATAATACGAATATCAATTAAACAATATGCAGCAAGACAATACAGTACGTCACTGCAGAGTGCAGTTAGCCTGCCACTAGAAACAAACTAAAAATATTTAATATCTAAACCCAGTTAATTTAATAAAACCAAGAACAATTTATCTCCCTGTGATGCCATAATTTGTAAATACTCCTAAATATCATGTCAGATCACACGCACAGAAGTTTTTAGTTTTATTCTTAGGTATACTCCTGCACAGAGTAAACAAGAGATATTCCATTATTATTTTCATATTATATACAACTGAGCATTTATTTACTCCATTTCTAGGCAGTGGAAGATAATATGCGAGCGTATTTTATGACAAATTACTTATCTGCCAGTGCAATCAATCGCAGTGCGATCAATCGCACTGGCAGAATGAACTTGGGAGCGTGTGGGCGAGCACGAGCGCACTCACCTCACTGAAAGCACTGCATTGTAAGATGTTACGTTACATTCTAAGACATCACACTACATAAGATGTTACGTTACATTATAAAACGTTACTTCAGATTCTGTGGCTGTGATACTGAAGTTAAAACTTCTTGTATCCAAAACGAAAATCTAGTATCCCGTGGATATCAGGATACTGCAAATTTCAATTAGCATTTAGCACTGACATCCCTTAGTTTAGGCCTACCCTTTTTTCTTCTGGAATTTTGTGTTTTTTAAGAACTTTTTCCATAATTTCTCCAGGGCTTTCAGTTAGCTACAAAATAAGAAACAGGGAGAAAGTTAGATGGTAAACAGAATGTAATACACTTTACAGAACAAATGAAAAGAGTTTTGCCATAGAGAAAGAGAGTACTGTACTCACTTTATTGACACCTTCCAGATGCACTACAATCAGGGCACATGTTTCATCTAAGGTCTAAACATAAAACAGTACATTGCTAGTAAATAAGGTGTCCTCTACGCATGCTCTGATTGGCTGGACTCCATGCATTTATAAGAACATGGATCATGAATGATGTAAAATGGTGTAGAATGGCGTCAGCTGGCCGGAAAAGCCCACCAAATTCCAAAACTACCTCACTCAGTTTAGCTTGATTTTTCTTCTAATTTTATAAAACAAATAAAACATACTGCTCCTGTGCGTATGTACTCTGACTTATAAAGGTACGTTTGACGTGATTTGAACACAAAAGAAGTGTAAAGGGACTCGGCTATCGCCTCGTGGCTCCACTCAACTTCTTTTGCGTTCAAATGATGTCAAACGAACCTTTATAAGAGAACATACACACAGAGCTTTATGTTTTATTTGTTAAGTAAAAATACCCAATAAAAAATAAAAAGGAGGAGAAATTAAAATACAAAATAAAGGTAACAAAGAAAATGGAGAAAAGCAAAGAAGTAGGTACTAACCATAACATCAGTCATTTTATTTTTCTCATCCTCTTTTTTGCCATCAGAATAAAACTCAAAATGAACGTTGCTAGCACTTTCTGGAAATTCCTGTTAACATAAATATGATTAACTTTTATGAAAAGTTTTATAGATATTACAATTCCAGTTTGAGCATGGACACGCGTAATTTGAGGACACACATTTCACGAGGGAAACTAATATGTTGCTAAGTGGAAACTGTAACATTACTGAGGCCAAACAGTATTGTTTCAATCTGAAATGAGTTAGAGTTTCTCGCTGGCTGAAGTATGAAAGAAGCGAGAAACAGATTTCTCATGCTGGGGAACCTGGGGAGAGGTGCATGCCCTTATAGGCATGCACCTCAGTGATATAGTATCTTTTGTCTTTTTGCCGCCAGTGTGGTAGTTGATAGACCACCCACCCACCCCAGCGGCTAAGGACATGGATGCTATGTTATGTATTATAGATTATATGGATGTATTAAATGTTTTGTTATAATGTTAATAAAGGCACTGCTGCACTTGCGGTGGCAGACTTACACGGCAACCCAGCGTGAGAATGCTGTTTCTTTGCTCAAACGTTGTGTTGTGGGGTTTGTCAGTGTAATGGCCAAGCGAAAAAGCACTGTGGAGTTGTTAGCTTCACTTGACAAAGATTTAATTGTGTGTAAAGATGAGTTGGTGATGTTTGAGCGAAGAAATGGCACTCGTTTCAAATTGAAACAATACCGTTTGGCCTTAGTAACATTACAGTTTCCGCTTAGCAATGTATTAGTTTCCCATGTGAAACATGTTACTTCATGTTATGTGTGTCCACGCTCAAACCAGATTCATAGTAAGTTTTGTGGGAACACCACATAAAATATTTATCTGCTAAGCTTTTGGCCTGTTGACTCAGGCCTTCATCAGAGCACTAACAACAAGCTGTTGGCTCACATCATTATTTTATAAACTAAGCAACTGATCAATTAAAGTCACATAAGAATAAGCTTAGCAAATAAATATTGCGGTGCCATGAAAGTTGGCTTGCAGGCGCAGCTAACTTTCAAACACTTTATATTCTGTGTGTGAGTTCATTCGTTCATTCGTTAGGAATCAATAGTATATTTTTGACGCAACATTTTCGATGAGATATTTTGAACACAACAGGGCACTGCTTTTTAGCACTGTGTCTGGTTTTACATGGTGTTTCCACAAAACTTATCGATATTACATCATATTTGCCATGAAAACTTTCAAAGAATTAACTTTTATGAAGTTGACAAAATTGTAAATTTAACATCTTTTGTATTATGTGACAACTTGAAAAAGTTTAAAATAAAACATATTCTGAAAAATAATGCCATCCTGAGAACTCAAGATATGAGTAAATACAAAACAAAAATGAAATTTTGAAACTAATAGTTTGAGTTTATTTCAAGTTATCAAATTATTACAATGTCAAATTAATAGTTTTGTCTTGTATTACACAGGTAGAAAATATCTGGAGTTTTCAGGTGTTATTTTCCAGTAAAATTCAATAGAATCATTGAAAAATCAAAAATAAAAATTAAACCAAAAAACTTGCATACCTCTGGAAGAATATCCTTAGCACAATGAGCTAAACCAAAACCATTTTCAACTCCACCCCAACTCTACAAAAAGCATGTTTATATATTTTTATAATACTCTGTCTTCTATAAATAATGTCTTCTGATATAAAAACTGTATGTAGCATTGTAGGGTTAGAGTTGCAGTAGGAATTTGTATTATATGACAATGCCATCATTTTTCAAAATCTATTTAACAAATAGATTCCATTTTGCCATTGTTCAGTTATAGATGCACAGATGTCACAACATGGTAAGAACAAAAAAGTGGCCCACGAGATGCAGTCGAGTACCACACATTGTGACGTCTTGTGTGCATCTATAAATGAACAAACAACAAAAAAATGGAATCTATTTGTTTTATACAATACAAAAATTTAAAAGGTTTTTATCAAAGCTCTTGCTGCATGAGGAAGGAAAAAAGCAAGTGAGCTAACGTATCTGATGTGTCCATGTGTCTGTTCTCTAAAAGATCATGGCCAACAACCAATGAAAACATGCATAGCAACCAGGGTATTGTATAAACAAGTATGTTCAACTACCTCTGCCAAGCAATACAATCTTTGATGAAGAGTTTTTCTTTGCTCAACAGGCAAACGAGAAATAAAGTTGGACCTTTTGCTACAAAAAAAAAAGTTTATGTGACATTATGCATTTCAAAAATTTCTTAAAATTGAAAAAAAATAAATTCCAATAAAATAATGTATATACCTAAATATATAAAGCACATTCAAAACACATAACACCACTTCCATGTCACTGGCTGACAGCAAAGCTATAAGATGCTAAACAATGAAAGCATACAGTAATCAATTAGTCAAAATGGAAATACCTTCTGTAGTTTGTTGTGTATTATTGTAGCCGCTACAGAAATGGAGAAAACTCTAGTGATAAAAGTCACTTATTCTTGATTTATGTGGCTAAATGTAATTTAGGCAAGGCAAAAAAGGAGACAATGCTAGTCAGCGGTCACTCATTATAATATGTGGGGATTATCTCAGCGCTCATCAAAGCCTTGTCAGCGTGGTCTGAGCTTGACTGGTTTGCGCATGCCAAAATCTTGTCAGCGTGGTCTGAGCCTGACTGGTTTTGCGCGTGCTATCTATTTATTAGATATTTGGTCACTGGTCACTCATTTATAATATGTGGGGATTATCTCAGTGCTCACCAAAGTCTTGTCAGTGTGGTCTGAGCTTGAGTGCGCTGTTTAGTGACCCACCCACCCACTCCTGATAGAATACAAAGTAAGTATATATATTTCCACTGCTTTGACAGTGACTGGTGCCTGGAAGTGGGCTGTGGTGGGGTTGCCATGGTTCCCTCTGATCAGGGGGTGGCATCTCCCTGTGGCTTGGCACCAATCCTCCAATAACGTCAATTGGTGATCTATTTTGTTGGTATCGATTTAGGAGAAATATTTGTTATATTACGATTAAATTCCACGAAAGCCAAACTATACTTTTTATTCATATTTTTCAACAAAAATTTTCCCTCAACGCTTCAGTAGCGACTACAGAAATACAGTAATACATAGGGTGAGGCGGTTCAGGGTAAAAACCGAAAACCGCCTGGAAAAAACCGAAAAAATCGATATTTATAGCTGTAGATTTACTTGATTAAACTTCACGCTACACGTTCAAGACTTTAGTTTTTAAAACAGTTAGTACAATGTATCGTAATATTTACAAGAATTAAATTTTCAAACATTGTAGCTATATACGTTCTACACACAAGGAAATGACTAAGTAACAGTAAAACTGGCTTTCTTTCTATCTATATACAAGCGAATGCGATAGTCTATCCTTACAAATTCTCCGCTAGGAAGACAAGTTTGTCAACTTTCTCGGGCTTTAGTTGCGCTCGCGCTGGTGTAGCAACTTGCCCCGCTTTGCTAAAAAGCCTCTCTGATGGCGAACTGGTGGCTTGAATGGCGAGGTATATTCTTGCCAATTGTGACAGTAACGGAAGTTCTTTTGCGTTAACCTTCCACCATTCTAAAGGTTCGTCGTCTCCGTCAATGACTGGATAACTGAGGTAAGTGTCAATCTCCTTGGAGAGACGGCTATGTGGAGAGGCTGCTGGTGACGCCGTTTCTTTCTTTTTCAGGCTGGTCAATGCCCCAAGGCTGAGTTTTGCCTTCTTTGCAGCGGGCGATGGCAAGACATCTTCTTCTTCTTCTTCAATGCTGCACTCTAGAAGAACAACATTCTTCAAGAGCTCCTCTTTGACATTGTTCAATTCTTCGCTTTCTGTTTCTAAAAAATCAGTCTTGTATCTAGCATCCAAGAATGATGCGACATTCATCAAACCTTTCAATCGATCGGCAACATAACGCGCTTGTAGTCGCGTCATGACCTCCTCCTTGATTTACAAAAACAGAAAGACTTCGGGATAGTGTAAGCAAACGACCAACTGAAGTTTAATGTTTGAATGCTATTGCACGTGTTTATATGTTAATTTGTTAACTCTGAATATTTTTGCGATGAGTCATACGCTACCTGTCTTCGCAGAGGTCCGCTTTCTGTTGAACCAATCAGGGCGCTGATTTGCTGAACCAATCAAGCGTGTGATCCGGCTTAGCTTTGATGCTTCGCTTCCCTGTAATTATTACTGCCATTTTGTTTCAATGTTACTGAGATTCAAACGGGTTTTTTCGTTTTTTTCGGTTTTTTGCCTGGAGCAACATCGGTCGAATCGGTTTTCGAAAAACATCGGTTTTTTCCGGTTTATCGATTAACCGCCTCACCCTAGTAATACAAACAAACTACAGAAGCGGAAGTGGGAAGGTATTTCCATTTTGTCTGTAGCAGTACATACATTGTCAGTTAGTCATTGATTTTGATGCACTACATAGCATTCCCCTTACTGTACCTCCATTGAGCTATAGATGTGTCTAGCATAGGAATGCTCCACCAGAAGTCCTGTAAACTTCAAGATATGAGATATGGTATCCTTGTACTTCTTAGCCTGTAAGGAAATCAGTGTCTTAGCAAAGAATTTTAACTTAGATGTACAAAGTGAAAATTTTGCAGTGTATGTTTGAGGCAAAGCATGAATGAGTGAGGACTTCAGGTATACTTCCCCAGAATGCACTTAATTTTATAATCCCCAGAAATATAATTTTGGCCATTCCAGCAGGATAATGACAGGATTGTAACGGAAAATAATAATAAAGCATTCATGAGGTTCCCTCTTCCAAAAATGGTGTCAAGTGACACATTGAACTTTACTGCATATCCTACAAGCTTTTCCAAGGAAATGTATGAAAGGTACATTGCTGTGATTGTGCCAAGCCCTAAAAAGCTGTCCATCTTATAAACACCAACCCAAAAGTGTGGATCGAAAATTAATATTACTGTATTTTTAAAGTACAAAACTACAGTTTAACCTGTTCCTTATCTTTCAGGTGCAGCTGGTCATACACAAGGATCCATTCACTTCCCTCTGCGTGTTTAGAAACACTGGCAAGGACGGTATCAAACTTATCAAGTATATCTATCCAATGCAATAATTCACACTAAAAATAAAGAAACAATCAATAGATTATAACAACACATCTAATGCAATTTCACAATTTTGGGAAAAAATGTTTCTAGGACCAAGAAGCTACATGTAGAAAACAACTTCCTAACAAAATTCTTTACACACAGCAGTAATGTGAAATCAACTGTAATAAGGTGCCCATTTCTGAGTGCTGATTGGTCAATGGTCCAAAAAATCAAATGCATATATACTGGCTACAGTATGTCTTTTTTGATTCTGTATCCAGACCATGGAACCAGATTTTAATTTTTTGGTGTGAATTTTTAAGGTTTTAATATTAATTTTAATATAAAAAGTATTGAAAAACTAATTAAAATAGCTGGATACAGTAATAAACAATTTATTAACCTTGTTTATTTGCTTTTTATGGGAAAATATCAGATCTTGCTCCTTTTTTGTACAAACCTTGCCTTTCCTTCCTTCTTTTCCTTCCTTCCTTCTTTTCTCCCTCTTTCTTTTCTTCTTTCTTTCTATCTTCCTTCCCTTCTTCTTTCTTTCATTCCTTCCTTCCTCCCCCCCTCCCTTTGTTCATTCCTTCCTCCCCCCTTTGTTCCTTTCTTTCCTCCTTCCTTCCTTCTTCCCCTCCTTTCTTCCTCCCCTCCTTCCTTCCTCCCCCCCCTTTGTTCATTCCTTCCTCCCCCCTTTGTTCCTTTCTTTCCTCCTTCCTTCTTCCCCTCCTTCCTTCCTTCTTCCCCTCCTTTCTTCCTTCCTTCCTCCCCCCCCCCCCTTTGTTCATTCCTTCCTCCTCCCTTTGTTCCTTTCTTTCCTCCTTCCTTCCTTCTTCCCCTCCTTTCTTCCTTCCTTCCTCCCCCCTCCCTTTGTTCATTCCTTCCTCCCCCCTTTGTTCCTTTCTTTCCTCCTTCCTTCTTCCCCTCCTTCCTTCCTCCCCCCCTTTGTTCATTCCTTCCTCCCCCCTTTGTCCCTTTCTTTCCTCCTTCCTTCCTTCTTCCCCTCCTTCCTTCCTCCCCCCCTTTGTTCATTCCTTCCTCCCCCCCCTTTGTTCCTTTCTTTCCTCCTTCCTTCCTCCCCTCCTTCCTTCCTCTCCCCCTTCATTCATTCCTTCCTCTCCCCTTTGTTCCTTCCTTTCCTCCTTTTCTTCTTCCTTCCTTTCTTTCCTCCTTCCTTCCTTTGTCTCTTTATTTCATTCTTTCTCACACCAGACAATTTTACTTGTTAATGGGAGAACCCTCAAACATCCTAGGTAGTAATTAGTGGTGTCCATCTTACATCACTGCTACCATGTTGGATGAATTTGATAAAAGTTTTTCATCATCTGCAATTACAATTTCATCCAACATGACGAAAATTAGAGCTGCTCCCAATTTATCGATTATTTTTTCATTTTTATCCACAATCGATTATACTTAACAATAATCGGATCATCTATAACAACCCTGCACAGCATGATGCTGGAATGATTTAATATTGTTTTGTTAAACAGATAAGTAATGACTGATTACGAACATGCCTTAATTAAACCAATTATTCATAAACTGATTAGCCAATAGCATCGTCTGTCTTAACATGCCTCATGTGAACTGTGAGAGTGCGAGAAAGTGTGAATCTATAACCGTGATTAAACAATAATTTAAAACGTGAATAGTGACTGAATTGTTGGGTGACAAGGAAGGCAATCCCCAACAAATTTAGTAAAAACTTTATAAAAGCAACCCCTTCCTTTTAATGGACAAACCACCATGGACATGTCATATTTAATTCATGACATATTTAATCAATACGATTAATCAATATTAATCGATTATTGACGATTAATCGATTATTGATAACGATTAATCGATTACAAAAATGAACTGATAGGAGCAGCTCTAACGAAAATACCTTTGTCCTTCAAATCACAAGTGATTGATAGCACACCACTTATACCTATGTATTAAGGGATTATTAATGTATAGACCACTATAAGCCTACTCAATGGGGGCCATTAAGTAATTAAGTTGACTTGAAGTATTTCTATTCTATTTATTGAAATTTGCTTAATAAACTTTTGCATGTCAGCTTGTTTCTCAAATATTAAAAACTCATTTTCATTGCGTCGAGGAGAATGAGTTTTAATATGAGATACCTTGCCAAAATGCCAGGTTTGAATTCCTTTCAAAATTTCCGCCATTTCTTCATCACTGGCATCTTTCAGCTTCTGTATCAGCTGCTGACAGCTCAAAGGCTACAGAAAAGAAAAGAAAAACAACACATTAGACATTAAGAACGACAAATACAAACTTAAGAATACCTATTTACCACCAAAGAAGCTGGACAGATATGATGAGTAGCTGTGGACCAACAGTCGCACATGGCCACGTCTAAAACTTATAAAAAAAGCTTGCTTTCTCACCAACTCGGATTGAGCTTTGCGTAGTTTGCTCCTGTCAATCTTCATGTTTGTATTAGTCTTAAGATATCCATATTAAGTTCTTCTCAAACACCAACAACAACGACCAAAACCATCCACCTCCTCAAATCTAGTGTCCACTGTTCACCAGCGAAAGTGACAAATGTGGAAAAGAAAACCACCTAGGAATGTCTTTATAAGGTGTCAAAACCGACAAATTCCTCTCTTAAACAGTGCTTTAATTCTTAAGTTGTTCAAATACTGGTAATGTTTTTAAGAGGCAGCTTGAATTTCTTCTCTGTAACGAAAAATAGCCATGCCGTTGAACAACCAGAAAGTAAGAAGATTCATGGCGGACTATATAAAACGCTGCCAAGTCCACGAATCTCGCGTGGAAGCGTGGCCTCCTCACCAGTCTACATGGCCGTGTCAAGAAAGCCAGCTAGAAAGAAAGAAAGAAGGTCAAAGAAAGATGGAAGGAAGGAAAAATATAAGAAAGGAAAAATAAAAGAAGGGAAAATACAGGAAGGAAGGAAGGAAGGAAGGAAGGAAGGAAGGAAGGAAGGAAGGAAGGAAGGAAGGAAGGAAGGAAGGAAGGAAGGAAGGAAGAAAGAAAGAAAGAAAGGAAGGAAGGAAGAAAGAAAGAAAGAAAGAAAGAAAGAAAGAAAGAAAGAAAGAAAGAAAGAAAGAAAGAAAGAAAGAAAGAAAGAAAGAAAGAAAGAAAGAAAGAAAGAAAGAAAGAAAGAAAGAAAGAAAGAAAGAAAGAAAGAAAGAAAGAAAGAAAGAAAGAAAGAAAGAAAGAAAGAAAGAAAGAAAGAAAAGAAGTGAGAAAAGAAGGAAGAAAAGAAATAAGGAAAGAATAAAAAAAGGAAAAAGAAGAAAGGAAAGGAAAGAAGAAAGAAACAGATGCCCGCAACTAGCCCCAGGCCCCACGGCATTTTGGAACAGTCCAAAATGGCTGAAAACAGTGCAGCACGTGTGAAATTGATCTTATCTTTATTTGAAATCGACGCTCTAAAGTTTGGTAAATTTACTTTAAAAAGTGGAATTGAATCACCAGTCTACTTCGACCTTCGAGTAATCATATCTTATCCGAAAATACTTGCACAAGTTGCGGATGAGATGTGGAAATCAGCGCTACCTTTGCAAGGAAACTTCAGCCAGGTGTGTGGTGTGCCCTACACAGCCTTGCCGATCGCTACGTGTATTTCAACAAAATACGACATCCCGATGCTTATAAAGCGAAAGGAGGCGAAGACGTACGGCACTAAGAAGTTAATCGAAGGCAGCTTTGAGAAGAATGCTGTTTGTTTGGTTATTGAAGATGTTGTGACGACTGGCTCAAGTGTTTTGGAAACCGTCAAAGATCTCTCAACCGTCGAGGTCAAAGTCAACGATGCTATAGTGCTGTTGGATCGATGCCAGGGTGGAAGAGAAGCACTTGCAGCAAAAGGGATTCAACTGCACAGTGTGTTGACTTTAACAGAAGTACTAAAGGTTTTGCATGAAGCTGGTAAGGTCGATAAAGCCATGGTTGAAAAAGTGGAGTTGTTTATCAAAGAGAACAGTAGAGTTGTCCCTGTGACAGTACCAGCAACCAGACCCAGTATCACGAAGCTTAGCTACGAAGAGCGGTCAACCATGGCAACTAATCCCATTGCTCAGAAGTTATATACCATCATGCACAATAAGCAAAGCAATTTGTGTGTGTCGGCTGATTTAACAACAACCCAAGCTGTTCTTGAATTGGTAGAGAAAGTCGGTCCATACGTCTGCCTCGTAAAAACACATATCGACATCCTTGAAGATTTCAATATGGCCTTCATCACCAAATTACAAGAACTTGCAAAGAGACACAACTTTCTGCTATTCGAAGATCGTAAATTTGCTGACATCGGTAACACAGTGAAATACCAATATGGAGCCGGGATATACCATATCTCGGACTGGGCACATATAATAAATGCCCATTCAGTACCTGGTGAAGGTGTGGTCCAAGGCCTGAAAGATATTGGCAACCCAAAAAATAAGGCCTGTTTAATGATTGCCCAAATGAGCTCATCTGGGAACCTAGCTTCTGGAGATTACACAGTAGCAACCGTCAAGATGGCTGAGCAGAATAGCGATTTTGTAATTGGCTTTATTAGCACATCCTGTGTTTCTGAAAACCCAGTGTTCATCCACATGACACCGGGAATTCAGTTAGCAGCTGGTTCAGATGCTCTTGGCCAGCAGTATCTTACACCAGAAGAAGTGATTAAGAATAGAGGAAGTGATGTAATTATTGTTGGGCGAGCTATTTATAAGGCGACTGATCCAGTGCTGGCTGCCCAGAGTTATCAAGAAGCAGGTTTCAAAGCATATGAACACAGACTAAATTAGTAGGAGAAATACATTGAACAAAGTTACATCTACCAGTAGTTTTCTTATTCTCTAAACAAGAGAGAACACATAATAATTGTATTGACTATAGTTAATGTGTTTAAATAGATTGTAATTGCCATATAAAGCTTTGTAGTTTAGATATTGAATAAGTTCCCCAGGCAAAGATCATTAGCAACAATCATAAAGGTATTGTGTGATTTAATTCATTGTAGTGTTGTTTGTAGTAATTTGCTGTTTGTAGTGTTGATCAAGCAAGCAACTTGCATAAATGAAGCTTAGCATGGTGGGTGGGAAATGAAGAAAAAAGTCAAAGGTTCAAATAAAGTTGAATTTTAATTCAAATGGTCAGATTTAGATTTAGACACTACTTTTAAAGCTTAACGAAGCCTAAGGTGTTGAATTGTGGAAAAGAAATAGCCTTCAGTGACCTTTAAAAACTGCTGACATCAGCAAAAAATGTTCTAACTCTGGCATTAGCCAGAATAAAATACTAAATACTAGTTTTCAAAGTGTTAAAAGAGTAGTCATATCAACCTAAAATTTTCCAAAAAAATTCATTATCTACAAAGAATATGCAATGCCCCAGGTACATCGCCATTTTTTGACAGGCAGTTTTTTGTTTTTTGACGCCGCAGAAGGCCTGGGAACGAAAATAGTTTTATTTTTAGAATTTTGATGACGTCATACAAAAACAAACTATATGATACCGTATACCAAGTACAACCTCGAGTTAAATTCCCGCCATTGTTTTTGACCGAATATCTTTGGATATATATATTATTATTTAATACGTTCAGCTAGTTAAAACTCACTATGAAGATTCTAACTTGGAACATAAATGGCATCCGATCTGTTAAAAAAGAAAAGTCACTGAAATCATTGTTCGATTTCTTAGATGTCGATGTGATTTGTTTGCAAGAGACGAAAGTAACAAGTAATGTATATTGAATTTATAGTATATATTAAATGAAGTTTAATAGTCTGTAACTGTTAACACTCATTCATTTCCCCCTATTTTATAGGAGAAATGCTTGAAGAAGAAACAGCCATTGTAGATGGATACAATGCGTATTTCAGTTTCTCCAAAGTTCGCAGTGGTTACTCAGGTGGGTACATGCGCCATTTTGCAGGGTGATAAATTTCGAGTTTTTCTGAAAATTCGCAGATATTTAAAAAATTCTCAGAAATCTGAAAAATTCTCAGAAATCTGAAAAATTCTCAAAAATTTCTTTTCTAAAAATCCTTGGAATTTTTAGTGCTAAATTTATGTAAATAAATAACATAACGTGAGAGTTAATTACAGAACAAAGTTGAGTGAAATATAGTGACTGATAGCCCTACTAGTGGTGAGAATATATTAATCCATAATTCCTGCCTTAGCCAGCCAAAAATGGCCCATTTACTCTAAGGCCAAACAATAAATAGACTACTGGTAATGAATTAATAAGTAAGAGTTAATTACAGAGAACCCAAGGCATTAAGTCACATACTTACAACATGTCTTTATTTGTATACTTCCCTGGGCTTCATACAGATAAAGACTTATAATGTTTATGATAATTCAATTCAGAATAACAAAGAAAACCATGTGAAATTTGAACTAATAAACATTTACTGACAGTATTTTCATTATAAGATTTGGGTTTTCATCTGTCAAGATTTCACAATTTCACTTGTGAAAGGGCTAACCAGAAAACCAAATGGTTAACTTAGCCCTCAGGCTCAAAAAAAAAAAAATTATGATTTATTTAAGTAACTTAATATGTGCCATTCTGTAAATAAATTATTATAAGCTTTCATTATTGTAAAACGTGAGCATAATTAAACTATTCTATTCTATTCTATCCTCAACCAACCTAGGCAGCAGTGTAATTGAGTTGTGAAACACCGACAGTAAAAAATCAGATCTTTTTATATATGTACCTTGATTTTTTATTTCTCTACCCTAATTTTAGGAGTTGCAACCTTTTGCCGTGATAATATCACACCCATAAAAGCAGAAGACAAAATTTACCTGCCCGAGAACTGTGCAGAGTTGGATAATACCAATGAAGAAAAGCTGTTAACAAATGGTATATTTAATGTACTGTATAATAAACAAGCAGGACTGTTTTATCAGATATAAAGACACGAAGCGAAGCCGAGTGTTTTTATATCTGATAAAACACGAACTGCGAGTTTATTATACGGCTTCAAAAACAAACCACTTGGTAAGTTGATTGGTGGAGTTAGTTTGAAAAATAACCTTGTCTAAGCCGAGAAAATCAAAGCTAAAGTTTATGTAAATCAGGAGAAATCTTTATCACATATAAAGATAAGATATGGTCATGATTTTCTTTTGTGTTTTCCTCATGCATTATTAATGAGTTTTTGAAAGTATTTTACTCCATTGCTAACACCAGATGATTTTACTTGACTATAAAAAGACATTTCTGACAGTGAAAGTGTTACTAGTAAAGGAACAGACTAAAATTAATTTTTCTATTTTAATATTTAATTTAGAAGAGATTGAGGCATTAAATGCTGAAGGACGAACTGTTCTAACAGAGCATCTTGACTCAGATGGCAACCATGTTGTTATCATAAACCTCTACTGCCCCAGAGCTGATCTGGACAACAAAGAAAGGACTCAGTTTAAACTTGGATTTTACTCTCTTGTTCAACAAAAATGCAAGAGCTTGATTGGACAAAATAAGTATGATTAAGACACTGAACTAAGATGCGTTACCCTGTGCAAGCTTTGTATAAAAGTTGACATTTTTCAAATTTGATTTTTAGACAGGTTATTGTTTTAGGAGACTTCAATGTATCTCACAAGATGATTGATCATTGTGACCCAAATGATCCTGTAAGTTTCAAGTAATAGTTCAAATATGAGATGGAGGACTTTACCGGGATTTCAAAGTCCAAGTGCCTATTGAAAATGCGAGCCAAAGGTGAGCATTTTTAATGCACGAGGGCTTTGAAATCCCAGTAAAGTTCTACATCAAGTGTTTGAACTGACTTCTCAAACATAGTAATTTACATATTTTCAAAGTCCTAGGACTTGAAATATTATTTCAAAGTCCTAGGACTTGAAATATTTCAAAATGTGATCAGTTAGATGATCTTCATCCTGTTTCAAAACACTAATTAAACATTAATTTCTTTTGTTTTTGGTTCATGAATTATTGATGAGTTTGAGAAATGAAAAATAATGTACAATGTTTATCATACTCAATGTATGAGTGTAATATATTTGTTTCATGAAGCAGCTTTAACTACATTCCTTCAATTTATAGGAGATATTTGATTCTAATCCCAGCCGTCAATGGGCAAATACATTTATCTTGGATAGCAAGCATGAAGAACTAGATGACGCTACCACAAAGTTGGTTGACTCATTTCGATACTTCCATCCTGATCAAGAGTCTGCGTTCACATGCTGGTCAACAGTGACTGGAGCTCGGCAGACCAATTATGGAACTCGTATTGACTACATCTTTTCTAGGTTAGTGCAGTTTTGAGAAGTACTGATGGTGGTGCATGGTAATAGTGATGGTGGTAATGATGATGCTGGTAATGATGATGCTGGTAATGATGATGGTGGTAGTGATGTTGGTGGTGGTAGTGATGATGGTGGTAGTGGTATAATGGTAGTAGTGATGGTGGTGTTGTTGGTGGTGGTGATCTTGGTGGTGGTAGTGATAATGGTGGTGGTCATCTTTGTGGTGGTAGTGATGATGGTGGTAGTAGTGATGATGGTGGTGGTCATCTTTGTGGTGGTAGTGATGATGGTGGTAGTGGTATGGTGGTAGTGATGTTGGTGGTGTTGGTAGTGATGTTGGTGGTCGTGGTGATGGTGGTGTTGGTAGTGATGTTGGTGGTGGTAGTGATGTTGGTGGTGGTGGTAGTGATGTTGGTGGTTGTGGTGATGGTGGTGTTGGGTGATGTTGGTGGTGGTAGTGATGATGGTGATGGTAGTGATGATGGTGATAGTAGTGATGATGGTGATAGTAGTATGGTGGTGATAGTAATGATGGTGGTAGTGATGGTGGTGATAGTGATGATGGTGGTGTTGGTAGTGATGTTGGTGGTAGTGATGTTGGTGGTGGTGGTATGGTGGTGGTAGTGATGATGGTGGTAGTGATGGTGGTAGTAGTGATGATGGTGGTGTTGGTAGTGATATTGTTGGTGGTGGTAGTGATGTTGGTGGTGATGACTGGTGGTGCATAGTGGTGGTGGTAATGATGTTGGTGGTGGTGGTATGGTGGTGGTAGTGATGATGGTGGTAGTGATGGTGGTAGTAGTGATGATGGTGGTGTTGGTAGTGATATTGTTGGTGGTGGTAGTGGTGTTGGTGGTAATGACTGGTAGTGCATGAAAGTGGTAATGGAGGTAGTGGTAATGGTACTGCTGATGGTGGTAATGATATGGTGAATTGATAATGGTGGTAGTGACAATGGTGGTGGTGGCAATGATTATGGTAGTGATGGTGGCAATTGATGGTACTGGTGGTGATGATGGGGATAGTGGTAGTAGTGATGGTGGGTGGAGGTGTGTTGGTGGATGTAAATATGTAATGTTGGAACTTGGAAATGTATAACCAGTCACCTTGTATCGTTCTAGTGTCAAGTTTTTCAAGAAAGAACTTTCAGACTGTGTAATCAGACCAGATATTGAAGGATCAGACCATTGCCCTGTGGTAGCCACTTTGAAAAGACCTTTCAAAAATGCCGGAAAACCACCTCCTCTTTGTACAAAATACATGCCAGAATTTGCTGGAAAGCAACAGAAATTGAAGGCTTTCTTCAAAAAGAAAGACATCCAAAATGATAGTACTACTAAAAATGAAATCAAAGCCGCAGAATGCACCAATATTAACAAAGATTTAATCAAAGGCAGTGAGAAGCGACCCGGCGCTGTACTCCACGCAAGTCAACCAAAACGTCTGAAAACCGTTAGTAACAGCTCAAGATGCAATATTTTGAACTTTTTTTCAAAGACAAACACGAAAATGAAGACCAACGGCTCTGAACAAGCTTCAAAGGTTAAAAAAGATAACTTTGACGAAGAAAGGCGACGGATAAAAAAGCCAGAGTTGAATTTGTGTAAGTCAGAAAGTCAAAATAGCACAAGAGTCGACAGACAGAAAATACAGCCAGAGAATCACTCATTGAATGATACAGAAAACGATTCAGATGTAGGATCTCTCGATTCCAAATCTTTAAGCCAAACGTCAACAGCATCAAGCCAAAATTTAACACCAAGCCAAACTTCAACAGCACCAAGCGAAACTTCAACAAGTCCATCTTCTTCACAAGAAAACCCAGCGACGGTGGTAGCCCAGTGGAAGAATATTCTAAAAGGGCCCCCTCCAGCTCCTCTTTGCCCTGGTCATAACGAACCTTCCGTACTTCGAACTGTAAAGAACAAAGGACCGAACCACGGCAAGCAGTTTTATTGCTGCGCCAGACCAGAGGGTCATAAGACTAACAAAGATGCACGATGCAATTTTTTTAAGTGGGTTAAAAAATAATAATGTATACTAAATAATGTGAACTGTATATAGAGTAGACGACCTTAAGTTTTAAATAGGATAATTTTAAAAAATAAAGTTTTATATAGTAAAGCTTCAAAATGTTTCAAAAATTATTTAATAATTCATGAAGAAAGCAAAGGAAATCAGCACCATGCATGTCCGTGGTTATAATGGTTCTGATAAAAAATCTTCCTGATTTACATATTAAACTTTAGTTTTGATTTTCTCGGCTTAGACAACGTTATTTTCCAAAATTTATACTACGCCAATGAACTTACCAAATTTATGTGGATAAAAAACATTGTGCATACAAGAAGTCAAAATGGTTAAATCCTAAATGATGCATGTATGTATGTTAAAAGACAAATACGTATTATTGTGTATATATGTCAATGCATTACGGAACCGAAGCGAGAGTTTAAATTCCAAGAAACGATGACCTTGGTTCTATATATCAACAGGAAATGTTCTAGAGCCGTGGCATATAATATTCAAACCCAAATAAGTCATCTAGTATAGTCATAGCAATAATGCAATGCTACAACGCGCTGAATCTAGGTTTGCATGCTGTGCTGTTGTTTAGCAAGGTGAACTGGACAAAAAAAAAATTCCTAAAAAAAACTAAGAAAACTATAAGTAATATTGGGCATTTCACTCGATTACATAGCGTGTACTAAGGATTTAGGGTGAAGGAAAATTCGAGTGTAGAATATATACATTTTAAGACCAAACCGGGACCAGTTGCGAAAAATGCAACTACACAGGCCTTCCGGCAGGAATTGAACCCACGACCTTGCGATTCTAGTGCAATGCTCTGACCACTGCGCCACGGAGGCCGTTGCCGAGAGCTTGATCGCGAGTTCTGTATATATAATAAGGTGGTAATGCCAGGAGAGAATTGGGTATATTACTTATAATATACCCAATTCTCTCCTGGCATTACCACCTTATTATATATACAGAACTCGCGATCAAGCTCTCGGCAACGGCCTCCGTGGCGCAGTGGTCAGAGCATTGCACTAGAATCGCAAGGTCGTGGGTTCAATTCCTGCCGGAAGGCCTGTGTAGTTGCATTTTTCGCAACTGGTCCCGGTTTGGTCTTAAAATGTATATATTCTACACTCGAATTTTCCTTCACCCTAAATCCTTAGTATAAGAAAACTATAGGTAATAGTGCATGACAGAGTATATATTAGACTAAGGACCTTAAAATTTAAAAGAAACCATGGATCATGACATTGTATATTGTATGCTTTATGTATTTGGTAAGACCTTTAATAATATACATGAAAAAAGTTTCTCAATTCTGATTGGCTGAGAGGAGTGCAATTTTAGTGTAAATGAAATACAGTGCAAATTTTGTAATTTTTTAAATTTGCACAAAAATCATTTTTTACTAGAAAAAAAGCTCTTCCATGTATGTTATTTGAACAAAGCATTTTGATTAGAAAGATTCTCTTTATGATATTTTTTTCATGTATATTATTAATAAGTAATAGCATGCATGGTTTCGAGTGCAATTCGGAAAAAACACGCACTCGTGAGTTTTTTCAAAGACCTCAAATAGCACTCGTCCTTCGGACTCGTGCAATTTTGATAGTCTTTGAAAAACTCACTCGTGCATGTTTTTTCCAAATTGCACTCGAAACCATGCTATTACCTATACTAAAAAGCAGCCATGCATATAGCTGCGACAACATGACGTATAACAGATTAACGCCTAAATAAAGGATCAGCTTTTGCCTTTCCTTGCCACAACGTTGTCTTGAAAACGTGAAAATGCTTCAGTTGACGTATGTGCAACGAGGACGGTGTTGTGATTACTCTTGGGACTGCAAATTATTCAAAACTTTGTTTTGGTTGAAAAATACTATTGTACTTGGATCGCCGTGACGTTCGCGTTGTCCTTGCTTAAGGTCCTCATTATCTCCATATTTACACGACGTTTATCACAAATATGTATTATAAATTGTTTCTTTGAAAGTTTTCATGGCGATAAAGTAATATAAATAAGTTTTGTGGAAACACCACGTAAAATATTTCTTTGCTTATAAAATACCACCGTGGTGTTTCCACAAAACTTATTTATATTATAAACTGTGTTGTTGTAAATTAGCAGATGCTCGTGAACTTGCTGAAATTACGAAATGAACTTGACTGCCCAGGTTTGACCTTACCATGCATGCAATTCAGCATCCGTTTCAGCGCGTTTCAGTCATGCGCTGCATGATAGCAACACATTCCATTGAATCAGGTGGTTTGAACTTCGAACTGAGGAGCAGTTATAAAAGTGGGCTTTTCTGGGTTGCATATGTACAGACAGTTTTGGATCGTCAAGAGAGCAGGACAGCCCAGTTTGAGTTTTTACAGTTTTACGAGAGTACATCAGAACGCAGACATTAATTGGTAAGTTGGTTTTTTTCACTTTTTTTTTCTCAGAATTTTGTTTAGGATTACTCGGGGTTTTTTTCCCCATTCAAACTTGTAAGTCCAAGCCCACAAGCGAACAAGAGCTTTATGATTCACTGATGATGGTGCGTGTCCACTGACTTTCCGACTTTATAAAGCATGCATGCAATAATGTATTACATATTATTACTTATAATGTATTACGATACAAGGACTTCTCGTGCAGGTGCTTGCCATCTAATATACTTTTACGCATGGGTACCTCTCATCACTGAAGTTAAGCCCCGACGAATGGGGTTGATACTCGGATGGGCGACTTTATGCTAGTAGAATTGTTGAATTGAATCTCTCCTGTGCCTGTATTAAACCTATAGTCAACCTATAACCTTAGGAATTCTGACTTTCGTTGCCCTAGATTTATAGCTAGGAATCAAATATGGCAGACATTCCCTAAGATACTTTGGCCTATATTAAAAAAATGGCTAAACTTACAGCAGAAATAAGAACTATAACATCTCTTCAGAGTTTTAAGAGCAGTACTAGGAAATTAGACTTGGTCGACCTTGTTGATAGCAATTCAGGGGCGTAGGAAGCTTGATAAAGTTAGGGGGGCCGAGTCCCACGAGGCGCCACCATGGTTGGCGCAGAGCGTTAAAATTTTGAAAATTTGGAGTCTCTAGATCGTCGGAAATGGCATTTTCAGAGTCTCCTCTACCTCTTTCGTTAGGCCCTTTCATTAATTCTGTCATTATAATTTGTGAGTCTCTTGCTATTCGTCAGTCAGGATGGATTATTATTATTAATTGGCCGATCAGCGCAATCGAAGTCGCACTTATAATGCAATTTTTTTAAATTCAATTATTTTGGGGGGGGGGGGGGGGGGGGGGGGGCGAAAGCGTATTCCGGCCCCCCTTTATAAAATATTGGGGGGGCCCGCGGCCCCCCCCCCGGCCCCCCTGCTTCCTACGCCCCTGTAGCAATTCATGTAAGAATTGTGTAATATGCAATAGTTGGTGAAATGTATATAGTTTATATTTAGTATATATGAACAATTTTGTAAGAAAATGTAATTTTAAGTCTCCCCGATTAGTGGAGCACGTGTGCTCTGCTTATAAGATTTTGACACTGTAATAAAGTTATCATCATCATCATTATCATCATCATCATCATCATCATCATCATCATCATCAATGATCATCATCATCAATGATCATCATCATCAATGATCATCATCATCATCATCAATGATCATCATCATCATCATCATGATCATCATCATCAATCATCATCAATCATCATCATCAATCATCACCATTATCATCAATCATCATCATCATGATCAATCATCATCATCATCAATCATCATCATCATCATCAATCATCATCATCATCATGATCAATCATCATCATCATCATGATCAATCATCATCATCAATGATCATCATCAATCATAATCATCATCATCATGATCAATCATCATCATCATCATCATGATCAATCATCATCATCATCATGATCAATGATCATCATCAATGATCATCACCAATGATCATCAATGATCATCATCAATGATCATCATCATCAATCATCATCATCATCAATCCTCCTCATCATCATCAATGATCATCATCATCATCATCATCTCGAGTTTTTCACCGGGTTCTCCTGTTTTCCAGTTCCTCACTCTGCAAAATCAACACCATGAGGAATAGGAGTATAGTACGCATGTACCACTGGCTTTGGGTAGTAGCCAACGAAAGAGGAGCCGTCTGGCCACCTCCGACTACGGTCGACCAACTCACTCAGGTGTATACTAAGGCCCCATTTACACGATGCCGGTACAATTTGAAAACGGAACAAAATCATGCCGTTTAGGCCTTGCGTTTACACGATACCGGCACAAAAATAACATGAAATGTTATATGCTGTATTTGCATACCGGCATGATTTTGTTCCGTTTTCAAATTGTACGGGCATCGTGTAAACGGGGTCTAAGGCTATGGCACACGGTAACGTTTCCGAGCGTTTTCGTATTGTTTCAAGTAATGAGCTGATTGTTCTCGATTCCCTTGAGAACAGTAAACAATACGAAAACGCTCGGAAACGTTACCGTGTGCCATAGTCAATCGAGATGATGGTCTGGAAACTCGGCAAACTTCAAAGCTCCTATATAATGAGCTGTGATTTTATGTTGAACCGTACCTTACACCGTGCACAACCTTTGTTTTAGGTTTATTAATATTTAAATAGCACGGTTGAGTGATTGAACTGAAACGTTGCTATTGGACAATTCGTTCATTATACTAAAATACAATGTGTTCAGTGACCGTGTACCGTGCACAAAAATGCATAAAGGCGAGCAAAAAGATGGACCAGAGACTTAGCTGAGTTTCCAGACCATATCTCGATTGACTATGCGTGTGCACAATTTCCTTTCATTGGTATATAATTACAACAGTGAAATTAAGTTAATACAATTTATTTAATTTCGTTTTCAGAAAAAAATGGCTTCAGTTAAGAGCATTTCGTTGGTTTTATCCGTGGCGCTTCTTGTCCTCGTTTCCCTTCCACCATCCCAAGGGAATGTTTTCACAACATGCTGGGAAACATGGAGCAGATGCACCAGAGAGACCAAATTCTGGACTGGGATTTTTTGGAAAAATTGTGATGATTATTGTACATGTAAAGGTTGGGATGGCGGCAATTGCCAATCGAGTAAATCGACATGCCCCCTGTTCCAAGATCCTTATCAGTGTTATTGCTATGGAGGTTATAGTAAGGGACAACAACAAATGTGGTGTGGATTTTGAAGGACTCGTTTTTATTCACGTATGTATGCGTAGTGCACACGAGGCTAATATTATATTATTTTGTGATATTTTAACCAAAAAATGCATTTTGTTCAGTTATTTTTTATATTATTAACAGTGTTGCCAACCTTGGGATTTTATCCCAAGATCTTGGGATTTTTTGAAGGAGTTGGGATTTTTTTGGGATTTTTTTCTCAGGGATTCAACCTTGGGATTTTTCTTGGGATTTTTCCAGAGCAAACAGTTTCGGTATTAAAAAGCTCATTTCAATGTTAATCGTATTTTTTTTAAATTTACTTGATCATTAGATCATACTCAGTGATCTTACTCCACTAGCCTTAGCCAGCCCCTGCGTTCTTTACGTATGCGTTTGATTTAGACAAGATGAAGTACTCTATTCAAATGAAGTATCACTGATACAGTGGGCTCAGATTGCTATATGTGTGAAACACATGTGAAACATGATGCCAATGGCAACGAAAAAAATTTGGAACATGCATATCAAACAGCGATAGAGACCTGGGAAATAGTCAGTAAACGAAGCTGTTGAACCTTGGGATTTTTTGGTAAAAAATAGGGAATCTTGGGATATTTTCAGACCTTTACTGGGATTTTTACGAAACTTGACTTGGCAACACTGATTATTAATATGTATAAAAACATTTGTGGTCTTGGTTTCCTGGTTTCCATATAGTTGTAATTGTTGTAATTCAGTCGGCGACTCTCGCCGATCAAGTCGTACAACAATTACAACTTAATGGAAACGCTTGTTGTAATCCAATCGGCGACAGTCGCCGACTGTTGTAGAAGTTGAATCAGGTTCAACTTCTACAACAATTACAACAGTCGCCGATGCGACAACAGTTAATGGAAACATCAATCGCTGACAGTCGGCGACTTTTTGCTAGATATTTGCAACGTAAAACACAAAATTATTTACAAGAACCGGTCAAATCCTTTCAAAAAGACCTCGATTTCGTTAAAGAAGTCTACTAAATGACTAGTTCGAAGACTTGAATGCCGTACGCCAATTCAAAGGTTTGCAACTGTCGTCAAACGTTCACGAAACACGAGACTGAAGCGGCAAAGTTATTGAGCGTGTAAATAATGCTTGCTATATGTTACATGAACTGAAAATGAACACAAACATAGTTTTAGTCATTCAGTTTGTTTTTGAATATCAAGCTTAGCTCATCTCAACTTTGTCAAGACCGGGAAGTCCTCAGTCTGAGCGAATCGGCGATTTGAATTACAACAATTACAACTATATGGAAACACGACTGTTGTAAAAGATCGCAAACAATCGCCGATCAATCGCCGACTGAATTACAACAATTACAATTATATGGAAACCACTCAAACCAGGCTTTACGTAGCTAAGGTCTAACTGAGAAGGACAGTTCTAGAATAGCAGTATTTAGTACTCCTGTATAAATATTCTTCATGAATAGACATGTTGAGTAGTTAAAATTTGGTATAGCAGAGGCCTTAGCTTAGTTGATCTAAATTTACAAAGTGTTCTATTTTTTTTTACAAATTATCTTTTTTTAACATTATCATCATTACAGTATTATTCTAATTATTATTGTTATTATAATTATCGTTAACAATTGTTCATGTTAATATTTCTATGTTGTTTAATTTCAGCTTTTGTCAATGGAATAGATTTGCCGTTTATGGACTTGCCGCTTAAAGAATTAATTGCCTGCCGTTTATTGCTGTATGCTTACTGTCGTGGCAATAGAAGCGTTCCTAAAATAATTGTGCAGTTGTATTCCTCACGTTGAACAATTCATTTGATGGAAATATTGCTAAACTTCCTGTTTTGAATTCTGTTTTGAATTTGATTGGTGTTTGGCAAATAATCCTTTTTCTTATTGGTTATTCAATAACCAGGAACCAATCAAATTCAAAACAGGAAGTTTAGCAATAATAAAAAGGAAGTTCATCAAATGAATTGATCAATTTGAACAAATGAATTGCACAGTTATTTTAGGAACGCTTCTATTGCCACGACAGTAATCATATTGACGTCGATTCACTCGATTGTCAATCGACTCTAATTTACTTGATTTTTAGTTCAGAGTTATTCCGATAACTCTTTAGTCAAATGTAGTATTTTGTTGCTATTAAATAAAAAAAGTGTAATCGCTTGCAACCATTGTTATTGTTATACTATTAGTATATAGTTCACGGTTTTGCGGAGAAACACTTATCGCATGCGCAAATCTCGATAAATGAACGTAAGAAGTGCATTTTTGGGACGATGGTTGTAAATTGAACATTTTTACTGGTTTTAACTGAGTAAGACACTTTCCAGTACAAACCTACACACGTAAAATTCTCACAGCTTGTTAAAGGGCATATGACTCGAAAATTAAGTTTGTCTTATTGAAAAGAACATTTAAAATGATAAAATAACATCTTTTGCAGTTTCCGGTTTCCTTGCTTCGTTTTTGAGATATTCCAGCTTGTTTGATATGCAAATCCATGACACAACTTTTACGCTCACTATCAGAAAAGGTTACATATCTTTGCTATTATGAAAACATGGGCTTAACTCAAAGGAAGCTTGTGCGTGTTTCTACCCACAACACCAAACATGTAGAATTCCAAGTGATTTCGTTTCACAATAGCAAAGATATGTAACCTTCTCTCGGTAACTCATAATACTCATTATGCCCGTGTGATGTAAAAAGTTGTGTCATTTACATATCAAACAAGCTGGAATATCTCAAAAACGAAGCAAGGAAACCAAAAACTGCAAAAGATGTTATTCTATCATTTTAAATGTTCTTTTCAATAAGACAAACTTAATTTTCGAGTCATATGCCCTTTAACAGGATGTTGTCGCAACAACAAGCTGGTAGCGAAGGCTGTTAACAGGTTGCAAAACATTGCTGTTGCTACGGGTAGGCTGGCCAGAACCGGTCAATCGTGTTTACATAGGGAAAAAACCAGCCCGGGTATTAACCGGCTCTCGTATAAACACAAGATGAAAATTACGGCCTGCCATAAACAGGGAAAGAATCAGTGATATTTGCTGATTAGGTTAAGATTAATTGGGGTTTGACATTTTTCAAATAGGGTTAGGTTAGTGTTTGAGTTAGGTTTAAAGTTAGGTCACGGGACTATCACTATTGTGCTAGGTTTGACTTAAGTTGGTGTTAGCTAGGGTTAAAATTAGGTCAATGTTAGAACACCGATTCATATACTGTAAGCCGACAGCTTGATTCAGACTAATAACGAAATGCAGTAAGAAATCTTTGTGCGTGTAAAAAACGTTTGTTCATATACACGTAAAATTCCGCTACACGGGGATAAAGTCGACTGGACTGCGATGCTTTCCTGAACATTCAAAAACTCATTAATAATTCATGAGGAAAACCCAAAAGAAATCAGTACCATGTCCGTGGTTTTATATAGTTAAAATATGAGCGAACTTTGTTTAAAAGTTGTAAGAAACGTTAGATAAGATCATTTTAACTCAGAAAAAATTTGAGCCGCTAGTGTCCAATAACTTTGATAAACATTGATGTTTTGTTAATCAATGTTTTAACAGTATATTTACAAACACCTGATTAAACATTAATTTCTTTTGAATTTTCCTTATGAATTATTAATGAATTTGATAAATCTGATATAGAAACCTCCTGATTTACATTAAACTTTAGCTTTGATTTTCTCGGCTTAGACCCTGTTTACACGATTAACGGAATAAAATCATTCCGTTTAGGCCTTGCGTTTACACGATACCGGCACAAAAATGACATGAAAACGGCACAAAATGAAGACGGGTTCCTTGACGGCATGAAATGAAAACGGAACACTAACCGGTATCGTGTAAACGCCCGTGCCGTAACAGTTTGATGAGGGTAATCACGATATATACGACCACAGTATTCGGGTCAGCAGTATTCACAAAGTCTTTCCAATTCTCATTGGAAGAGAATAGTCACATGCTAATCCGTCATTATATTATACCGGCACCGTGTAAACGCAAGACCTTTTGGCCTGAATTTACACACGGACACCAGCATGATTTTGTTCCGTTTTCAAATTGCACCGGCATCATGTAAACTGGGTCTGAGACAACGTTATTTTTCAAACTAACTACGCCAATGAACTTACCAAACGGGTCGTTTTTGAAGCTATTTAAAACATTCACAGTACGTGTTTTACATTTAATAACTGCTGCTGAACATTTAATAAACTATACGCTGCTGAACATTTAATAAACTGAAACTATACGTTTGATGATAACACCATCCCTCCCTAATAACGGTATTTTTAAACCTCAGATTCTGGGAGGCACGTGACCAGCCCATGCTAGGGTTTTCGCTCGACAAATTCGCGAGGGCGGGAGCGAAAAGCCTGGGTACGAGGTTGGAGCTGTATCTGAATCTTTGGCTTAAAATACAAATGCATCTAATTAAGTAATCAAGTTCACCAACTATTAAACTAAAGTTTATGCAAATCAGGACGATGCTGTATCCGATTTACAACCACTGCTACGGTATTGATTTCTTTTGTTTTCGTCATGAATTATTAATGAGTATTTTATACACGGTTATAAACTTCCCAACCTTATATAAATCTCGCAGTAACAATAGAACTCGTCACAAGTTCTTTTCCTATTGAATTCTTTAGAAAACCTTTTTGATCATGTTATAAATAACTTAATATAAATCCCTCAGGCTTCGCCCTCGGGATTATATATCACTAATAAACTTCGGGTGAGATTCTTAACCTATAGATCGTTTTCACTCACGTGATCGGTGGGCCCATTGGGGTGGTGAAACAATACGAAATATTTGAATAAGAAAGAGCTAATTCCCATACCGTACACCAATATGGCCGCCATTTCATTGTTTTGGTACACCAATATGGCCGCCGTGACGTCAGATGAAAACGATCTATACTTAAACGTCCCGCTCGATGAGGGTCATTTAGTAATTATATAAGTATCGAGTGGGACGTTTAATAGCTAATGCACCTCTTTTTATGCTATTCCTTTGTAATATCATGTTTGCGGGAATTTCTTTTATTTGCGGGAATTTCTTTTGTTGTCACATCCGTTGACGTCAAACCGGGTATGATTAGTTCTGATCAGACCTGGTTTGACTTCAACGGAGGTAGGATTAGTAAAAATAGGTACGCAATGCGTACAAGCGTCTACGTTTAGGGCTACAGTGTACATCGTTTACAATCACGTGACATTGGACGCCACCTTGCTAAAATAAACATGATGGTGACTGGTGTGTCAACAGTGTGTGCCAAGCAAAAAATCAACCAATATGATGGTGATGTATCTATTCACATAATCTGATTTTTCTCATGATACATATAATTTAATAACAACAATTAATTTATTATTGAGTCGGTTTTCTTTGATGTACCGCGGGCTGTATATAGCATACAGCCCTTGAATACTAATTAGATAAGAAATGAAGAAAAAAACTAGGAAAATCTTTGTCCAAGGTAGAAAAAAAGACCAAACTTTGTTGGAAAACCTCCTCAATAATAAATTAAGTCAGATAAATCCATCGAACGTCGGGCTGTATGCGATATACAACCCTCGGACGCTTCGCGTCCTCGGCGCTGTATATAGCATACAGCCCTCGTTCTCAGGCTTTATCTCTTACCTACATGTATAGTAATTGTGATAAGACAGAACTGACTACTACCTGTATATTAAGTAAATACACATTTTAAGTCCAAACCGGGAGCAGTTGCGAAAAATGCAACTACACAGGCCCTCCGGCAGGAATTGAACCCACGACCTTGCGATTCTAGTGCAATGCTCTGACCACTGAGCCACGGAGGCCGTTGCCGAGAGCTTGATCGCGAGTTCTGTATATATAATAAGGTGGTAATGCCAGGAGAGAATTGGGTATATTATAAATGATATTGGGCATTTTATCATAGTTATAAGACACTAGTGGCTCAAACTCAGTTTTTTTTCTGAGTTAAAATAATCTTATCTAACGTTTCTTACAACTCTTAAACAAAGTATTCATCATGCACACTTACAATTTGATAAGTTAAAATATACGCGTACGGTCTACATAAACTTCCAGTAATAAACCCCCGCCACCAAAAGAAAAGAAAAAATTCGAACATAAGTCCCGTGATTTGAAATGTTTGGGCTTTCTACCTATTTACAATACTTGGCACTTTTCGATAGGAATTGCTTCATCAACTTAAGTTTCATCTTTATTCCTTTTTCTTCTGCTAAGGTTTGGTTAGCCTGGAACCCTGGCCCAATTTCAAAAGAAATATAGGCCAGGTAACCACTAATGTCGTTCTCGCATAATCAGGGCTAAATCCATTTATGACGATTGATGTTTACTCATAGCCAATAAAAACGCGCGAAAATTTTAACCAATAGGAAAGCAGAAGTTTTTAGTGGTTACGTTACCGTAACATTGATACTAGAGAGTTTGGCAATCGCGACGTCTTTGACGACGGCTACGTCACAACCCCAAAAGGACTGGGACGAGTTTAATGTTCACGCCATTTTTGTTAAACTGGCGTTGTGTGACAACGGCAAGCATTGATATGGCAGAAACTGCAGAAAATAAGTAACTGCAGAAAATAAGTAAGTACTGACTGTCTTGGATTTGTTGGACTATATATTTTCATCTATCCAACTAATTTCCCAATAATATTAGGAAAATATCGATGAAATGGAAATCGCTACAAGCAGCCGTCGCGAATTAAAATTGGCCAAGTTACCGAATTTTGCAACGGGTACGATATTAAAGAGGTTCTCGTCCCAGTCCTTTTGGGGTTGTTTACGTAGCCGTCGTCAAAGACGTCGCGATTCCCAAACTCTCTACCAACAAGGTAGCCGAGCTTGTTGAATGAATAGCATTGTTAAAACTTGTTGACAGCCTTGCTAACAAGTTAACAAGCTGTGCCAAGATTTTTTCGTGTGAAGATTTGTACTGGAAAATAATAGTATCTTCCTCAGTTAATAAAAAATGTTCTCTTAAAAACATTGTCACTTCCTAGTCATCACTACATGCACAAGAGCCGCTCGGCCAGCTAATTTTACTGATCACATGCACTTTCAGTAACCAAGAAACAAGGGCGCAACCAGGATTTTTGAAAGGGGGGTCGTTTTTAGGACAAAGTGACGACACAAATCTAGGGGGTCCAGGAGCATAGCCCCGCGGGAAATTTTCGGGCTCTGAGTCTGTAAATGGCATTTCCTGCATTGAAGACACTTTTGACCCCAGTATAAAGGTTTTAAATCACATATTTTAGGCGTCAGAGAGATTAGAAGTAATTTTTGACCTCCAAAATTTCCCTCGCACTCCCAAAAAGGGGGTCGGTCGCACCCCCCAACCCCCCTCTCGTTGCGCGCCTGCCAAGAAATGCACTTCCAACGTTCATTTATTGAGATTCGCAATATGTCTTTCGTCCAAGACAGAGAGAGGCAGAGAGAGACAGAGAGAGACAACAAAACCGTGAACTATATAGTATAACAATAACAATGATTGCAAGCAATTACACTTTTATTTAATAGCAACAAAATACCACATTTGACTAAAAAGTTATTGGAATAACTCTCAACTAAAAATCAAGCAAATTACGGTCAATTGACAATCGAGTGAATCGACGTCAATATGATTAAGCATTATAGCAATAAACGGCAAGTAATTATTCTTTAAGCGGCAAGTAATAAACGGCAAATCCAATCCATTGACAAAAGCTAAGCCTAAAATTAAACAAGATAGAAATATATTTAAAACAAATTACAACAACAAAAATAATTAGAAAAATATTATGATGATAATATTAAAAGAACATAATTACTTGGGCTACTGTGGTATGCTCACTGATCTCTGTATATAAACATAATATATATATATATATATATATATATATATATATATATATATATAGATCAGTGGGTAGGCCGAGTCTAGGTTTTGCTTCGGTTTCTGTGTTTGTCTTATTTTTTTCGGTGTCACAAAATTGCATTTTTGCACGTACTTCCGGTATACGGTCAGCTGATCAGACTTAACCAATCATGATGCGTGCTCACTGCGCGCTGACGCGCTCACTAACATGATCGCCTCGACAGCCAAGTAGTTCTTTCTTTTCGACAGCTTGGGCCCTTGGCGTTTGACCTGGTTTGACGTGGTAAATACGTAGACATGATTTCTGATTGGCTCTTGTGATTAACATTCACCGCAACTATGAGCAAACAGATTTATACGTTTTTGCAACCGCCTCTTGCTGCCGTCTAGTTGCAGTGCGCTTTCGTTTCTAGTGAGGGATCGCGTTTATACATTTCCGTCCAAGTTTACGTTATTTCCCATTGTTTTTTGTCTGTTTGATAACGTACTGTGGGTTCGCTCAGAACACGTCCACGCAAAAACATGGCTTCGTCTTCATATATAGGTGAAAGGAGGTTATGCACATTTTTTGGTTATGTTTATACAGTGTGTAATCATTCAATATTATATATAACTTCGTTTCATCAATGCGTTTTCAGAGCGAGTCGATTTATATGCCAAAATGGACCAGTGGCGGAGCCAGATCAAAATTTTTGGGGAGCAACGTTAACGAAAAATTTGGGGATGCAGTTTTAGATGAGAATTAAGGAGCTGACGCTGGTCAAAAGGACCGAGGGCTCTTAGGAGCGTAATTCTGCGCGGTTTTATAACCAATGAAACTTCATGTGACAGTGTATCAGCATCACGATTATCATTAGCAACAGAAACAAACTTCAAATTTCAAATTTCAAAGAAGCAAAAGTTCTTACTTGAATTTAGAGTCAGACATCCAGGAGACTGGGGGGGGGGAGCAAATGTGTAGTTGGGGGGGTGGGGGGTGGGGGGGTGAGGCAGGCTCCTCCCCCCCCTGGCTACGCCACTGAAATGGACAAGTCGTAGGTTCTTTCGGATCGGAGATTTTGGGGATCGTTGGAGATTTCGGGGATCGTCAGGGATGTGTCGGAATCACCACTTCGGTGTTTCAGCTGGCGATTCCGACACATCTCCGACGATCCCCGAAATCTCCGATCTCCGAAAGAACCAAACACACAAAATCACAATCATGAGGGCCCTGGGAACGAGGTTGAATCACAATAGCCTTGTGTGTACTACGTATACATACATGTATAAAAAACAGTCCTTCAAAGTCCACACCACCATTTTCGTTTTCCGCCATAACCTCCATAGCAGCCACACTGATAAGGATTTGTGAACAGGGGGCAGCTCAATGTACTCCGGTAACATTTACCGCCACCTCGACCTTTACACTGACAATATGTATTACACGATTGCCAAAAAGTGCCAGTCCAGAAGGAAGTCTCCTTGGTGCATCTGCTCCATGTTTCCCAGCATCTTGTGAAAACATTCCCTTGGGATGGTGGAAGGGAAACGAGGACGAGAAGCGCCACGGATAAAATCAACGAAATGCTCTTAAATGAAGCCATTTTTTCTGAAAACGAACATGAATTGTATTAACTTAATTTAACTGTTGTACTTATGTGCCAAAGGAAGGGTTTTAAGCGCGTATTTTGAGTGAAATATATAGGTTGGGTAGCCACGAGCGTGAATGTTTTTTATAAGAAAAATCTGAGAAAAACAAATGAAAGAACTTACCAGCACAAACTTGCAAGTAATGTCCAAGAATGTCTGCGCACTGATGTCGTAAAAATTTAAAAACTCAGACTGTTCTTACCTAACTGACGATCCAAACCTGTCCGAATATATATGCATCAGCAAAGCCCACTTTTATAACTTCTCCTTCGAAATGTCACCTGATTCAGGCGTTTAGTAAAACACAGAACAGCTTCAACAGCGGAACAGCTTCAACAGCGGAACAGCTTCAACAGCGGAACAGCTTCAACAGCGGAACACCGGAACAGCAAAAAAATTGAACTACTAAAGTAATAATAATCTGATGGCTGTGGCGATCGAATATTGAACTGCTGGATATTTCATGCATTAACTCTAATCTTGCATCATATAAATGGACGTTTGAAACGGTAAAGTCTATAAACCTTAACGGAAACATATCATTTTACCGAATTTAAAAGCTTGGTCAGGTTTATTGCGCACGCTAATATCAGCACAACAAACATCCACCCCCCACCCCACCCCCTTCAAAAGGGTTTTCGAAAGTCTCTGTTTTCGATTATCGACGGTAAACTCATTTGAGCGTTTATTAAAAATTTGAATGCACGGTAATAAGGCATCAGAAGAATCATAATAAGCTAGAGATCAGTGTAATAACCTATAGCTGCTGTGGTTTAAATTCATGTGCTCCATTGATATGTGCTACTGGCACTGATAAAAGACGTTTGCAAGGCTCTCGGCGGGCACAATAAATAAACATGGCTAAGCAAATGCGGTAAAATGATACGTTTCCGTTAAAGTTTATAGACTTTACCCCGTTTCAGACATCCATTCATGATGGTTTGAATTAATGCACGAAAGACGGAACTGCTATAAGTTTTTATGATTATTCAGCCGCAAAAAGACCAAAAGCAGAGTCAGAGAGAAACGTATAAAGTGGACCATGGCAGCCGCGTGCGTTCGCGACAACAGAGTTGCTTTGTACAAGATAGCTATATCTACAGCCTTTATTATATACGTTAATATGGACCAACAATGAAACCTCTAAACAAAAATCAGCTACAGTTCTGCCAGTGCAGAAAAGTTATTCGAAATTTCAAATCAGTATTGTCTACACGCATGATGCCCATGATTATCTTACTTCAAAGTGCGCTCAAAGTAGCGCACTTAAAATCGCTTAAAATAGAAACTAGACTGGCAAAAGGCACAAACAAGCAGTAAAATGGAAGGCAAATATTTTGCTCTTTCACGTTCAACTTACTAGATTCAATGAGCGCCTTAATACCAACGCGTCGATACTTAGAAAGCGCACAAAAATACTAAATATCTTTAGTAAGTAAAGTAGTAAACACTCCACTTTCGTTTTAAATATTATATATCAATCATCACGCAGTATAGTGCAGATCAACACATGTCATAGGATACCCACGCGGCACTTCTTTTGTCCACGCGTAAAATATATTACGCCGGGCCAATACAGCAAACCATTTTTATTTATAATTTTAAATAAGATGTTCTTTACTATAGCTGTAACTGAGGATATTAAGAGGTTATACTTTTAGACTACGTCAACGGATAAAACAAAGGCAGTAGATACATATATATATATATATATATATATATATATATCCTTCGTAAAAAGCAACCTTTTCGCCGCGACTGCATGTTATAATCCACGGAGAGTTCTCTATGTTTTTTTAATTCTTTTGCTGTTGAAAAATCGCAAAAACTTCTAAGTCTCGTCTAACATCTTTCATCGTTCTGGGTATCAAGAATTGCTTTTACAACTAACCAAGCGCATCTTTCAACCATTTTTATACCCCATCTCATCAGTTTCTGTGTATGTTGTCCGAGTTTGTTTGTCCGAAAACTATGCGTTGAGAACGTGGGACCTCCCGTAGAAGTAGCGCCGAAAAGGTGGATTGTGATAGAGTCAAAGGCGGAACCAACAGAGGCAACTCAGTGTAAACAAGACGTCTGGTCAAGCTTGTTCACTTGGGCTACTGCAAAATCACAGTGCTATAGTAGGTGATTGAAGGTGTTTTGGGTAAAAGGTACTGAAGTACATAAATATCAAGATACTTGCCAGCGACATTACTGATACTACAATGCTACATCGTGCTGAATGGCGTTTAGTAAAACACGGAACAGAACACCGAACTCCGGAACAGCAAAAAAATGAAAAATAGAACACCTAATAATAATAATATAATAATAATAACAAGACGCCCGCTGGGCGTTAACTTCGGCTAGGCATAGCAATGCATCGTTAATAATTAAGCTTGAAAACATTATAGTTCGCCACAAGTATCGGTTCTGTTTCTTTCCTGTTTTCTAAGACTAAAACAGTGGCAATTTTTCCTGTTTTAGGAGTGAAACAGCTTAACTGTTTTGCTCAGAGATGTAAACAAATTAAGGTCACATCAATGCTACCAGAGGTAGTCTCCTTCGCAGATGTTCTTGAGCCATAAGGTTTGCAAAGGAGACTACCAGAGGTAGCCCGAGTAAATATATCTTCACTAGTGAGGATATGGAAAATACGACACTGCATATTCTCTAGTAAAACACTCTCATCTATATAATAAATAGAGGATATTACACGGTGGTGCGAAGATATGAATTTTATCTTCGAGTGGTGAAAACAATATGTAATGTAATTTTCTTTTTATTATATAGATTCAATGCAAAAAGAGGTAAAATTCTTAATGACGTCATCGATATCTTCACTAGTGAGGATATGGAAAATACGACACTGCATATTCTCTATAATAATAATATTCATCTATATAATAAATACAGAACAATGTATTATCATTTTTTATATTATTAATATTAACAATTGAAATGAATGTTGTTGCTATTGTACTTTTCCCGAAATTGTTTTGGCTGAGCTACTTGTTATTTGTATGTGTAAACAAGCAGTCTGCAAACTTTTAGGCTGATGGCATAGTATGTAACTAGTACGGAATAAGTACGCTTTCGTTGATGGCAAGTACCTGTACAAAATGTAGTAAGAAATCTTTGTGTGTGTAAAAAACGTTTGTCCATATATACGCAAAGTTCCGCTACACGGGGATAAAGTCGACTGGACTGCGATGCTTTCCTGTAAGGTTTTCAATGTGAGCTGTATGCGTAAACGTTGGAAATTTAATGATCTTGATATAAAACATGTAAGTTCTTATCTTATTCGCAAGATATATGTACAGTTTGCATTTTGGCAACCGAGCGAGGACGAAGTAGTTCCGAAGCTTGAGGAGAACGAGTTCTTGGCCTTAATTTAGATTTCGGAAACCTCTTAAATATCAACGTTTCCTCTAACGGGGTGAGTTCCGGCTTGTTCCGAATGTACGCCGGCTCGGTGGCGACCAGTATATACTTGCGACATTTGCTCGGGATCGAAGGCGCCGATTTGGGCCTGGGTATTAGTTCTAAAATACTGTCAGCTACATACCGACATTCTGGAGTCACTCCCAACGCACTCACCCAACTTTCGTCCTTGTCTGAATTAAACTTCCCTAAACGATACGGTTGAGAAATAACTGGGTTATTTTTGAAATCTTCAAAACTGGATCTTCCGTTTTTCGAAACGTCTTCGTGTTGAGGCATTCGTGAATTAATTTCAGCAAAACCTATATCCAACTCTATCTCCCCACATCCTTGGGGTCTCAAAATGTTCATTCGTTTTTCTTCTAAAATTTCCTCGTCACCTCGACGTCTTTCGGAAACTTTTCGCTGTCTTTCAAAACGTTTTTCTTTTAACTTTCTGGTTTTCTCCAGAAACCTTTCCTGCCATCCTTCACTGTAAACGTTTGGTGCAGATCGACTCATTTCTTTCACATGTTCCTTTTTCAACGCGAGTAACCCCCCTGAATTAATAGATCCGTTCTCGAACCAGGCCTCTTGTTTGCGCGTCGTTGACGTTCTTTCTAGTTTCCAGGCTTCTAAATCTTTAGCTTCCTGATCTCGGTCATACTTGGCTGTTTCGCATTGGTCGCACGAGTAATCTTCTCTTGATGCAAGAATTTCGGTATCAGGTTTAGCTGTTGATTGAATAAAGAAAGAAATAATAAAAGAAAGAAAGAAAGAAAGAAAGAAAGAAAGAAAGAAAGAAAGAAAGAAAGAAAGAAAGAAAGAAAGAAAGAAAGAAAGAAAGGAAGGAAGGAAGGAAGGAAGGAAGGAAGGAAGGAAGGAAGGAAGGAAGGAAGGAAGGAAGGAAGGAAGGAAGGAAGGAAGGAAGGAAGGAAGGAAGGAAGGAAGGAAGGAAGGAAGGAAGGAAGGAAGGAAGGAACGGACGGAACGAACGAACGAACGAACGAACGAACGAACGAACGAACGAACGAACGAACGAACGAACGAACGAACGAACGAACGAACGAACGAACGAACGAACGAACGAACAGACCAACGGACAAAGATGCATGGGTGAGTGGATGGATGAATACGAGTGGATGGATAGAAAGATGGAATGGAAAGATGGATGGATAGGTGGGATGGCTGGATAGGATGGGATAGATGGATAGATGCGTGAGTGGATGGATGGTTGGATGGATGGTTGGATGAATGAATTATAAAAACTATGAATGAATGAATGAATGAATGAATGAATGAATGAATGAATGAATGAGTTATAAAAAACTATTAAAGAATGACAAACAGCAAGAAATTAAACAAGACTGGTAAAGAGCATCTTGGGATCGTTTGGAAGGACAGTTTCATTGTGCTTGCGCTTCCAAGCATGAACTCTGTCCCTCCAAACGATCGATCCCAAGTACCCTAGCGTTGCTAACCCGTCACCAGTCTTTAACTCTTTTGGAAAATGGCCAATAGTAATGATAGGCTGATACGCAAGACTATGATCAACTTTACCTCCACTTTCCTCCGCCTTGATTGATCTTCGTGATCTCAACCGAGGCCTGGGTGCAAAAACTGGATACTTCACTTTCTCAGTCAAAGCATTCATACACCAGTTCACCAACTCTTTCTTCTCGCGTGGATGTCTTTTCTCCTTCGCCGTCTCCACCCTCTCGCTGTCCATGCCTGTTACTGTCTTTTCGCTTTCCTTGACCGTTTCCATGTTGCTGTGGAATCCCTGCGCGTCCCCGCGTCGCCTGATTATCCTCTTAAGTTCCTCACCTGTCATTCCACGCGCATGCTCCACATCAAACGACTCCTCGCTTGTGTAGTGTTTGACAAAACTAGGCTGTTTAACGCGAGGCCTGCTTACGAGCGAGATACCGCTGGTAGATGATTGGCGACGCGTCTTGGCTAGAGCGTAAATTTTCATAGCCGAACTCGGATGAAGCCGCTGACCACCTTGGTCGCCGACACAAGGTGAATCTAATACAGATACGACTTTGGGGGAGGGGTGGACGGGGGAAACGGAACGTCTACCAGACTTGTGTGGGACTCTATTAGAGGAGAGCGGCCTTGATATCGACGAGGATTTTCGAGAAACTTGCCCTTCGTCTTCGAGATTTTCTGAAACCACAAACAAACCTGCTTTTGAAACTGGTTTATCTTGTTCTCCCTCCACTGAACCTGTTATCGAAACTGGTTTATCTTGTTTTTCCTGCTCTGAATCTAAATGGATAGTAATGTCACTCAAAGATGGAAGCTTATCGTCTTCGACAAAAAATGGACTTCCTTTCTCTTCTTGTAGTTGCTGTAGTTTTGATTCTTGTTCTGTTAACAAAAGTTAAAAAAGTGAACGAGAACAAAACGGGCATCCATAACAAGTTTATAATCACTAGTGGAAAAAAAACCCCATCGTATCACTAATCACAAAGTCATTACGATCCTTTTCCCCTAGTAAAGAAATAAGAGACCTCGAAAATTATTTGCCTCATTCTTTACATATAGAAGTCTCAGTAGTACATTAATACAGGGTAAGGTGGGGGTGTTGTTGGCGCAGTGGTTAGCACACGTGCCTTTCACCTCTGCGAACCGGGGTCGATTACTCCTCTCAGCAGTTATATGATTGAAAATTTCACCTTGGTCGCATGTGAGAAGAGTTCTTCCAGTTTGACTCTACCAAACACCACAGGTTTCCCCCGGACCGATGAGGGATGGCCCTTACTGGACCTCTAAAGATAACAGTTTAGATATAACTGATGTAACTGATAGAGTTATCCAGTATAAATATAAGTTAGTTTAGTTTAATTTAATTTAGTTTAGTTTAGTTTAGTTTAGTTTAGTTTAGTTTAGTTTAGTTTAGTAATTAAGTTCAATGTTAATCACAGTAAAACTTTGTGGTACTGTTTCAGCTACACTTACCATTGCAGATAGTAAGTTCTGTTCCAGTTGTATCAGAGGCATAAACATAAGAATCTTCAGTTTGTTTCGGATCACCAGAAAAGCTAATCACGGCAAGAACAGCTTCGTCCTGAAAAACAATATCATTCAAATTCATCTAAAACACAGACAGACAGACAGACAGACAGACAGACAGACAGACAGACAGACAGACAGACAGACAGACAGACAGACAGACAGACAGACAGACAGACAGACAGACAGACAGACAGACAGACAGAGACAGACAGACAGACAGACAGACAGACAGACAGACAGACAAACAAACAAACAAACAAACAAACAAACAAACAAACAAACAAACAAACAAACAAACAAACAAACAAACAGACAGACAGACAGACAGACAGACAGACAGACGAATAGATGGACAGACACACAAACAAACAAACAAACAAACAAACAAACAAACAAACAAACAAACAAACAAACAAACAAACAAACAAACAAACAAACAAACAAACAAACAAACAAACAAACAAACAAACAAACAAAAAGACAGACGGACGGACGGACGGACGGACGGACGGACGGACGGACGGACAGACAGACAGACAGACAGACAGACAGACAGACAGACAGACAGACGAATAGATGGACAGACACACAAACAGGCAAACAAACAAACAAACAAACAAACAAACAAACAAACAAACAAACAAACAAACAAACAAACAAACAAACAAACAAACAAACAAACAAACAAACAAACAAACAAACAAAAAAACACGCAGACAGACTTTGAAAAAGATAAACTCGCCTTTGAATTGCCCAAACTGCTTTCCCTTGTCTCGTCCAGACCCCGTGATTCAAGCTCTGTCTGGTCAGGCAATTTACTTCGCGAGATCCCGTCCGACTCCTCCTTGCTAGACCCGCGTGCAACACGCGCGTTTTCACTCGAATGACCACCCATATTTTCTTGATCTATCTCCGATCCATTTAACTTCTCAAGCACTCTCTTCTCGTCTGTCACAGTCGTAGTATTTTCCTTCATTTCATCTTGTCTAACATCGTCGACGTGAGCTGAATCAAGATTTTGAGGTTTGTCTTGTTTCAAAGGTCGCTGTGGTTTCCTCCTTTCAGAGGCTCTTTCCAGAGATTGTTTGCTCTTCTTCACAATAGTTCGTGGAGCTCGCTTGGGACGCTGAAAAAAAGAAGTTATTATTTAAGAAATAGAAAATGGCCGCCCGTGTTTACAAAAGCCTGATACAAACACGAGAGTGAGTTAGGAGAATTCGAAAGTATATGTGTTAACCAGGGTCGTATAAGCAAGGCTTTACATATATACTATCAAATTCTCCCAAACTCACTCGAGTGCATGCATCAGATTATATATAAACACAGGGTGCCTATTTTGTATTTATTTTATAAAATTAAGATTAAGATTAAGATTAAGAAATGTGACGTCACAACCATGTTGAATGGGCAAGCCTTAGAACTCGCTGTTCATAGTTTATCAGGTATAAACACTGACCTCTATAATATAACTTATATACAATATATAATATAACTTATATATAATATATAATATATAATATATAATATACAATATACAATATACAATATACAATATACAATATACAATATATAATATATAATATATAATATATAATATATAATATATAATATATAATATATAATATATAATATATATATATATAATATATAATATATAATATATAATATACAATATACAATATACAATATACAATATACAATATACAATATACAATATACAATATACAATATATAATATATAATATATAATATATAATATATAATATATAATATATATAATTTGTGAAATTCATTAATAATTCATGAGTTTTGCAGCCAATCCAATTTCAGTAATTACGTCACATGTATACCCCTGTAAACCCCATACAAACCACTAGTGCTTGTAACTAATTAGCATCGCAATATGATTATCCCAAAGGGATTTTTACTATTTATTCATTTCACACTCGCGTCCTTGTTGTATTGAATTATACAATCACTCGCCTTCGGCTCGTGATTGTATAATTCAATACAACACGGCCGCTCGTGTTGTAAACATTACATATATAATATATATACATTAAATTGAAATGATTTCGGCGCCTGAACACTCGCATTCGTGTTTTCCTCGCGTCCTCCACGCGCGACCCTCGCGTGTTGATCACCGTTGATGTTTGTCTTCGATCTGACAGCTCGTGAGTCGATTTTCACTTGTGAAAGACCTGGTCGTTTTCGGAGGGAAAATACTGGCATAACGCGGACAGGATTAGATTCTTTGTGTTCTTGGGGAAAACGTTTACAACTGGGAGAACACGGCTCTTTGTTTTCGACTGGCGAAGAATCCCCTGGAATAAAAAAGGCTTTTTTAATCCTTTAAAAATCATTAATAATCCATAAAGGAAAAACAAATTAGAAAATCATGCTCAATGAGTGTCTTTATATGTGATAATGTCATGTTTGCCGTTTTCGATAGATTTTTGTTAGATTTCTTTCTCAGTACCTGGTGCTGTATTATGTTCGTCGTCAGACTTCTAAGATTGAAGAAAACATTTTCACGTCTATATTGTCTAATCGAAAACAAATAAAAGAAGGGAGGGAAGGAGGGATGGAGGAAGAGAGGGAAGAAGGAAGGAAGGAAGGAAGGAAGGAAGGAAGGAAGGAAGGAAGGAAGGAAGGAAGGAAAGAAGGCAAGGAAGGAAGGAAGGAATGGAATGGAATGGAAGGAAGAAAGGAAGAAAGGAAAGAGGGAGGGAGGGAGGGAGGGAGGGAGGGAGGAAAGGAAGGAAGGAAGGAATGGAATGGAAGGAAGGAATGGAAGGAAGGAAGGAAGGAAGGAAGGAAGGAAGGAAGGAAGGAAGGAAGGAAGGAAGGAGGGAGGGAAGGAAGGAGGGAAAGAAGGAAGGAAGGAAGGAAGGAAGGAAGGAAGGAAGGAAGGAAGGAAGGAAGGAGGGAGGGAGGGAGGGAAGGGAGGAAGGGAGGGAGGGAGGGAGGGAGGGAGGGAGGGAGGGAGGGAGAGAGGGAGAGAGGGAGGGAGGGAGGGAGGGAGGGTTGGGAGGGAGGGAGGGAGGGAAGGAAGGAAGGAAGGAAGGAAGGAAGGAAGGAAGGAAGGAAGGAAGGAAGGAAGGAAGGAAGGAAGGAAGGAAGGAAGGAAGGAAGGAAGGAAGGAAGGAAGGAAGGAAAGGAAGGGAAGGAAGGGAAGGAAGGGAAGGAAGGAAGGTTCCTTACCGATTCTAGCACAGGGCTCATGGCAAGCGGCGGTGTTCGTGGTGGAGAAGAAACTGGTGAGAAACCTAGGTTTGGTAAATCCCAAGAACCAATGGACGAGGATCTAGACCTTGATAAGGGAGTGCCATCATGCGACATGTACACTTCAGTCGGAGCAACTGAGAATACATCTGAAAGTTCACTTTCAGTCTAAAGTAAACAAATCAACATCATCATCTTTATCATACTTATTTTCATCAATTCTCATCTTCATCACTACCACTACCATCATCATCACCACCACAACCACCATGACAAGCATTATCGTCACCATCATCATCACCACCACCACCACCACCACCAACAACACAACCACTATCACCACCATCATTAGCACCACCATCACCACTACCATCATCACCACTATCATCTCAAATAAATTTAGTGGAAAACTTTAAAAAAACTTTTCCCTCTTATCTACAAACATCATTTATACTATACCTTGTCCAATGACTTACCTCGTCAAATTCCTCATCCAGATCCTCCTCCAACGTACCTGGAGGAGGGTGGCCGGATAAGAAACGAGCTAAATTAATACTCATGTTCGCAAAGGGTACCTGAAATAACCAAAAAATAATAAAAAAGTTAGGCACTAACTCATTCCTGTCCGAGGGCTTCATCAGAGGTGAATAAAATCGTCTGGCCACTAAAGACCAATTCGGACAGGAAAGAATTAAACAACTTGCAGGTTTGTAAAATCACCAGAACCACGATAATATATAGTGAAGAGACTAAAAAATGCTGCGTGAAAACAAGTTACTTCGAAAATTTCAAGCATAAAAGAAACTGGTTAATTATTTACCAAGTAGGTTTCCATGCGAACCGGCTCTGGAGGAATGGTTTTCTTGTACTCAAAGCGAATTCTAGGATCTTCATAAACGTCAGATTCTATGAATAATTGTAGAATTTTAAATTATTAAAAAATAGAAATTTTGTAATCATCATTATCATGACAAACACCATCGTCGTCCTCGTTATTACACCATCACTATCACCCACCACCATCATCATCACCACCATTACCACTACTACGCCATCACCACTACCATCACCACTATTGGACCATCACTATCACCATTACTACCACTATCACCACCACCATCACCACCATTACCATCACCACTATTACACCATCACTATCACCATTACTACCACTATCACCACCATCACCACTACCATCACCACTACCAATACTATCACCACCACCATCCCATCACCACCACCATCCCATCACCACTACCATCACCATTACTACACTATCACCATCCCATCACCACTACCATCACCACTATTACACCATCACTATTACCATTACTACCACCATCACCATCATTATCACCATTATCACCACTATCCACTACTATCATCCCACCACCATCCCATCACCACTACCAATACTATCACCACCACCATCCCATCACCACTACCATCACCACTACCACTACTATCACCACCACCATCCCATCACCACTACCATCACCACTACCACTACTATCACCACCACCATCCCATCACCACTACCACTGCAATCACCACCACCATCCCATCACCACTACCATCACCACTACTATCACCACCACCACCATCCCATCACCACTCCCATCACCACTGACCATCACCATCACTATTACCACTACCATCACCACCACTATTATCGTCTGCGTCATCGTCATCCTTTTCCATCGGTAGATTTGATTTGAGAGTCTGATGCCGCCTATAGAAGAAGTTAACGCTTCACTAACCTGCCCCGCATGTTACACTGTTTCTCCTAGATTTCGCATTCCCATTGCAGAGAGAAAGGTGAACTAAACACCAAAAGAAAAGAAATCAAGATTTACTGCATGCGGAACATGGTAATCTTAACCTGAGTACCAGGCACTTGTTCTTCCCGTTTGACTTAAAATAAAATAAAATAAAATAAAATAAAATAAAATAAAATAAAATAAAATAAAATAAAATAAAATAAAATAAAATAAAATAAAATGAAATGAAATGAAATGAAATGAAATGAAATGAAATGAAATGAAATGAAATGAAATGAAATGAAATGAAATGAAATGAAATGAAATGAAATGAAATGAGATGAAATGAAATGAAATGAAATGAAATGAAATGAAATAAAATAAAATAAAATAAAATAAAATAAAATAAAATAAAAAATAACAAAACATTCCAGCAAGATTTTTAGCACAGAGCCATTCTAACCTTTTTCACGGCTGATGGAAAAAACATGGTTCCTGAAGCCAACAAGCAAATCACCTGAAATAATATCAGAAGAATGCTAATGGTAAGAGAGTAGGCCAGAGTTAAAAAAACGTCATAAAATATCAAGAAATATTCTAAAATACTCAGTAGTTATGACTAACCAGACGAGTTGAGAAAACAGACTGCGGTTAAACTTTTATCCATGATGATTTCACGAAGTAAAATTTTGGCGTTATCCCAAATCTTGATACAGCCATCTTTACTAAACAATTATTGCAAAAAAAAACCAAACTTATTTAGTAATACCAATTGAACAATTGGAATTATCCAGTTTGTTAATAATTCATGAAAAGATTTAAAAAGAATGAAGGTTTAATCAGGTGTTGGAAATCGGATACAAATTCGTCCTGATTTACATAAACGTTCCGATTGATTTTCCCAGCTTAAAGCAGCTTATCTCTTAAAGATTGTTCATAAATCTGAACAATTAGATGTGTGAATTGGGGAATAGTCGTATACAATATTCGCGTCCAAACTGTATGGGATTTAAAACGGCTTGCAACGGCATATGAGAATCACGTTTAACCGAGACTCGACTAACCTGGAACTACAAAAAAGTAGTAAGTCCTTATTAGCATCGACACTTAGAACAGCATCAAGATGATCCTTTGAAAGTTTTTGAGCACTGAATGACGTTGCCATGACTTCATGAGAATTCACTGAAAAGGAATCACAAAAAATGGTTTGCAAAACCACTGCCTAAACTAACTCGTTGAAAGCTTTGCTGGTAAAAAATAAACGTGACGTGACCACAAATATATTAAAAACTAAAAAATATTAACCGGGAAAGTATTGCTTGAGGTTTTCGTATTGACCGAACGACAAAGGAGCGAGGTTTGTGCGAGAAAACCTCAGGCAAATACTTTTCCGTACAGAAAATGCCCTAATCAAACGAGAACGCAAGTCATCGCAAGTTGGCAGTCATGCACGCTATCTCAGCCAGCTGCTCTGAATAATTTCCCGAAAATATTATGTACCGTGACAAAGTTAAAACTTGTTTAAAAGACTCATGAAACTTTTATTTTGTTAATTTGGGTGTTCGGACGACCGCCACAGAAATTTGTGACTGCCAATTTGCGATGACTTGCGTTCTTGTTTGATTAGGGTTTAAGGTCTGAGGTTTTCGTAAGCCATTTGTTATATGGCTTTCGTTTCGTTTTATGTTCACCCCTGCTAAGCATTCATTTTCCACGCTTTTATAAGTAATTTTTATAAAAAAGAAACACTATAATACCCTAGGACGTATTACTGTTCAAACTTTTTCTAACGAAAATGTCTAAAATTCTCTTTTACTTTCATTCAAATCAACTCAGAAACTTTCCCGCCAAAATTTGCAGGCCATTAAAAAAGGCGTAATGCCTTCCCACAGTGCCGCGAGCGGAGCATTATCACTTTTTGGGGCCTTTCACCAACCAATAAACGTGCGCTATTTGCCGTAATGATCTGAATACAAGTTCAGGCATATAAAAACTAGATCCCAAGGATAGTGCAAAGTTTCTAGTCAAAGATAATAACAATTTTTGCCACATGTACGGACGGAGTTGCCAGCCCATTTTCTAAAGCAAAGCTCAAGTTAATTTAATACAAGCCAAAACTCAGACAAACAACCCAAAATAGAATCTCGAGCAATTCTTAAAGAGTCATTTTCTCTAAAAATTATAAAAAAACTAACATCGTTCTTGGGTGAGAAGATGAAGATGAAGACGACCAGTTTCATGACCTGACAACAAGGAATTACCCTGCAAGAGAACACCTTCATTTAGTAATTTTATAATCAAAATCAACATCGCCCAAGTTCTATATAGTAATCTAGATATCTTATTCAAGACAAAACCAACATACCATTCTTACAAAACATGTTAGGTCTTTGCCAACACTGACTTGGTGTTGAAGCTCGAGATGGGGTAATGTTCTTATTTGGATCGTAAATTCATTCAATGTAATGGTGTTGAGGAGTAATGTATTGCTTGTTGTATCGTGTTGTATTGAAAGAACCTGCAAGAAAATTAATGAAAGCACATTTATGTAATAGAACTAGGCTCGATTTCCGCCTCATCTCGACTCGCGGGACTTTACCCGCCCTCTACGAACGGCTGGACGCGTTAGCGGCTTGTTATGTCTGTGACGTAATGCATAATTTACAACGGCAAAGATATTTTTGTCATTCATCCAACCCAACACTATAAACAGAGTCAGTGAACGATAAATCGCAGATGTTCGAAACGGCAGAAATACAGCAAAGACACGACTTATAATTTAGTGAGCTTCGTGAACTGAAGCAAGGTGCAATATTTTCTTATGGACATCTTTAATCAATAATTAGGCCCACATTCAACAGGTTCAATTCGCTTTTTAGCATCTTCGTCGTTCTAGAAATCGTCGCCGAACTCTGCCGTGATTCAAACTGACGTGAGAAAGCGTATCTGATCATCTTCCAAGAAAGAAATCAAAGGCGTAATCGCAGTTGTGACTGATTTCGAGTTAGGTTTTACGATATCAACAAACTATTGACGCTGACCGAAATATCAGTGACTTTCCTGACCTAGTAGGCTAAATGGCAAACACATCTTGGCCACTAATGGTCACGTTGCAAATCTTTAAAAAAAAATCTTCAAAAGTTTCGAAAATTCGGTCGTACGCCTACCTTATTAGCTTTCCATTGACCGCCACTTTGGGCTGTCACGACAATTTATACAAATGTTCAATAATATATGCCTGCTGAAAATGTGCAGGCGCGTTTGTGATTGGTGGGAATTGACAATGACACGCTCAGTGGAAATTGACAATTTCCACGCTCGGTGGAAATTGACAATGACAATGACACGCCGAGCCTATAATAGAACCCGAACAGAACAGAATACAACAGAATGGAATGGGATAGAATAGAATAGAATAGAATGAAACGGAACAGAATGGAATAGAATGGAAAAGAATGGAACGGAACGGAACGGAACGGAACGCAACAGAATGTAAAAGAATGGAACGGAACGGAATAGAACAGAATGGAATGGAGTAGAACAGAATGGAATAGAATGGAAAAGAATGGAACGGAACGGAACAGAATGTAAAAGAATGGAACGGAACGGAATGGAATAGAACAGAATGGAATGGAGTAGAACAGAATGGAATAGAATGGAAAAGAATGGAACGCAACGGAACAGAATGTAAAAGAATGGAACGGAACGGAATGGAATAGAACAGAATGGAATGGAGTAGAACAGAATGGAATAGAATGGAAAAGAATGGAACGCAACGGAACAGAATGTAAAAGAATGGAACGGAATGGAATGGAATAGAACAGAATGGAATGGAGTAGAACAGAATGGAATGGAACAGAATGGAATGAAATGGAAGAGAAAAGAACAATGGAACGGAATGGAACAGAATAGAACAGAATGAAATAGAATAAACTCACTGCTCCTTTCGTAGCCTGGAATTGAAAATACATAAGTAAACCCGAAAAAGGACTCAGGAAGAGCAGTCGGCCATCCTAAAAAACACAGTAAAAAGTTATGGCAAATATCTATCTTGAGTTAAATATTAAGCAATAAAAACTGTTGGATTGTTAATGTTGTTCAGACACCATATTCTGTGCTTCTTGACCACTGGGACTGTTTAATCTATTATATATAAACGGCTTTCAAAATAGTAACACTAATATCCTAGGGTGTATAATTATTGTTCAAAATTATCCAACAAACATGTTCAATCCTCTGTTATTTTCGTTTCAACTCAGAAGTTTTCAATCAACTCAGAATTTTTCCCGCCAAAGCTTAGCAGTCTAAAAAATTTACTTCTCCGGATGTCTTAGCTACCAATCAACGCGAGTCGAGGCTTGAAAACAAGTTCAGTCGTGTTGTGAAAACATTGAAAAGTACAGTGTAAAAAAATTAAAAACCTGTAATCCAGCGACAAGAAAATACGAGATGTCGGATGAGTCATCTTGAGTGGTCTTCAGTATCAGGGGAGAATTAAGTAAAGCAAGAGCTAGACAAGGAACATCGTCTAAAATTTTCGTAGTGGAAAGTGGAGAAGGCGACGTAGGTGACCTGGACGGTGCTCTGTGATTGATGAAAATAAAAAATAAAAACAACACTGGAAACACTGGGTGATGCTACTGAATGGTGCTGGTATGCTTGGCTAGCGTACCCGGGCAGGATTTTTTAGTCAGGGGGGCAGTAAGAGTGCCCAATTTCTAGGGGGTCCGGGGTATGCTCCCCCGGAAAATTTTTGAGATTTGAGTCTCTGAAATGGCATTTCCCATTTGAACATTTTAAAACATATTATTAAGACACGTTCTCTCATTTTTACAAAAGATTTTGTCTAAAACTACAGTATTACATATTTACAAAGACAACGACAGTCATTTGCAACTCACTTGGCACTTTTCACCAAAATGTTCAGAAATTCGTTACGAAGTTCGCAAGTTCGTTGGGAAGCGCGAACGCAACGCGAAAACTCATTGTCAGAGTTACTGTATGATATTAAATATTTTGGATTTTCTCGGGGGGGGGGGGGGGGGGCAGTTGCCCCCGCTGTCCCCCGCTATCCACGGCCCTGCGTTCAGTAAAAGGATAAACTGGATAAAGGACTGGTGGCTAATCATCCTTACTTGCAGCCAGTGGCTGAATTGCGAAGGACGCAGATCAACGTGACCGTGTCGAGGCATATGGAAGGCGCTCCCGGCAGCCGCCATGCGACACAGTTCAGACCACGGATCACAGCTAAGATGTTAGGTGTTGATTTTTATGGAGGGAGCAAAAACCGGAGAACCCGGCGAAAAACCCTCAAAGCACAGGAGAGATCAACTACAACTCTACTCACATGAGTCCAAGCCCGAGAACGGGGTCATTCCCAAGCGGTCACCCATCCAAGTACTAACCCCGTCTAACCGGGCTTAACTATTTGGTGAGAGGCAGCGCGCTAACAGCACACGCCACCCGTGCTCCCCATCATGGGTTATAGGCATGCTATAATGTGCAATGTCAGAAAACGTCTTTGGTGCACAATCAGATAAAGCCATACCACTTGTAGTCCCATATATTTCTCCCTTCGTTCACTCATATAACCTCAATTATACTGTCAGGCTTATCAGCCCTTGTATAATTGGAATTATTTGAGAAGTTTCGTGGCAATAATGGTATACATTGTAATTAACTGCTAGATATTCGTTGAAGTTGAAGGTACGTACCGTATGTAGCAAAGGTTAGTAAGCAAGCTAGTCATAGCAATCGAGCTAAGCAATGAGCAAGCAATTGAGCAATCATGGGCAAAGGCTAGTAAGCAAGCTAGCCATAGCAATCGAGCCAAGCAACGAGCAAGCAATTGAACAATCCTGGGTTCTGGAGCAAAGGCCAGTAAGCAAGCTAGCCATAGCAATCGAGCCAAGCAATGAGTAAGCAATTGAACAATCCTGGGTTCTGGAGCAAAGGCCAGTAAGCAAGCTAGCCATAGCAATCGAGCCAAGCAATGAGTAAGCAATTGAACAATCCTGGGTTCTGGAGCAAAAGCCAGTAAGCAAGCTGGCCATAGCAATCGAGCCAAGCAATGAGCAAGCAATCCAGCCAATCCTGGGTTCTGGATAAGATTGGAAGCAGTAAGATGTCACCATGACAACTCTGGCAAGGCAGACCTCCCGGCACCTGTCACACTGAAACTCAGTGGAATAATAAGTATATAGCACATGTCACCAACGAGCAGTAATGTGTCCAATGCTGTAGCGACGTGCTCGCAAGCGTGGGCGACACTCGTGCGCGCCCTTCGACTTCTTAAAAACTTGGGACTCCCAAGAACTATGGGAGGAGAAGACTACTGGCTAACTACATCTGCAGTTAACTTTGCCTAAATAAATGTAACCACATTTAGATATTACCAGGGTTAAGTCACGTTGGCCTGAAAAACAGAGAAAAATCTTCTCGACGTTTCGAGCGAAGGCCCTTCGTCAGGAGAAATTAGTAAACAACTCACATGTGGTCACGCGTATTTATAGCAGAGCTACAATGGGAATCACGTGAACACATGTAAGCCAATAAAAACAAAGTAAACAAATAAATTAATATGTAATTTTAGCCTGTGTGCAGGTGCTGACCCAATTTGTGGGTCAGGTACCTGCAAATAGGCAAAGAAACAGGTTATAAATTACTATTTAAATCATCAGAAAAAGGTTAAGGAAAAGGTGTGGAATATGGTGGTGGAGTGAGCTAAATGAAAGAGAATCGCTCATTGAGGCCGTGAGGGTGAATGGTACCCAGTTTGTAAATGAGACGCATTTCTTGTTTATGACGAGTATCGTTACAACCTGTAATGGGCTGAATGGCACAGATTTTCATGTTGGAAAAGGAGTGGTGGGCACTGTTGAAGTGCCTGGCAACAGGTTTGTTTTGCACATTGTATTTGACATCACGAAGGTGTTCAACAAACCTGTCACCTGACGATTTCAATGCCAAATGTTTGGAAATGAGAAACTTTTTTGTTAATCGCGGTTATCCTTCCCACCTCTTAGACACTGCCTTACACAAGGTCTCCAACATTTCCCGTTCAGACACCTTAAGCGAACCTTTGGCTACCATTTCTAATGAAAAAGTACCTCTAGTTCTCACTTTTCATCCCTTCAATTTCAAAGTAAGGGACATCATTAACCGCAATTTCGACCTCATTAAAAATGACCCAGAAACATCTTCCATTTTCTCTGAGAAACCCCTAGTATCTTTTCGGCATAGCAAAAACATCCGGGAAAACGTTGTTCACAGCTCACTGCAGCAAGCCTTGGTATCACATGTTGGCACCAGCTCTTGCTGTCGTGGTAGGTGCAACACCTGTAAATATTTAGACTCCTCAATTTCAATTTCGGCTCCAAAATGTAGGTTCAACATAACCCACAGTTTCACTTGCACTTCCTCCAACCTCATTTACTGTATCTCTTGCAGTAAATGTCCCATGCTTTACATCGGAGAAACTGGAAGACGTTTAGGTGACAGGTTTGTTGAACACCTTCGTGATGTCAAATACAATGTGCCAAACAAACCTGTTGCCAGGCACTTCAACAGTGCCCACCACTCCTTTTCCAACATGAAAATCTGTGCCATTCAGCCCATTACAGGTTGTAACGATACTCGTCGTAAACAAGAAATGCGTCTCATTTACAAACTGGGTACCATTCACCCTCACGGCCTCAATGAGCGATTCTCTTTCATTTAGCTCACTCCACCACCATATTCCACACCTTTTCCTTAACCTTTTTCTGATGATTTAAATAGTAATTTATAACCTGTTTCTTTGCCTATTTGCAGGTACCTGACCCACAAATTGGGTCAGCACCTGCACACAGGCTAAAATTACATATTAATTTATTTGTTTACTTTGTTTTTATTGGCTTACATGTGTTCACGTGATTCCCATTGTAGCTCTGCTATAAATACGCGTGACCACATGTGAGTTGTTTACTAATTTCTCCTGACGAAGGGCCTTCGCTCGAAACGTCGAGAAGATTTTTCTCTGTTTTTCAGGCCAACGTGACTTAACCCTGGTAATATTTGGATTTCAACCGTGGCCGACGCTGTCCTAGAAGCTTTTAACTGTATAACCACATTTAGAGGTTCGTGGATACATCACTTTTTACCTTTCACAAGCTGTGTCAAGTCTAGAACCGCCTGAAATTAGCTCACATGACTTTGTCCTACCAGGGTCACGGTTTTCTTGATGGGTTATTCCTCGGACGTCTGAGAGCTGCCATACCTCCACCCTGTTTGCTGGGTTGGTTCTAGACAATATGTGAATAAAACATTATCTATTTACAGTATTCACTTACCTACTCGCTTGTCTACTCACTGACTTATTTGCTTACTCCTAATACTGTCCTCAATCATTCCACGTATCCCACTCTACCCGCACCTCATCGCACCTCATCCTGATTCTACCCAAGCCCCACTCTATCCTACTCTGCCACACCCATTACACTCCATCCCACCCCCATCACACTCATTTCCACTTTATCCCACTCAATCCCACCTCACCCTGCGGTGCCCCATCTCACTCTCTTCCACACTCTATCCCATTCTACCTCTTTCAATCCCATGCAATCCCATTCAATCCAATTATATCCTATTCACCAGAGAAAATTTCCGAAACAAGTTACCAAAACACAGTTTCAGAAACAAAAGTTTCCAGTGCATGTTGAAAAGTTTCCAAAACTTTGTTTCACAAACCAAGTTTCCCTGACTAGAACACGGTTATATTTTTTGAAACAAGTTTCAGAAACTTAGTCGAAAATGTACTTCGGAAACTTGTTTCGGAAACTTTGTTGAAAATGTATTTTTGAAACTTGTTTTGGAAACTTGTTTCGGCAACTTTGTCGAAAATCTATTTCGGAAACTTGTTTTGGAAACTTGTTTTGGAAACTTTGTCGAAAATGTATTTTGGAAACTTGTTTTGGAAACTTGTTTTGGAAACTTGTTTTGGAAACTTGTTTCGGAAACTTGTCTCGGAAAGTTTGTCGAAAATGTATTTTTGAAACTTGTTTTTGAAACTTGTTTTGGAAACTTTGTCGAAAATCTATTTCGGAAACTTGTTTTGGAAACTTGTTTTGGAAACTTGTTTCAGAAACTTGTTTCGGAAACTTTGTTGAAAATGTATTTCAGAAACTTGTTTCTTGTTTCGGAAACTTTGTTGAAAATCTATTTCGGAAACTTGTTTCGGAAACTTGTTTCGGAAACTTTGTTGAAAATGTATTTCAGAAACTTGTTTCAGAAACTTGTTTCGGAAACTTTGTCGAAAATGTATTTTTGAAACTTGTTTTGGAAACTTTGTCGAAAATGTATTTTTGAAACTTGTTTTGGAAACTTTGTCGAAAATGTATTTTTGAAACTTGTTTTGGAAACTTTGTCGAAAATGTATTTTGGAAACTTGTTTCGGAAACTTGTTTCGGAAACTTGTTTTGGAAACTTGTTTTGGAAACTTTGTTGAAAAGGTATTTCGGAAACTTGTTTTGGAAACTTATTTCAGTGTATCTCTGGCTTAAAACTCACTTGGTATAATACACCCATATTTCTTCTTCATTAACAAGCAAGTACATCAAGCTATAAAGTGAAGAATAAGCATGTGCACGAACACATTGCTTGTGTTCTATGGTAGTAACTGGAGGAGGAGGCAAGACTGTTGATAGAAGACGACTGGTCTTGGATAACAACCTCGTACTATAGTAACACACAACAACAAAAAATAGTTAGAAAAAATGAATGACCTTATACTGTCAAAAAAACGTTTATTTACTTTACTTATAAAGGATAACTCTATCAGTCATATCTAAACTGTTCTCCCTAGAGGTTCAATAAGGACCATCCCTCATTGGTCCAGTGTTACTACAGGAGGAAACCAGAGTAAACTTAACTAACTTTATTTATACTGGATAACTCTATCAGTCATATCCAAACTGTTTTTCTCAGAGGTCAAGTGAGGGCCACCTCTCATTGGTCCAGTGTTATTACAGGAGGAAACCAGAGCTGACCTGAGCGGACGTGAGCTGAGCTGAGCTGCCCTGCATGAGTTGACTTGAACTGATGGGCTGACTTGAACTGACCTGGGCTGACTTGAACGGACCTGGGCTGACGTGGGCTGACGTGAGCTGACTTGAGCTGACGTGAGCTGACGTGAGCTGACTACTGAGCTGACGTGAGCTGACTAGTGAGCTGACGTGAGCTGACGTGAGCTGAGCAGAGCTGACCTGAGCTGACGTGATTAGACCTGACCTGAGCTGACTTGAGCTGATGTGATTAGACCTGATCTAAGCCACAGAATAGTAATACAACCAGAAGTCCAACTCAAGTGAAAACTTGTCCGCATTTCTTCAATGCGCAGGCGCGATATTTTACGCCATCCGACGCCATTCTACGCCATCCTACGCCATTCTACGCCATCCTACGCCATCCTGGCAAGTTCCCCCGGCAGTTTTAACCTTCTTTTGAAGGGCCAATGGCCAAACTGCCGGGGGAACTTGCCAGGATGGCGTAGGATGGCGTAGGATGGCGTCGGATGGCGAGGAATCCAGATGCGCGAGGCGACATGCGCGAGGACATAAACTTCAAAGGTTCCGACGCGAGTTGGACTTCTGGTTGTATTACTATTCTGTGTCTAAGCTGAGCTGAGCTGACCTGATAAGACTTGACCTGAGCTGAGCGTTTGCCGACGTGAGCTGACCTGAGCTGACCTAAGCTGGCCAGAGCTGACCTGACCTGACCTGACGTGACGTGACCTGGGCTGACATGAGCTCAGCTGAGGCAGGAATGAGTTAAAGTAGAAATACTTATATAATGTTCTATATACCTAATAAATTCTTTGAAAGTTTTCATGGTTCCACAAAACTAATTTATATTCTATATACCTGTTGTCTTCTCCAATTGCAATAACTCTTGCTGTCTTACTATGTGAGTCAAAGAGTGATAAAGATTTTAATGGACAGCGGATCATGGTCCAGAAATTAGCAACATGATTGATAGAAAATACTTGGAGTCCTTTACTCGTCGCACAGTACAGAACATCATTGGAAATTAGGTTCATCCATTGAATACCTTCAGTGAAAACTGTATGGCTAAAAGGCGATACATTAGAAGATCCAGAGTTAGCAATGAGCTGGTTGATATGTGACTTTCTCAAACTCATGAATAATTCATGAACCAAAAACCAAAAAAAAAAGTTTAATCAGTGCTTTGAGATCGGAGGAAAAGTACTAGTACTTTGAAATAATGCAAAATACGTTTTCAAAGTCTTGGGACTTTAAACAAAAATGCTAAAAAGGGGATACATTAGAAGACCCAGATTTAGCAATGAGCTGGTTTGATATGTGACTAGATTTTTCTAATCTAAAGGTTAAACGCACATGTGACGTCAAAATGTTTAATTTGCATAATAAAGAAAACTAAAATATCTCAAGAATGAAGCAAGACAGGAAACGAAAAACTTCAAAAGATGTTACTCTATCATTTAAGTGTTCTTTCAAATAAGACAGGCTTATGACTTTCATTTCATGTACTGCACTTTAACCATAAATGGCCGATACTGTAGGTGATTTACATAAAGGCCTGGCCAAACGCTTTCAACATTTCATTTAACATCGTTCAACATTGTTGAATTCAACATGTTGAAAGCGTTTGGCCACCCCTGTTGAATGATGTTGAACGTTGTTGAATGGTGTTGAATGATGTTGAACGAAATTTGAACATCTTCAAATTTTCGTTCAACAGGCGTTCAACATTTCTATTGTTCTCAAAATGTTGAAACGTGTTGAACGCATTTGGCCACATTTCATTCAACTTTGTTGAACAGAGACATTGCACCATGCGGGATATTGTCGATTCCAGCTTTTGTGATAGCTCGCGTTCAATTAATTGTCATTCATGAATGTTGAACGATGTTGAATTCATTTGGCCACTTGTGCTTTCAACATTACTTCAACATCGTTCAACAATGTTGAATGATGTTGAATTCATTTGGCCACTTGTGCTTTCAACATTACTTCAACATCGTTCAACAATGTTGAATGATGTTGAATGCAATGTTGAAAGCGTTTGGCCAGGCCTTAAAGCACCAGGGAAATACTTTGTGCCAATAACATCACACCACCAAAATGGGTCTTTAACTTATAATTTTTACACCTGTAGATTTCTTCCATAATATCCAAGGAGAATATTTTTACAGTTCCATCTTGTGAGGAAGTAATGATTAAAGATGGAGCTTCAGGGTGAAGTAACAGGTTTGTTACTGCCTGCAAAGAAAGACGAAAGAAATTTGTAATGTAGACGAAATGAGGTGGGATGCAAACATGGCTATACCAATATCATTATGGCCATGACAATCAGGGCTGCTGAGGGGGGGGGGGGGTAATTTGCCCTGGGACCCAGTGGAGTAACGGAGGAAGACGGGGCCCTTAGGCATATTTGGTGTGGGCCCCCCTGTTGTCATGATTTGACTGACATGGTTTGAAAGCTGTATTGCTTGATACATGTGTTTTTAGATGAAGAGAAGATTTATTACTTATAGTCTTTTTACTTTTATATATATATATATATATATATATATATATATATATATATATATATATATATATATCAATCAAGAAACCAAATTAAACTATTTCATTTTCAATTGAAAGGTTAAGGACTTCATGTAATAAGAAGCCAACAGGCTCGCACCCAGGACTTTTGTTTTTGCTGAGCTAAAGAACTCAGCTGCCATCCTCAATGGAGTCATGGAGGCCAAATTTTTTAGCTCTCAATAAATGTAATCTTGCTGTTAAATGTTAACCTGCATTTTTTATGTTTAGTTGTTATAATACCATACTCTAATTTTGGTGGGGGTGGGGCTGCAGTGGGCTGGGGGCCAACTGTCGGGTGCCCTTAATTCTCACCCTAACCCTACCAACTTGAGAAGCCCCTGAAATTTTTGAGATTTGAGTTTTTGATGTAAGACAACATGAGGCCCAGAAAGAGTAAAGATCAGTAATACTAATGTTATTTTTACCCAACCCAGGGGACCAATTGAGAATACATCAGGGGCGGATACAGAGGGGGGTGACTGGGTGACTAGTCACCCCCCTTCCCTGTCCCAACCAATACAGGATTATACAGCAATACACTACTCATGTGTAAAACGTGCATAAATTATATTGTATAACAATGCTTATTGATACAGGCTGTAGCTATGGCCTCTCCCGTTTGCAATAAGATTGGACATCTTGATACGCTAATATCTTGTAAATTTGAAACCCCAATTTTAACAACTAAGAATCACGATTATATAGACGTATTGTATACAATCTCAATCTGAAATCTGAATATACACAGTAATTTTGGAACATAAACTTATATTAAACATATCCCCATGAGTCCACGACAATGACGACATGTCCTCCTTATGGTGTATTCATATATTTGGGTATTTTGTTTGGTAATTTATATCCTTCAAAACTCTTTCAAATCCCCCTCAAAATGCAGGAAATGCCATTTCAGAGACTCTAAAATTCAAAATTGGGGGAGTATGCCCCCGGAGCCCCCTGGAAGTTTGTCGCACCTTCGGCGCTCCCCTGCCACCACGTAGTAAGTATTGCCTGCCCCCCCCCCCCCCACTCGTGCGCCCTTGTTAAATATTGTGAAAGAAACAACTGAGTACCTATAGTCACCCCCCTTGCAAAAATTCTGTATCCGCCACTGTACGTAGACACAACCCTATGACATCATCAAATCCATGTGATGTCATCAGGGGGCTCAAATCGATGATTTACCCCAGGCCCCACAATTTCTCTTGGCAATTAACCCTGATGACCCTTATAATAAACATGAAATGTAGATGCATGTATACTGGTATATTCAAAAGATTTTACCAACCTTTGAGTGACCATAAAAAGAATGCACACATCCACCATTTGAACTCCAAACATTGACTATTTAATAAAAAATTGATCCATTAGGTTAGCACAAATCAAATATAAAAGTGGTTTAGACGTACATGCAAGACAGAATCCCTGTCATTCATAATAACAAGACACCTGGGTACAGGCGTTCACTCAGGCTACTGCCAAAAGCTTGGGGAGGCTCTATTAACCATATAAGCAAAGGTGGGCAACCACAGGTAGCTCGAGTAATTATATATCTGATAAGAACCTAACCTTTGCAATCAGTTGCACAAGTAACAACAAAATTGGAAAACTTTGAGTAGACACAACCAGTCACAACTCCTTGGTGAGCACTACATGAATGAAATATATATTAAATAAAAATAACTAAAAAAACTTAATTAAAAATAAAAATAAATAATATAATTTAATATAATAATATGATTAATTAATTAATTAATTAATAATTATTGCAAGTACTAATTACCTTTTTAATTGGAATAAAAACTTTCCATCCATATGATAAGCCACAACATTTCTTTCAGACAAACAGTACAGTCTCTAATAAAAATTACAAACAAAAATAACAAAAATTTTGGAAATTAAAAAAAAAATTCTAAAATTTGTTCCAGATCTGGGTGAAAGGACAGACTGTTGAAGAGACAAAAAATATATTTTACAATCAAGGTATTACCTGATTTCTTTCATCTAATATAATGTCTTTTACCATGCTCCCACCCATTGCTGGATGCTTACACCTGAGAACAAACAAAAGCAAGGTTACCCCCAGCCAGCCCACAAGCGTACAAAATTTTCAGATTTTTTCTACGCTCCCCAGCCAGCCCACAAGCGTACAAAATTTCCAGATTTTTTGTACACTCCCCAGCCAGCCCACAACCGTACAAAATTTCCAGAATTTTTCTATGCTCCAGCCAGCCCACGAGCATACAAAATTTCCAGAATTTTTGTACACTCCCCAGCCAGCCCACGAGTGTACAAAATTTCCAGATTTTTTGTATGCTCCCCAGCCAGCCCACGAGCATACAAAATTTCCAGAATTTTCCTACGCTCCTCAGCCAGGCCACAAGCACTGCGTACAAAAAATCTGGAAATTTTGTACATTCGTGGGTGCCCAGAGCGTACAAAAAATCTGGAAATTTTGATAGACATAAAAAAAATTCATAAAAGACATTACACTGAATTAGACATCACAGCTGACAATTTTTTGCATATTACAGTACCTCAAAATCAAACCATAATTTGCCATTGGTCTAGAATCTCTTATCAAAGTATGTTCATTTCTTTTAATTTCTCCAAAGCTCCAAAACTGTTTAAATCATTAGATAAGTACAGGAAAAATTATTAGACACACCCCATGTATACTTCTGAAGTAAAACAGATGTGCTCTATAAGAAGTGAACCTCATTGGAGTCTCAAGGCACTTGTTTTCGCACACCTACTAAATCAGACAGGTGTCGTATAACTATGGTGCTGCTGCATGCAGTATTTGCTTTGCAGACTACATTTTATCTTTCACTGTTTATTTAATACCTGCTGTGCATCAACTACTAGTGGCTTTATTTAATGACAGATTACACCTGACAGTATCAACACGAGGTTGATTTAAAAAGTAAGCAAATCAGTCAAAGTCAACTTACAAACACATAACCATGCTGCAAGCAACTTTGACATAACAAGTGGATGTTTATGTTGTTTATGTTTTAAATAAAAAATGGAAGATGAGTAATAAAGTTGAGGAATACATTTTAAGAACTTAATGTTTCAAGAAATGCCAAATTGGAATACAGAATTTACTAAATGCAGGTGCATCATCAAAGCTAGGTGCACCATATGTACTGTAGGTGTATTTCGAGGTGCTCGTTATATAGGAGCACGCATGCTCGATTGATTGAGCAACTGTTCCAGGCAAGGCCAAAGACTCGGTTATCTCTAACTATCAGAGGTTCTTACTTAATGAGTAAAATCATCTGGCATTAGACAGAGTAGAATAACAAAGGAGCTAGTTTTGGCTAACCTAGTCAGAGTTACTGTAATTTGAATGTCATAATGCAGCCTCTAAAAATGCTTACCCTAACACCACCAGTGCCACCAGTAATTAGTTCATCAGTAACAGAGTTAAACACCATACATAGCACAGAATTCATATCAGAAATTACAGAAAACACCTCAAGAAAGTTAATATTGAAGACCTGAAAATCAGAGCAATTAAAATTAATTTTAAAATAATTACTACCATTATCAATAAAAGAAATTTTAGGTAATTGTATAGAAAATTTAAATTATTTGTTATAATTAAAATTTCATGTAAATTAACCCATTGCTGTCTGAAGGCACTAGTCTCATTAGACCAATAAAATTGTCTGGTGTTTAGACAGACTAAAATATTGAGTCCATTTTCAATCAACTTGTGGCATCATTTTGACATGTTTCTTTGAACTGATGCTGCAAGTTGGTTGATTTGTTTTTAAATGTTCAACGTTTTCTGGTGAAATGTGCAACTTTCAAACTTAAATAAACATGAAAAAAATCGCAAGCCTAATGGTAATCGAGTTGTAAATGGCAGTACTGTAGTATATAACACATTAATTTAGTACAGCAATCATCTAAACCTTCAATGCATAATCCTTTGAGAGACCAAAGTAGACATTAAATTTCTTTGAGTGCAATAAGAGACGAATCAAGTTAAACTGATAAGAAGGATAGTCTAACAAACGGGAAACTAAAAAGAATTCAAAAAAAAAAGAATTCAAATTTAGTGTCACCTTGAGTCTTGAAAGCACAGAGCCCCAGCTGGTAGTCATAGCCATTGTACCCCACCCCCTACCTTAACCACTCCTGGTCCTATCAGCTCACCTGAATTCACGAAACTGTTACATGACCAAGCTGTGATCCCTTTTGAATCAAGTATTATAAACTGTCTACTTCTTGGATTGTATGTCACTGTAGAAAAAAGGAATATCTTAAAAACCTAAGATGTTTATCCAATCAAAATGAGCTTTGATTCACAGCTTGCAATATGATTGGATAATTGGCAACCTTGTTTGTCCAGTTTCCAATTTCCAAACAAACTTTGGAAGTTCCCAACCAACTTCACAACACAGTACATACAGTACTAAAGTAATATGATGTGTTTGTGTAACATGATGTGTTTGCAACAAGCTTGGTACAGCAAGCCTGTTAACAAGCTGTGATTTTAGCAAGCTAATATACAAGCTTGTTTTTGCACTCACAAGTTGTTGGAACAACTGTCACAAGCCCTAGCTGTTAAAGTCATCGTCGACCTTATTACAAGTTGTCAACAACCTGTTACAGACTTATGAACAGATTGGGAACAATCAGTGCAAATGCATCCCAGTGACAGCTACCCTGGTACCCTGGCCCAATTTCAAAAGAAATATGGGCCAGATAACCACTAATTTCATTCTCGCATCATCAGGTCTAAGTGGCCATTTACATGAATCCGGATTGAGTTTCAATCTGGATTGAAAAGCAAAGTCAATCTGTGTTTACATGGGAATTGGGTTTCTGGATTGAAATCCACCTGTTGCCTGAAATCCGTAAATATTAGATAAAACATGCATGCATTGTTTATTCTAGTCCTCTCTGTCATGTTTTTCACTCTGGAATGAAACTCGCACCACATTTACATGACTCCAGAACAAAATTTCAATCTGGAATGAGATTTCAATCAGGAATGAGAAATGGATTGGACTCAATCCAGATTCATGTAAACAGATAAAGGGGTTTGATCAGAAGTGGAATGAGTTCAATCCAGATTGAAACTCAATCTGGATTCATGTAAACGGCCCCTAAATCCACTGATCAATGGCAATTCAGAACCAGTCTCGAATTAGTAGTTTCACCCTGTTTACATGGTGAAATAGGACAAATTCAAGACCGTTCCCAAATTCAAGACCAGTCCCAAATTCATCCAGTATCATGTAAATGTAGCCTTCGTCTGAAAATAAATAAGTCTTAATGGAAGAAATACAGCATGTCTATTATCTAATATTTTTTATATTTATTCACACAATCACCATGACAATATGGTCAGATAACTTCCTGTCTTTAGCAACTTCATGGCTAAAATTTCCCATAAAATTGAAGACATAAAAACAAAAAAAAATATTAACTTATTAATTAAAAAAATAAAGAAAATACTAAGACTAAAATTACTAATCTTCTTGCGACAATAACACTTCAGAGTTTATAAAGTTAATGTTTACATATTCAAGGTGGCAACAGAGCGACCTTTCACCATTTCCTCGCATTTTGTTCAATTCCTTTGAGTAGAATTAATATTTTAAATGCTTACTTACCCCCAGTAATCTCTTTGCTTTTTGCCTTAGGTTTATAGCAAGCCTTTGGTTGAAAGCCGTAAGGAATATGCAAATATAAATCCGTTAAGTCCTTATGAGTAGACTGTTCATTTGCCGAAGGAGAGGCACCTTCACAACTATCAGCTTTATTCAGGTGACATTCTTCTTCACCTTTCCCTTCCATTGAGACAAATACTCAAACATAAAACAGGTAAATGAAAATGAAGTTCTTCTGTGGAAAGATTTATCCTGTACTAGTACAGAAAATAATATTAATGCAGCCCATTACGGGACCACGAAGGCAGTAAGGCACCTCTTCGTCTTTGGGACGGTCATCAATTGTCCGGCAGTGTCCGGTTCATTCGCTCTCATAAATTCCCAAGTATGAACCATTTCAGTGGACACTTGTATATTACGTCTTGCTAGTCTTGTAGTAATGGTTTGTGAAACTTTAGCGAAGCAGGGATTATTTTTTAAAACAGAAAGCTTGGATACTTTTCAAAATTGGCCACGAGCTTCACGAAAATGACGTCAACCAAGACATGCTGTATTAAGGTAGAAGTGAGCTGATAGTCGATGAATTTGTTCATACCGAGCTTTGGCTTGTAACACTTTTTACCAGTATTATTTACTGCACTTTCATCAACACTTTCTGAACCTTTCTCTAATTCTCTTATCTGTGTCCCTTCATAAAGGTCCAAAAAATCGCTTAAAAGTTGTCAATTAGATGGTTGATCAGTTGGTTCAACTGTTAAACAGTCCATCCGTCCGTCTGTCCGCCTGTCCGTCCGTCCGTCCGTCCGTCCGTCCGTCCGTCCGTCCGTCAGCCAGCCAGCCAGCCAGCCAGCCAGCCAGCCAGCCAGCCAGCCAGTCAGTCAGTCAGTCAGTCAGTCAGTCAGTCAGTCAGTCAGTCAGTCAGTCAGTCAGTCAGTCAGTCAGTCAGTCAGTCAGTCAGTCAGTCAGTCAGTCAGTCAGTCAGTCAGTCAGTCAGTCAGTCAGTCAGTCAGTCAGTCAGTCAGTCAGTCAGTCAGTCAGTCAGTCAGTCCATCAATCGCTCCGTCCATTATTCGTTCCATCTGTCGGTCCGTCTATTCTGTTCATTTCAAAAAATTCTCAGCTAGTTGTCAACGATATTCATTTCCAAATATTAAGTACAAAATTAACTAACTACTACAACTATATAAATGTTGGTCAAGTTGGTTTATTTGTCCTTGACGCTACGGATTTCTTTGCTTTTACCATTTCGACAAGATCCTAAAAAGTATAAGAAAAAAACCAATCACAACTTACTCAGTTCTCCTTCGGTTTAAGTTAGCTTAAAGTGGTTATCTGGTGAAAATAATGCTGGTAATGCTTTTTACACAAACTTATAGATATTATGTATAGTAGTTGATAATCGTGCAATGATTGATTTCAAAATTTGTTATTAAGCGGTGGTCAAGTTTGAGAACGAGGGGAGCTTGTGATGTCATAGACTCAATATTAACCAGGACAATTTTGTTGTTTTTTTGTTACAATTCTGTTACTGCTCTTTTTGTCATCACAATTGCTGCTCTTGTTGTTGTTGTTGTTGTTGTTGTTGTTGTTGTTGTTGTTGTTGTTGTTGTTGTTGTTGTTGTTGTTGTTGTTGTTGTTGTTTTTGTTGTTGTTGTTGTTGTGAATTTGGTGGTGGTGGTGGTGGTAGTGGTGTTGTTGTCATTGTTCATGCTGCTGTAGTAATTGTTGTTGTTGTTGTTGTTGTTGTTGTTGTTGTTGTTGTTGGTGGTGGTGGTGGTGGTGGTAGTGTTGTCGTTGTTCATGCTGCTGTAGTTGTTGTTGTTGTTGTTGTTGTTGTTGTTGTTGTTGTTGTTGTTGTTGTTGTTGTTGTTGTTGTTGTTGTTGTTGTTGTTGTTGTTGTTGTTGTTGTCAGTGATTTTGGTGATGGTGGTGGCCGGTGTTGTTGTCGTTGTTCATGCTGCTATCGTTGTTGTTGTTGTTGGTGGTGGTGGTGGTGGTGGTGGTGGTGGACCTGGTGGTAGTGGTGTCGTAGTTGCTGCTCTTGTTGTCGTTGTTATTGTTGTTGTTGTTGTTGTTGTCGTTTTCGTTGTTGTTGTTCATACCTTATATCTTTTCATACATTCCTTCTTTGTTCGTCCAGGAACATCTTCCGCAATTCTATCCCACCTTTCAGGAGTGCTGGCTGGGTATTTTCTTAGAGCGTTCTCCAACAGCTAAAATAAACGAATTTTCCCCCCAAAATAAACTGCATGAAGATAATATGAAAATGGTAAGATGATTAATTGATGTGGCTTGCAGAATAAATAAATAAAAGAAACATTCACCTTTTGTTCTTCTGTTTTCCACGGTCTGTCTGCGGCGGGTGTTGGTTGGGCAGAAGATGCCGCACCTCCTTAAATGATATGAGAAAACAACCAAGCGATGAACACGCAGAAAAGGAGGAAAAAGAGGAGAAACGACGAGGAGAAACGAGGCAAGACAGGGCAAAAAACACGTAAAGAATAAAAAAACAAAGTAACGAGAAGGAGAAAAGGGTAAAGAAAGTAAGAGCAAAGAGAAGAAAGAGATATAAAGATGAAAAATAATAATTTCAAATAAAGTCGAATCACTGCTGTAGAGAAAAGTTTTCTGACTGCCCCAAAATTTGAAATTCTTCTTCTTCACATATGTACACTGCTGAAGGACAACTGAATGTTTATAACTTACGGTGGCTTGAGCCAAGCTGACTTCGTCCTGGAGAAAGATACCTAAGTCTGCGTTTAGGTGGATTAGATACACGCGTAAAAACGCACAACTTGTTCACGGTTGTCAACGGGCGTAAACAATGTTGTGCTGCTCGCCGTGAACAATGTTGTGCTGCCCGCCGTGAACAATGTTGTGCTGCTCGCCGTGAACAATGTTGTGCTGCTCGCAGTCAACAAGTTGTTCACTTATGGATCGAACAACTTGTTCACGGATAAATCAACAGTCATGAACAAGTTGTTCCAACGGCACATTTTTATAGCCAACAACGTTGTTCGCACATGATACAACATGTTTTAATAGCATGACGAAATAACAACGATGAACAGCAATGTCACAACAATGGTGAACATGCATGGTTGATGTATCAACACGTTCTTCGGTTGTTGCAACATGCGTGAACAACGGTTGTTGTTTCATCAAGCAGTAACAACTTGTTGAAACAATGAACAATAAACAATGTTGTTCATTTATCAATGTTGTTCACATATGTCAACAAGTTGTTACAGCATTGTTGCAAGTTGTTACAGCATTGTTCAGGCAAAAATGTTGTAACAACTTGCGAGATTTTTACGCGTGTATTCCCCGATGAGCTATGGTAATGTGTGCGATATTCGATATATAGATTCTGCTGGAAGTCCCAATAGCTCAGTGGTAGAGCACTGGTACGTTAAACCAGAGACTTTGGGTTCGATTCCCGGTTGGGGCAGTCAGAAAACTTTTCTCTACAGCAGTGATTCGACTTCATTTGAAATTCTTCTTCTTCACAGAAGCAAGAGAGGAATAAGAAAAGAGGAGAAAAGGAAAGAGGCGGGAACGAGACGAAAGGAAACAAACGTGAAGTAAAATATAGGATATGCAGAAAAGGAAAGGAAGAAAGAAAGACAAGGAACAAAAGGCAGAAGTAGAAAAATCAAAAAAGAAACGAAAAGGCAAAGAAACTAAAAAAAGTGAATAAAAACTAAAAAGGCGAAAAAGAAAGGAAACGTAGTCCTACCATTGTCATATCTTTCCGTAGGATTCGATGGAGGTGAAGTCGAAGACGATGGCGCCGCAACAGTTTTATCAAACTTAGCAAACGCGTTTTTATTAGCCTGGTCTTTTTGTGTCGAATCTATAAAACGGATAGTCCGAACACAGTTAAAGCCCTGTTGCAATTTTGCACGCAACTGTGGAAAGCTTAGCAGGAAGATTGTATCAGTTCTTACCAAACTTCTGAAGGGCTTTGACCTTTTTGATAACGTGTTTCGATGTTTTCACCGCCGTTCCTTTCGAATGATGATTAACGTACTCTGCAATCACTTCCCACCTGGAGAAAGCAAAAGAAATGAGACAGTATTACATTGAAAACCTCAACATTTGCTCCTTTAGGGTTAAGTACTACCAAACGCAATAGACTGTAATTTTCCGGAGGAAAAATGTTGTTTGGAAGGTGCATGACCAAACGTTAATGTTTATATGGCGTAAAGCAAGATATGCTTTTTGGAACGGAGTGTATTACCGTATCACATTCACTTCACACTCTGTTCAAAATTAACATCTCCAGAGACTTAACGGAACATTCAATCGCTAATATTCTGAAATACTATTCTATTACATCTCATCGTCATCAGTAAGTTAGTACATTTTGGACATATACATTTTCGAATACACTGCATAAGTATTGCAAGTATTAAATGAACGCAGCCACAAGTTCCGGCAGTTCCTCCTCATACCTTGAGGTTGTACCTGCAGGAAAAAGTTTAACTGCTTTCACTAATAATTCCAATTCGTCTTCACTCCACAGTGATGTTGTTGTAGATTCACTTGCACTACTTTTTGGGGTCTTCTTCTCTTGCGCTACAACAAATAAACACTCTCAAAACCCTTCATTTGAATCATAGAAATAATTATTTCTATGATTTGAACACTAAAATGTTAGTCTAAAACCCCAATGAGTCGGCATTTTTGAAGCTATTCAAAACGTTCGCTATGCATGCTGTCCGTCTTTTAAATATTACATTAATCTTTAATTCTTTAGACTACGATCAAATAAAACATTCTCTTACCGGCTTTAACTGCTTTTTCATCCTCTAAAACAATTTGTTCTTTTATTTTATTTATCTAAAAAGATTAATTGATAAATCAACCACAAGTCTATTAGAAAAACAATTAGCCTTATTCGAAATTGGGCAGTAGCTAGGAAATTGTAATATTATGTGTTGGGTTTTTTTAATTTAGTGTTTGTTACCTCTTGCAGAAATAATTGACCAATATCGTCTGTTGCTTTCTGCTCAAATGATTCTCGTAAATTCTGTAATCTAGATATAGAAACAATGTTCGTTTACAAGACAATTTTATTTCAGTCCGCTTCACTTCACTTCACTTCACTTCACTTCACTTCACTTCACCTCACTTCACTTCACTTCACTTCACTTCACTTCACCTCACCTCACCTCACCTCACTTCACTTCACTTCACTTCACTTCACTTCACTTCACTTCACTTCAATTCACTCCACTACATTCACTTCACTTCACTTCACTTCACCTCACCTCACCTCACCTCACCTCACCTCACCTCACCTCACCTCACCTCACCTCACTTCACTTCACTTCACTTCACTTCACTTCACTTCACTTCACTTCACTTCAATTCACTCCACTACATTCACTTCACTTCACTTCACCTCACCTCACCTCACCTCACCTCACCTCACCTCACCTCACCTCACCTCACCTCACCTCACCTCACCTCACCTCACCTCACCTCACTTCACTTCACTTCACTTCACTTCACTTCACTTCACTTCACTTCACTTCACTTCACTTCACTTCACTTCACTTCACTTCACTTCACTTCACTTCACTTCACTTCACTTCACTTCACTTCACTTCAATTCGCTTCAATTCACCTCCTTTCACTTCACTTACCTATCTAGAGATAGTGTTTCTAATAATTTCTCTGTTAATTGCATTTTTTCTACCAAATCCGTCTCGTCTTGCGAGAAATAATTACGTTCCTACAAACAAATGCAAAATGGCAAGCGCTATATAGAAGAGTGTTTCAAACTAGCGTACATACTAGCATTTATATTAGTCTCGTTTATAGATAAATAGCTTAACAAAAAACGAGAAAAACAACATTAATGTCCTAGAACGTGTTATTGTTCAAAATGTTTCACTGCCGAACAAGTTTAATCTTCTGTTATTTTCATTCAAATTATCCCGCCAAAACTCAGCGGTCCAGAAAAAAACGTATATTGAGCACAGTTTGCATCTCCTGGGTTCATTATCTTTCCCTGTGAATAAAATAAAACTAATCACCTTACCTTACAAGTAGTTCTTATAATTTTCTTCTCTTTCTTTAAAGCGTTTTTCAGCTTATCCTTTTCTTTCTTTGCAGCTTGTGCCTATGTGGTTGAATTTTTTTAAAAAAACTGATTGGTTTCATTTCGATAAAGTGTTCAGAAAAAAGCTTACCGAGCAACGTGTGTTCATGTTTTGCCAACCATTTGTCGATCGCCTAACAATATTACCTTCTCTCTCGCTTCCTTCTCTTCTTGTTCTCGTAAAACTCTTTCTGCTTCAAGAGCTTCTTGCTTCTTCTGTTCAAAACATTATTATAAAAAAGCGTTTTTACGATTCATCACTTTACGGGAATCACTCGTGACATTTCCACTGACTCTTATACATGTATGTATAAAAAGACCGTCCACCATTAGTCAACTATTCAACCAACTAGAATGAAGCTCAGATACAAAACGTTTTACGCGGAAAAATGTAATTTCTCATGATTCACAAGTGGCCTATAACGTTTGTGGATCAAAGTGGAAAACTGCCGAGAATAGTTTTGATAACGAAATACTGACGTTTCGAGCGAAGACCTTTATCTGAGAGTAAACGTTTTGTGGACGGATACTCTATTAAACAGACAATAATAAACAAATATTAATTCAGATAACATCCAATTTAGTTCAAACCTTTTCTTGTTCTTCTGCGGCTAATCTCAATGCATCTTCTTTTGCTTTCTTTTCCGCTAGTTTTCTTTCCTTTTCTCCGTCCCTGAACTTCTTGATACGGGGATCACACGCATAGCAGTTATCTAAAGTATATTCATGTGCATTAATATAATACCAATACACTAATTGATTAATACAATCATATACCTATTAATGTTCGCACTCTTGCAGTTTCTTCCTTCTTTCTTTTTTGTCTCATTGCTTTATTTTGTTTCTCCATCCATCTCCTTTCGTCTCGACTGGAAAAAAGAAATTGAGCGACTATAATCGTATTGAAAAGAAGGAAGGGAGGAACAATGGAAACAAGGAAGGAAGGAAGGAAGGAAGGAAGGAAGGAAGGAAGGAAGGAAGGAAGGAAGGAAGGAAGGAAGGAGGGAGGGAGGGAAGGAAGGAAGGAAGGAAGGAAGGCAGGCAGGAAGGAAGGAAGGCAGGAAGGAAGGAAGGAAGGAAGGAAGGAAGGAAGGAAGGAAGGAAGGAGGGAAGGAAGGAAGGAAGGAAGGAAGGAAGGAAGGAAGGAAGGAAGGAAGGAAGGAAGGAAGGAAATAAGGGCGGGAGGGAGAGAGGGAGGGAGGGAAGGAAGGAAGGAAGGAAGGAAGGAAGGAAGGAAGGAAGGAAGGAAGGAAGGAAGGAAGGAAGGAAGGAAGGAAGGAAGGAAGGAAGGAAGGAAGGAAGGAAGGAAGGAAGGAAGGAAGGAAGAAAGGAAGGAAGGAAGGAAGGAAGGAAGGAAAGAAGGAAGGAAGGAAGGAAGGAAGGAAGGAAGGAAGGAAGGAAGGAAGGAAGGAAGGAGGAAGGAAGGAAGGAAGGAAGGAAGGAAGGAAGGAAGGAAGGAAGGAAGGAAGGAAGAAGAAGGAAGGAAGGAAGGAAGGAAGGAAGGAAGGAAGGAAGGAAGGAAAGAAGGGAGGAAGAAAAGGAAGGGGGAGGAAGGAAAAAAGAAAGAAAAGGAAGGAGGAAGGAAGAGAGGGAGGGAAGGAAGGAAGGACGGTGGAAAGATCGAAGGAACAAAAAGAAGGAGGAAAAGGAAGGAAGGAAGAAAGGAAGGAAAGAAAAAAGGGAGGAAAAAGGAAGGAAGGAAGGGAAGAAGAAGAGAAGAAAGGGGAAAAAAAAGGAAAAAAAAGGGAAATAAGAAAAGAAGAAAGGAAGGGGTGAAAGAAGGAAGGAGAGAAGAAAGGAACAAAGGAGGGAGAAAAGGAAGGAAGAAAGAGGGAAGGAAAGAAAGAAAAATAAAGATTAACTTACCTTTCACCTTTTTCCTTTTCCTCTTCATCCAAGTATGAAAATTCCCTCCAAGAATCAAACTCATACCTGGATAAGAAAAAAACATTAAAAAAAACATACCCCCTCCCCCCTGTGTGAATCTGATTGGATTCCTTTGTTACACTACCTGTATCCTCTTGTATCCCACTAAGTCCCTAACATTAATCCATACACACCTGCTGTCCCTCAGTATCCCCCTTAAGCCTGTTGTTGTCAAAGCCACTGTATTTGTTAAATTCATACAGTGTATAACATATTATAAACAATACCAAAATTTATAGAATTCATCAACTTCTTCAAAGGTTGAGTCCTCCTCCCCCAATCTTGGAACGGTTTTACTATTTGACCACCTATACAGTAGAAATAAGATAGTATTTACTTCATATCAAATGACATAGCAAAGGAATACAAAAGTCAACCCAATGGTCAGACTTGGAACAATATACACCTTATTACACAAGATTACATTTTCCACCTGGTAAATCTCTTGCCAATGAATACAGTGATATGTTCAGTACCTTGAATTCATGTCAAATATTGGTCCAAATACTTGATAAAAGTTAATCTTTGAGTTAGCATTAACTTGTGGAACGTAGTCATCAAATGTTGAATCAACACTATCGTATGCTCTTCGTTTGGCTTTATTGGAAAGAATTTCACCAGCTTTTGTGATGCAAGTGAAGTATTCCTGGACAGCATCCAAATGTATCTTGCTTTTTCGCGCTTGACTTTTATCAGGGTGATGCTTTAGAACCATTTTCCTGTCTAAATAAGTCGAGGTAAAAATAGGAGTTTAAGAAGAATTGAAAGTGTCCAATGTATTTCTTGAAACACAATTTTTGGTGTAGTTTCGCACTCACATGCTCTCTTTATATCATCCTCAGTAGCTCTGTATCTCAGTTTTTTTAAACCAAGTATTTTGTAATGATCTTGCTCCTATAAAAGATTATACAGGGAAATCAGGAATCACTATAATCTAGAACTTATTTCTTTAAATATGATAATCAATACCAATCAATAATCATATTTTTCACTGATTATTCATTGATTATCAAAATGAATTAATACTGATTGTTACTGATTAATTTTAATTTATATTGATTGTTATTAATCAATATCGATTGCTATTGATTGTTATTAATTAATATTGATTGCTATTGATTGTTATTAATTAATATTGATTGCTATTGATTGTTATTAATTAATATTGATTGCTATTGATTGTTATTAACTAATATTGATTGCTTTGATTGATATTGGTTGATATTGATTGTTATTCATTAATATTGATTGCTATTGATTGATATTGGTTGATATTGATTGTTATTAATTAATATTGATTGCTATTGATTGTTATTGATTGATATTGATTGATATTGATTGTTATTAATTAATATTGATTGTTATTGATTGATATTGATTGTTATTGATTGTTATTGATTGATATTGAGTGTTATTAATATTGATTGTTATTGATTAATATTGATTGTTATTGATTGATATTGATTTTTATTAATTAATATTGATTGCTATTGATTGATATTGATTGATATTGATTGTTATTAATTAATATTGATTGATATTGATTGTTATTGATTAATATTGATTGTTATTAATTAATATTGATTGATATTGATTAATATTGATTGATATTGTTATTGATTGTTATTGATTGTTATTGATTGATGTTGCTTGTCATTGATTGTTATTAATTAATATAGATTGCTATTAATTAATATTGATTGCTATTGATTGCCATTGATTGCTATTGATTGTTATTGATATTAATTGATATAAGGTTGTTGATTGATATTGATTGATATTCATTGTTATTGTTATTGATTAATATTGATTGACATTAGTTGTTATTGATTATTGATTGATATTGATTGTTATTAATTCTATTGATTGTCATTGATTGATTGTCATTGATTGATTGTCAGATTGATTGTCATTGATTGATTGTCATTGATTGATTGTCATTGATATTGACTAATATTGATTGATATTGATTGTTATTAATTAATATTGATTGCTATTGATTGATATTGACTGTTATTGTCATTATATATATGTCATTGATTGATTGTCATTGATTGATTGTCACTGATATTGACTAATATTGATTGTTATTAATTCATATTGATTGTTATTGATTGATATTGATTGTTATGGAATGTTATTGATTGTCATTGATTGTTATTAAATTGTTATTGATTGATATTGTTGTCATTGATTGCATTATTTTACAGTACCTTCCAATCTTTAGGATCTAAAGTTAGTAGATATCTTTCATCTTCGCTATCAGAACTAGAACTACTTTCTCTTTTCTCATCAACATTTATGCTTTCCTCTCCAGTTGCTTCAGAGTTTGACAACGATATTTCACGTTTGTTACGCGACAAATAAGCCTCAAACCATCTCCCGACTGGCTCAACCTCTTGAGAAATTGGAGCTATGAAAACAACGCAAGAAAAATACATAAATATTGGGGGAAAAACGACCCCATTTTCAAAGCTTTTTTCCATTGAAATCGTAGCAAAATTTAGAAGGAAAAATGGGTATACGCACCAGATAATTTCCCTAAAACCAGAGTCTTTGTTTCAGCCTCTGCGGACGGTAACATAACCAACATTTCCCGAAAAGAACATTAATTTTTTTCAATTTCCACGAGTTACGGAACGGCCGCCATCTTGTTAGGTATATTCGCGGGCGCATATCTGATTTCTCGAAATAGATTTTAATTTAAGGTGGCTCCCTACGGTTTTACATAATTTTTATTTTATTCTTTGCCATATTAAATAATAAAAAAATTATATACACAATAAAACAACAACAAAAAATACACTATGTAAAGTGGCAGAATATCCGCAAGAACCGCAAACAGCATGTAATGAGATGTCATGAAACATGGCTTATTAGCGGAGGTTTACGGTAAATCCCGATCGCGTTCCGACTTCGAAGGGAAACGCTTCGATAGTAAAGAGATGTTTATAGAACAGCACTTTTGATTGTTTTTTCCAGTCCTTTTCTGAATTGTTGTAATACTAAAACAAAAAATTATATTAATAAAAAAACAAAACAATGAAAAATAGGGCATTCCGATCACTGATCTCAAATAATATTCCGATCCGTAAATTCCGATCCTATTCCGATTTCGAAGCGAAATGCTCCGATCGTAAAACGTAAAATGAGTTATAGAACAGCGATTTTAATTGGTTCTTTTAGTCTTGGTTTCGCCAATCAGCGTGGACTATTTTGAAACTGACAACGGAAATTGAAATTGATCTGCAGCTTGGCGTCTTTTGCAAACGTTTGTTTGGGAAAGAAATTGCTGGTTTCTTTGGCCTTGCTTTCGCTATTGTTTTCGACATGTCGAAAGCTTTTAAAGACCCAAGTTTGCTTACGAAAGATCGCCTTAAAAAGGAGCTAGAGAGTAATGGCGTTAAACTACCCCGAGGAGAACAGAAGAAAGAGTTTTACGTTAACCTGTATCGGGCAAATTTGTCTCCACAATCTGGAGGACGTCGTCTTGGAAATGGGGAATTCAGTTCTGACGATGATGACTACGAGTCTCCACAATCCAAGGTATTTTGCGGTCCATAGTTGATCGAAAACCGGCCGGCTTTATTAGCGAGATTTCTTTATTACCGGTGTCAATTATTTGCCAACCTAATTATTGCTTTTACATAAAAGTCTAAACTATAACTTTATATAAAACCTAACCGCTATTATAAATAAAACAGGATGTACAAATTTCAAAAACCACGAACCATCTGTTTAAAAACAATGGTTTTTGCCATGAACGTTAAATAAACCAGCGTCAAATCGAGTGTTATTCTAACCCGTTGCTACCATTTATATACTAAAACGACTGCTGTGAATTCATCTTTACAAGCAAAAAGCAATATTTTTTACGGGGGAGCTTTCGGAAATGACAATGTCATGTTTGAATCCACGCGCTAAATATCTGGATTGTTCTTTTCGGGAAATGTATGTGTACTGTACTTGAACGAATAAACTCCAATTAAGGTTCTAGTTTCGTCTTTTGGATTACATGTAATATATGGTGTTTTTTCTCGCTTGGGGTCAGTATTGGTAAATAAACGGGTTACATAGATATTATAGATATTATTAAAACCTATATATTTACAACAGTAATTTTGAAGCAGGGGAAATGTCGTTTTCACATTCGTATAAACAGCGTCCCTTTGATCTTGATTCCAAGGTTTGTTTCATATAAATTTACTGACGTTTTATAATTATATTGTCCCCAATAACTTGCAATTTAATATTTGATGTTGGGTATTAGCCTCAAGGGTTTTTCACTTGGGTTCTCCATGTTTTCCAATTCCTCACTGCAAAATCAACACCATCTAACTCCAGTCAACAAATATCTTCTCTTTGTGGTTTATGGATTATTTACTGTACTGTTATAAACCTCTGGTCAAACGCTTTCAACATTTCATTCAACATCATTCAATATTGTTGAATTCAACCGTGATTCAAGCGTTTGGCCACCCCTGTTGAATGATGTTGAACGAAATTTGAACATGTTCAAATTTTCATTTGAACATGTTCAATTTTTCGTTCAACACGCCTTCAACAATGTTGAATGAAATGTACTTGAAAGCGTTTGGCTTAAGATGGTCGTCTCTGTTGAGACAGACAGAGTTTGTCCATTCCTGAGTCTGTCCATGTACACACTAATTACAATTTGTACACAATACAATTGTCGTATATGACTGTTGTTGCAATGTATGTGCTTCAATGCCAATCATGTACATGACATTTTTCTATTGCTGGTGTGCATCTTACATCATTGCCGCCATGTTGGTTGACGTTTTCAAAAGATTTTCATCATCTGCAATTATAATATCATCCAACATGGTGAAAATATCTTTGTCCTTCGAATCTCAAGGGATTGGTTGCATATCACCTATATTCACCATCAAATCATGAACAAGAAATGTGTCACACGTACACAAAATTGCACACACCAAAATGACAATTAGTATAGAACAATTGTGTTGTGTAGAAAGGCCTTTAGAGAGTTCAATTCACTGTAACTATTTTATGTTCTTTGTCTCTTTCAAGCAAATTGTGCCAAGGGCAAGCCGTGTTGTGAAGAAAGCCAGTTCCAAAGACATTGTGAGCAGTGATATTAAATCAATGTCTGACGAAGAACTTAAAGATGAACTATCATCTTTGGGACATCCTGTGGGACCAATTATGCCAAGTACAAGAGATCTTTATGAACGAAAGCTAGGTACTGTAATTAGCTTCTAAATTAACCCTTTCCCTCCCAGGGGTACTCAGTCTAGTAAAATCATGGCATTAGTGGCCATACACAAAATATATGATGCTTTTTTTGCCGATTTTTGACTCCCCCTACCCTGTGAGAATCTGTGATGGTTGGCATTACACCCCATCGAAAATGTAACTGAGCCAACCCAACCCCCCAACCCCCACCCCACCCCCCATACCAAATTAATATGCAGTAATACGAGAGCATGAGCAGGATCTAGATCTTTTTTAGACTGAGCCTTAGGATTGAGTGTCAGCAATCACTCCACTTTCATGGTAAATACTTCATGGTAGCTCCAATATATATACAGTATATAGAATGTGGATTTGTGACTCTACAATAAATTCTCATCAACATTAACATGGTCTGTTTAATTTCAGCCTCTCCATCACGTGACAGTGCATTGTGGTACCCCCTTCCCCCTTGTGACATTATGTGACTATTGTTCAAACACTCCCAACCCCAACCCCCAAAGCATCACATATTTTGTGTATGGCCCCTTAGACAGACTAAAATTACAAAGTGACTGGTTTGGGGGCAGTGTACTGGGGAATTAAGGTTACTTCTCAAAGCACGGCTCAAAGGGACAAGCCTCATCAAGCCTAGGTTGGGTAGCAGTGTATGAATGGTATATGTATTTTGCCTATGTTGCACTGTCCATAAACCATGAAGACCTGGGTACATACAATGCTACCTCAATGGTGCAAAGTAGTGTGCTAAGCACCACCTGCTAAAAAGTTATTTTCTTATCCTTTCAGCTCGTTTGCGTGCAAGTACCCCGAACAATTCCAGCACTACTATCGAGAAATCAGAATTTTCAGATTTCAGTGAAGAGGAGCAACAAGATGAGGAAAGCATACCAGATGATGGTGAGACACCATTTTTGATCTGACACCTGATTTCCCCACACGTTGAGAGTTTATTTAAAGTACAAGGCATATATAAAGCATGGTTTCTTACTTAAACATTTGTTTGTTTTTCAATTCAGAGTTCTTTTACAAAAGGCAAGGGCAGAATCGAAGAAGTGGTGGCACATTTGGGTCAACATTCAGTAAAAATTTCCAAGATTCATCGTCAAAGAAAGAAGTGTCACGGGACTTTTCGGTATCGTCATCAAGAAACGTCGAGCGAAGTTCTACCGTTGATCGAAAAACCATGAATAAGGTACGCACAAAAAAGGGAGATAAGTTTGAGGAGAAGAGCTGGAGCTCTTCACCACCTAATGCTAATGAAGAAAGTTATGAAGAAGATGATGCATTACAATTGCCCAGTGGCTTGCCAGCAAATGTGCAGAAGGCGTTAACTTCAGCGAGAAGGTAAGTGAAGGCAGGGATGTAGCCAGGGGGGAGCTGTGGCTCCCCCTCTTTAGATATAAAACAACAGACATGTAACTACAAAACTGATGCAATATGAATCAGTAAACTGTAAACAGTGTATTCAATCTACTGAGTGTACGCATTTTGAGTATCTATGTGACGTTTGCGTGTTTTGAGTATTTTATATGACGTTTTTTAACCTTTAGACCCCGTTTACACGATGCTGGTACAATTTGAAAACGGAACAAAATCATGCCGGTATGCAAATACAGCATATAACATTTCATGTTATTTTTGTGCCAGTATCGTGTAAACGCAAGGCCTAAATGGCATGATTTTGTTCCGTTTTCAAATTGTACCGGCATCGTGTAAATGGAGTCTTAGAGTCTGTAAAATTTTCCTCCAAGAGTCAGGAAATGGCATTTCAGTGACTCTTGATTTCCCGGGGGGAGCATAACCCCGGACCCCCCTAAAAATTTATTTTGATTTTGGCTCCCCCCTTTCAAAATCCTGGCTACACCCCTGAGTGAAGGGTCAGTTTGTGTAATCCCATACTGATAGATCTTTCCAATATTTGAAAAATATCAAGAAAACAAAATTCGATTTTAAGCTAAATATGAAAACATAGTTTTTAAAGTGCTTATGAAATGAAAATTAAGTCTACATGTATCTTATTTGAACGAACACTTAAAATGATAGAGTAACATCTTTTGCAGTTTTTCGTTTCCTTACTTTGTTGTTGAGTTATTTCAGTTTGTTTAATAATATGCAAATTAAACATTTTAACATCACGTGTGCATAATGAGTTGTTGAAAAAAGCTCACTGTCAACATATCTTTGCTATTATCAAACCAAATTAATTTGAGGGCTGCATGTGCGTGTGTTTCACCTAGAACACTAAACATGTAGATTTTCAAGTGATTATATTTGACAATAGCAAAGATATGTATTGTTTTTCGATAACTCATTATGCACTTGTGACGTCAAAATGTTTAATTTGCATATCAAACAAACTAAGAAAAATATCTCAAGAACAAAGCAAGGAAACGAAAAACTGCAAAAGATGTTACTCTATCATTTTAAGTGTTCTTTCAAATATGACAAACTTAATTTTCATTTCTACATGTAGGCACTAATTTTTTCTAGGCATTTTTTTTTTTTTGGGGGGGGGGGGGGGGTGAATTGTCATAAAGTTTAACACTAAAAATAGTTTGCCAATAGACGTTATTGGAGGATTGGTGCCAAGCCCCAGGGGGGATGCCACCCCCTGATCAGAGGTAACCATGGCAACCCCACCACAGCCCACCTCCAGGCACCAGTCACACTGTCAAGCAGTGGAAATATATATACTTACCTTGCAATCTATCAGGAGTGGGTGGGTGGGTCAACACAAAGCAAGCAAGAATCCCCACGTATTAAGTCAATAAACAGCGCACGCAAAACCAGTCAAGTACAGACCACGCTGACAAGACTGATGAGTGCTGATGTAATCACCACATATTATATATGAGTGACCGCTGACCAAGTATCTATTACATAGATAGCGCGCGCAACCAGTCAAGCTCAGACCACGCTGACAAGACTTTGATGAGTGCTGAGATAATACCACGTATTATTAGCGTGCGCAACCAGTCAAGCTCAGACCACGCTGACAAGACTTTGATGAGTGCTGAGATAATACCACGTATTATAAGCGCGCGCAAACCAGTCAAGCTCAGACCATGCTGACAAGACTTTGATGAGTGCAGAGATAACCCCATATATTATAGTGAGTGTCTGCTGACTAGCATTGTCTCCTTTTTTACCTTGCCTAAATTACATTTAGCCACATTTAAAATGTTTTCATTTTGTTCTTGTTTTGGCTCTACTTTCTCGTTTATTCTTGGCGTCCGATATACTGGAGACTATTTAGCATAATTATGTTATGAATTAAGTTAATTATGACAAACGCTTCACACTCTCTTTATCAAAAATGTATATTGTTTTACGATTTAAACGAGTTTCTTACCATGTAGTTCTTGCTTGAAATATTCATAGCAAAGTTCTTGTACATTATAATTTCTTCCCTGGTTTGTTCAAGAGCTTGTGCAGATAACAAAACGTTAACGAAACGCTGACAAGCGACTCTGCCGCCATTGCCAAGAAACGTTTAACAACAAAACCAAGACTGCGACGGAAAACCGCTGGCCAATGAAAACATAAGACAGAAAACCGCTGGCCAATGAAAACGTAAGACAGAAAACCGTCAGCCAATGAAAACGTAAGACAGAAAACCGTTAGCCAATGAAAACGTAAGACAGAAAACCGCTAGCCAATGAAAACGTAAGACAGAAAACCGTTAGCCAATGAAAACGTAAGACCACAGAAAACCATCATAGCCAATGAAATACCGAAAACTGCGAGCCAATGAGAACGCCTATACTAGTGGAAACGATCGTAAATAAACCAATCAGAAAACGTTTCCGCTTGTGACGCAACGTCGTGTGGCCAATGAGAGCTTCGGAAATTGGAAACGTACGATTTGCGCGATTAAAATCTGGATATTTATATTACATAATCTGAAATAGTTTTCGCTTTTTTTTCGTTTGTGTTGTACAGGTACACCCCGGAGAAAGAAAATGGAACAGAACTGCGGGCAAGACCTTCGCGAGAACAACCAGAAGAAGTCCCTGAAAGTATAAGTCAGACAACTGTCGAAGAAAAACCGAAAAAGAAAGGCTCGCGAAAATGCTGGCTGTTCATAATCTTCGTTTTAATCTTGCTTCTTCTTTCTGTTGCTGTGGTGTACAACCTGGAACGTCTTCCCACAATTAAACAACAATTTCCTTCCTTGCAGGGACAAAGCAAACCAAACAGTAGTATATAGATGTACGTATTAGCCATGCCATGAAACATTTTGAAGTTTTGGCCGGGACCAGAGCTCCGGAAATACTTTTTTCATGTTTAAATTTTGACATTTTTTTCGAGTTTAGTTTTTGATTTTTTTTGAAAAAATCTCAACATATTGTACAAAATCGTAAACGCATGCCACTTCTAATAATCGTCGATCGTTTGCTGATTGAATTACAACAATTTCAACTCGCATTTTCATTAAGTTGTAAACAACTACACGGAAAGCCTCGTTTCCATGTAGTTGTTTACAACTTAATGAAAACGCGAGTTGAAATTGTTGTAGTTCAATCAGCAAACGGCCGACGACTGTTGTAGAAGTTGAACTAGTCAACAAATAAATTCCCAACAGCCACGTGATCAGAATCGGACATAGTTTATAGTCCGGTTCAGCTTGCTTTTGAAATCCGATATGTATAATTGAAATGAATATTCCGAACTTACGTTGCAATGTTCCGAACTACGTTGCGAGGTAGATACAAATTTAAGTCGGCAATTTGTTTCCACCTTAACCAAGTATCTATTATTATATTTTATACAACAAATCTTCTTCTCCGTGATTTTACCAAAGGAATTCAATTCAAAGCTTATTAAATTCGAACTTCACGACGAACTTCACAATCAACTTCGCGAACTTCCGTACCAAGTTCCCAGCCTTCCAACGAATGTTGACAAACGAATTTCAAAAGCAAGCTGAAACTGACAATAACGCTATACTCTGGTTTAAAGGACATTGGCAATAAAAAATAAGTTTATCTCATTTGAAAGAATTCGTCAAATGGTATAAGAAGACCTTTTACAATTTTTCCGTATCTGTTTTGGTTTTGGAAATATTTCGACCAAAGACAGCGTGCTGTCCGCCATCTTGTTGTAATATTGGGTCTAATTAACTTGGAAATTGGTGACGTCACAACCAGGGTAAACCTGATGAAACTACTCCATGAGTGACCAGATTTCCATGGAAGGCTTTTTAAATGTTGTGGGTCAATTTAAAATGGAAATAGCGCAACAAAAAATCGAGTTTCTTGCTCATAATGTCAAGGTTGGGAAGATAAAAATTTCACTTTACCCTGGTTATGTCGTCACATGCATAATTTTGCATATCGAAAATAATTCCAAGATGGCGGACAGCACGCTGAGTTTAGTCAAAATATTTCCAAAACCAAAACAAATATGGAAAAATTGTAAAACGTCTTCTCATAGCATTTGATGAGTTCTTTCAAATGAGATAAACTTAATTTTTATTGCCAATACCCTTTAAAAATTTTTTGAGTACATTCATTGGATAACGGCAACCAAGTTCCGGTGCATGCGACATTACTGTTTACGCATAAAACAAAGTCATGTTTATATCTAGTCAGACTAAAATAAAAAAAATATATGTAAAATCTTTTTTTCCACCATGTCCAATTTGGTGGCCAAAAAAAAAACGAAATATGAATTAAACATTCATTTACTTTAAACTTTCTTCATGAATTATTTTTAATAATTAAGTACATATACATGAAGTTTTATCATTATTTATATTATTATTCTTAAAATTAGTTGTTACGAAGAAAGTCGGCATTTCGATTTTTGTTTAAAATACTATACACAGGTTGTTTATATTCTACATTCTAGTTCACACCATATAAAAATAAGATTTTTGAAACCTTTCAAAAAAGGGGCGTTTAAATTAAACTTGGTCGCTAAGCAAAGGAGTCCTTGGCCACGAAATCTTTTAAGATCAACTCGGAAGAACAGCCTTCATAATGCAATGGAGTTGCTTGTAAATACATGATAATCTCGTTAAAGGTCTTGAATTCCATGGCATCTTCAGATGATCCAAGGACGGCTACAAACTCGTTTTTATAACGGTCGACTTCAATATGGTGGACACCTTCGGGAGCGCGGACGCTTAAATAAAATTCACCTTCCTTCAATCCTGAGCGTACTATGAATGACCCGTCTGGTACAGTATCGTTCAAGATATGCTCGGCTTCGGAACGTGTAATAGAGCTATAATACCACGGTGAGAACACCAGCTGGAAAATAAATGCATTTTGCAATCAAATTACAGATCCAATGGATCATTTTCACTCACGTGATCGGTGGCCCCATAGGCGTAGAGTATGGGGGGGGGGGGGGCGAGGGGCTTTAGTCCCCCGGAGAAATCTCAATGGGGGAGCTGAGCCCCCCTAGAAATTTTGCAGCAACTGACTCATCAATCACCATTCACAAATTATAGGTTACTCGTTTGGCTAAAGTAACTGTTACAGCCTCATTCCTGACAGCCAAAAGCACCCATATACAGTGATAAGTCAACCCAGTAAATACAACATCGAAAAATTGTTGAAATGTGTTGTATTTTAACTAGTTTTTATGACATTTCATGACCTTTAGTGTTCTTAAAAATCACCCCTCAGAATGCAGGAAATGGCATTTCCAAGACTCTAAATTTCAAAAATTCCGGGGAACATGCCCCCGGACCCCACGAGAAAATTCTCAGAAAGCTAGGCCCTGTTCAGCACTTCAGCCCCCCCTAGACGAAAACAAAACTCTACGCCTATGGGTGGCCCCGTTGGGGTGGTGAAACAATACGAAATGTTTGAATACGAATAGAGTTAAATTCCCATAGGTTAAAGATTGTGCACCAACATGGCCACCATTTCATTGTTATTGTGCACCAATATGGCCGCAGTATTTTCGCATATTGAATTTACATGTCTTGCTCGATTTTGACCATTGCATAGCATGTTACACGCTGCAATGGTTCGTGCAGCTTGTCTCACTCGATTTTGACCATTACACAGCATGTTGCACATTGCAACGGTTCGTGCAACTTGTATCTCTAACAATTCTGACCATTGCACAGCATGTTACTACACATTGCAATGGTTCGTGCAACAGATCTTGCTCGGTTTTGACCATTACACAGCATGATTTTGACCATTGCACAGCATGTTACACGCTGCAATGGCTCTCGGCGACACCATGACCTCCAACGTATTACACTAACCTCATTCATGTACTCCTTGTCATATTTCTTTACAAACTCTGGATTGTGGACAACAAACATGCCGTCTTTGTGATCCTTTCCTGCGTCTTCGTTGTCCTCGTTCAGTTCATTGTAGCCCATATTGAGCATTCCGCGTAATTCTGATTCATTTAGTTCTTGTATCGAAGCAGCATTTTTCAATTGCGCGGTTTTCGTTGGAGATCGATCAGCCATACTAAAGCCAGGCTCTCGATCTGTTTTCCTTTTTTCTTTCCTATACAAAACAACATTGTCAATTAAAAAGTTTGTCATGTTATGATCAATGTATGCAAAAAAGTTTGTCATCTTGAACCCTTTTACGACAAACTTAAACTAATTCTCATCTTTATAACTTGCTAAACAGAAAGGATGTATTGTTTTAGTTACTATGTTGTTGTTGTTGTTGGTCTGTTGTTGTTGTTGTTGTTGTTGTTGTTGTTGTTGTTGTTGTTGTTGTTGCTGTTGGTCTGTTGTTGTTGTTGGTCTGTTGTTGTTATTGGTCTGTTGTTGTTATTGGTCTGTTGTTGTTATTGGTCTGTTGTTGTTGTTGTTATTGGCCTGTTGTTGTTGTTGTTGTTGTTGGTCTGTTGTTGTTGGTCTGTTGTTATTGGTCTGTTGTTGTTATTGGTCTGTTGTTGTTGTTGTTGTTATTGGTCTGTTGTTGTTGTTATTGGTCTGTTGTTGTTGTTGTTGTTGGTCTGTTGTTGTTGTTGTTGTTGTTGTTGTTGTTGTTGTTGTTGTTGTTGTTGTTGTTGTTGTTGTTGTTGTTGTTGTTGTTGTTGTTGTTGTTGTTGTTGGTCTGTTGTTGTTGTTGTTGTTGTTGGTCTGTTGTTGTTATTGGTCTGTTGTTGTTGTTGTTGTTGTTGTTATTGGTCTGTTGTTGTTGTTGTTGTTGTTGGTCTGTTGTTGTTGTCCTGCATTGTTCTTGTTCTCTATGCCTTCATAAAACTGCTCTCTTTACTAAGATATCTTTTTGATGGTTGTGCAAATAGTGAAGAAAACACAATTCTGTAAACTTACCAATTCCTTTTCGTACATCTTGCATAATGCGCTCTCAAATTCACGCGTCGTGCCGTATTGTTAATAAATAGCAACTAACATCTCTTCGAAACTTCGAATTCCACAACTTGCATTCCAATAACGATTACACACAGACTATCATATACACACGTAAAAACGCACAAGTTGTAACAAGTCTGCAAGAAGGCTTCTTACTATTTTACAACCAGCTGGTAAAGGAATGTATTCATATCGCTTGTTCCAGTTCGTTGAGACAAGCCTACTACAAGTTGTTCACAAGTTTGTAACAAGTTGTTGTGATTAACAAGCCTGTCGTAGATTCTTCCAACAACTTGCTGTGCTGTTGTCGTGAATACATCTTGTGACAAGCTGCGAGTTTTTACGTGTGTACAGGATTTCAGTGCTACGACTAAGTGCATTTAGTGTATAAACAATATATCATGCATTATTAAGGACTTTTATACGGGGAAAAATAGGATGCGGCTTAAATAAGTCGCAAACAGCTCGTAGAAACGGTCAATTCGTGAATATGCCACAGCTTATTTTGGACTAGTTTCAACCCTGGGCTTATTTTAGTCACGGCTTATTCAACAATTGACCGTTTGGACGAGCTGTTCGCGACTTATTTAAAGTGTCTATGAAGTGAAAAATACGTTGGCATTTTTGTTGTTTTATTGTACAGAGGAGCATGACAGGAGCACTCACTGAAAATTTCAAGAGAATCTGATGCGTAGTTTTCGCGCTATCATCTCTCAAAATTTGCCGTGGATAGTTTGTTTTGGCGAAATTTGGGCTTCTTGATAACAATGCCTTATGACGTACGCAGATGGATCATTAATAGTGAAATCTATTGTTCTTATGCATAGTTGTACATCTGCGTACGTCATAAGCATTATTTCCGGAAGCCCAATTTTTCTCCAAGAACGAACTAGCCATGGCAAACTTTGAGAGTTAATAGCGCGAAAACTACGCATCAGATTCTCTTGAAATTTTCAGTGAGTGCTCCCGCCATGCTCCTCTGTACAATAAAATGACAAAAATGCCAACGAATTTTTCATTTCATAAACACTTTAAGCAGTGGCCTATTTTGCCCCGTATGGAAGGCCCTAATCTCATATCGTGCATATTTCACAGTGGATTAGGTGCAATTAATTATAGTGCGTTTAACGTATTAGGTGACTTTATTAGGTGCATTTTATAGTGATTTTAATAAGTGCTTTTATTTAGTGCATTTAATGTTTAAGAATACTAGTGCATTTAACATATTATAGTGCGTTCAGTAAGTGCATTTAACATAATAAGTGCGTTTAACCTATAGTTGCACATCACATATAGTTGCTTTTGACATCATTTGTATCATACAAGGTACAGTTAACATATTAGGTGCATATAGACCTTATTCATAAATGGCCGCCAATTTTAAATTCTTTTATGTGCACATAAATTAGCCATTATGACCTCGTTTTGAAGAAAAAATTCTTTTGAATTTTGTACATGAAAACGAGTTCAAAAGGGCTAATTTATATGCACATAAATGAATATTAATTTGGCGGCCATTTATGAATATAAGGTCTATAGTAGTATCGAGTGCAATTTGTCGCATCATGTAGGGCACGGGTGAACGTAGCCCACGGCAAACTTATCCAGTTGGCCAAGAAGACCAGTTCAACGAAGAAAATCGCGACCTTTCCCACTGGCACTGAACAATCAAAGCTAGTCACGAATAACTCGTTCTCTTATTCTGTGATACATAAGTTGACGCCACCTAAACTTGATCTCTGCCTGGTCAACACGACAGAAATCAAGATGTCATATTTCCAGTGCGTTTCAACCTCGCTTTGATTTTGACCATTCGTACTTCTGTGCCTCTCCTCCGCAGAGGTTCTTTCGGAGATCGGAGATTTCGGGGATCGTCGGAAATGTGTCGGAATCGCCAGCTGGACATAAGTAGTGCGGGCGAAACGCCGGAACGGGAAAATATCCATAGAGATCATATAAATACTAGAGGGGGCAATGGCGGGAAAATTTGGTAACCACATGGGGGACGCCATTACCTATGATATTTCAGTCAATTGGTTGGCAAATGTACTAGACCCAGTCCTTTGCCAACCAACGCGCCTAATGTTTGCCTCCAAAAAATCCAAGATGGCGGCGTTCAATTGGTTACGCCGTTGACTGAAACTAAGATAGGATGCCCCCTCTAGTATTTATATGATCTCTATGAAAATATCACTCTATGTCCAGCACACATCTCTATCGATCCCTGAATTCTGTGCAAGCTTTTAGCGTCACTTTTGTTATTGCGAGGTCTTGTGCAATTTTTTTTGAGATTTTTAGAGCAATTTTCTTTGTGTAAGAATTCATAAAAATAGCGTAAGATGGCCCCATTGAGCCAGTGACTCACAAGGGAATTTTACTCTCATGTTCACATCCGTCAGGTTGACAAATCAGCCAAAGTAAAGGCATCCTTGTGTATGGGATAATGATGTGTGCTGGCTTCGTCAAACGGCCCAAAGGTAACTAAATAATTTCAAGGTATTTATTTCACTTATGCAACCCTATTATGACATAAATATATAGTATAATTTCTTAATTAGTGCAAAATAAGGAAGCTTATTGACGAGACTCCAGCAAACCATTCGCGACACATGCTCACATGCATTCTCGTCTCCAGTCCTCGCCGTTCTTCTTAGCGCAACGCATCTACTGAAGCACTTCGGTATAAATTCACGTCCAAGATAACCCAATGACCTATATATAACTGGACTGGTTCCACCCAAAAAGTGATCGAACGAAGATAGCGGAAATACGAGTCTTTTCGCTCATGGTAGCAACCGCTGACCGAATTCTCGCCAATATGTTTGCTTGACTGTGGGCTCAGCCGCGCCCGCAGGCCGATCACTCGAATATAAATTTATTTATAAGAAAAAGGTCAGCGGTCATCCATAAACTGCCATCTTGGATTGGTCACCCATTACGTCAGTCATTGCATATAGGGCACCCGCAATCCAGTTATATATAGGTCAGCGGATTTCTCCGCCATGGGCCGTGCTAAGGAAAACTAGGGCTGGTGAGGAGAATGCGCGCGCATATTGATTTTCTTTTCACGGTGCTTGGTATTAACTCGACGTCATTTTGGTTTTTCAGAGTTTCCTTTTAAATAATGTTGGGTTTTTTTCCAACTGCATGCAATTATTTCTACGGTTCATTCCGGAAATCGATTTCCCCAAATTCGTTTTTGTCTAACAAAAGAAACCATTTTTTTATAACTATTTGTGAAATTTTCTGCTCCGTCGTTCATCCATCACATTCGTTTGTCCAATTCCTAATTCTTCGCCACGCCATTCTTCAGCAAAATATCCGAACCAGTGCCTTCGAAACGTGTCGGAGTAGATCGTAAATGGTCGATAAGCTCCGCAAAGGTCTCGAACTCTTTCGCTTCCGAATTCAAGCCACAGACGACGACAAATCTATCATCACGACGGTTGACGGGAATATGACGGAACTTCGGGCCGTCGTCGGGAGCTCGTACGCTGATGTAGAACTCGCCTAGGTCCAGTCCTGCGCGGACTAGATAAGATCCATCGTCGTTCAGAAGGTCCTCAGCCTTGGAGCGTGAAATGGAGCCGTGGTAGGACGGTGAAGATTCAAGCTGAAAAAGAGAAGCAAATTATAGTCAGATCAGAAGACTTGGTACTTAATTAACTTTGAAATTACCAGAGTCTCAGTAGTTCAATGGTTAGAGCCTCTCACCGCTGATCAAAAGGTTACTAGTTGTACACACATGTAACCTACACTCTGTCATCTGAGTCCCAGTAGCTCAATTGTTAGAGCATCTCACCAGTGATCAGAAGGTTACTAGTTGTACACACATGTAACCTACACTCTGTCATATGAGTCCCAGTAGCTCAATAGTTAGAGCATCTCACCAGTAATCAAAAGGTTACTAGTTGTACACACATGTAACCTACACTCTGATATCCGAGTCACAGTAGCTCAATAGTTAGAGCGTCACACTGAGTCACAGTAGCTCAATGGTTAGAGCGTCACACTCTGTCGTCATCCGAGTCCCAGTAGCTCAATAGTTAGAGCATCTCACCAGTGATCAGAAGGTTACTAGTTGTATACACATGTAACCTACACTCTGTTATCTGAGTCTCAGTAGCTCAATAACTAGTTGTACACACATATGTAACCTACACTACGTCAACCGAGTCCCAGTAGCTCAATGGTTAGAGTGTCTCACTGGTGATCAGAAGGTTACTAGTTGTACAAACATGTAACCTACACTCTGTCATCTGAGTCACAGTAGCTCAATGGTTAGAGCGTCACTCTGTCATCCGAGTTACAGTAGCTCAATAGTTAGAGCATCTCACCAGTGATCAGAAGGTTACTAGTTGTACACACATGTAACCTACACTCTGTCATCCGAGTCCCAGTAGCTCAATAGTTAGAGCATCTCACCAGTGATCAGAAGGTTACTAGATGTACACACATGTAACCTACACTCTGTCATCTGAGTCCCAGGAGCTCAATGGTTAGAGCGTCACTCTGTCATCCGAGTCCCAGTAGCTCAATAGTTAGAGCATCTCACCAGTGATCAGAAGGTTACTAGATGTACACACATGTAACCTACACTCTGTCATCTGAGTCACAGGAGCTCAATGGTTAGAGCGTCTCACCGGTGATCAGAAGGTTGTGGGTTCGAGTCTCGCTTGGGAACTAAAAAAAATTTTCTCACTCAATTCTCATATCCGAGCTAATGTATCGATTTCTTCTCTCTTACCGACATGCATTACGACATTAGCATATATCATCATATCACCTACGTTTAAATCATCTGAGTCACAGTAGCTTAATGATTAGAGCATCTCACCAGTGATCAGAAGGTTACTAGTTGTACACACATGTAACCAGGGGTTTCATTAGAAGCCGGCAACCGGCGAACTCCGGCGGTTACTTTCCAAATCATCGCCGGCTACTTTCATAATCATTGTTTTAAATTTTAATAGTAAATACCGTATATACGTGTTCCCTTTGAGCCGTTCCATTTTCTCTTGAAAGCGTAAATGTCAGAACTCGAATGTGAAGAAAGCTGGTTTCTGTGGAAATTTGTAATTTCTTGCTTGATAATTTTCTGTATTAAATCTCTATTAGAGACCTTAAGATCTAGGACGGCAACCTCAACGACGACGTCATTTAAACAAAATAATTATATTTGTAAAACTGAGAATGAATAATTTTTACTCCCTAGAGTAATCCCAACACCGTCCCCGTTCTTTATACAACGCCACTTAGAGCATTTTCACATCTTCAGGACGACGTCAACGGCTAAAAGATGAGAACTGTTGCTTAAGATTGACTTCAAATCTTCAATACAGACACTACAATAATTTTAGCAAAGTGCTGGAAATGGTGTTTCCGAGGTTCTAGACTTCAAAAATTTCCCGGGTGCGCCACCCTAACAGATGCGGTCCTAAATTGCTACCTCCATGTTCAGCCGCCTACTTTCTAAAATGAGCCTGCTACTTTCAAAATTAATGAAACCCCTGTGTAACCTATTGAGCTACTGGGACTCGGATGACAGAGTGTGGTTAGAGCGTCTCACTGACGGTAAGGAGGTTGTGGGGTCGAGTCTCACTTGGAAACTCAAAAAAATTAAACGTTTCAGTCCTCACCTCGTCCATGTACTCTCGATCCAGTTTCTTGCGGGTTAAATGTGGATTCTCGACCATAAATGAGCCATCCTCGAGATCGTTCGGATTCCCTTCATTCTCCTCGTAGATTTCCGAAAATGTCTTGTTATTCATGCCACGCGCCTCGGCCTTGTTCAGTTCTTGCATGGAAATATCACGTTGCAAGATCATGTTGCTGCTTGACGTGCGAGACAGAATAGCTCGGCCTCCGATGCCTAAGTCCTTACCCTCTTTTCTTCTCCTGCACGAAAAGGTCATGGGATTAACAGGGACCCCGCAGAGCGCAGAGAATGATCGTTGCTTGGTCATTCATCCACTCACTGCTTACCTCGCTCCATGTGATCTAACTCAGGACCCTTCGTATCTGACTGCATTTCTGGGAAATCAAAATCTTAAAGTGCAACCACGACAAAACAAATCGGAATATGTTTAAAAACGAATTTGGCTTTGCGAGACTCAGCATTTCAAACAACCCAATTCACTACAATTTAGAATCGTATGTGGTAAAAAGCCAGACAAGAAACAGCAAAAAAAACACACAACAAAATAATTAAAAAATTTGCAGCACTGAAAATGATTTTTAAAGTGCTTGTAAACCCAGTATGATATTACTGCATATGGATTCTATCTAATGTGTATAGTTGAATCCCAAAATATTTTTGGATTTGAACTTTCAGTTGTTGTTATATTGAGGTTTGTATTTCCAAAATGGTAATGAGAATGACGTCTATGTAGGCATAATTTGCATACACAATGTTCTGTTACACGAGAAATATTACCCAAATTCACATGCTAAACTTCAATAGTATATTTTGTATTTTATCATTTTTTTCATTAAAATCTTCAAGCGCTTTATCATAAGAAAAGAAAAAAACACACACAAATGCCTACATAGACGTCATCCTCATTACCATTTTGGAAATACAAACCTCAATATAACAACAAATAAAACTTCAAGTCAGAAAATATTTTGGCATTCAACTATTCACGTTACATAGAATCTATATCAGTAATATCATATCTGAGTTTATAGGCATTTTAAATCATTTATTGTTTTAGTTTTCTGACGATATTTTTATTTGTAGTCAATTGAACACCCGGCCTCTGTGCCATGTTTATATATATATATATATATATATATATATTTATAAAATAACAGGTATGCTACGCACGCTCTGATTGGACGAGAGCCATTTTCACTCAGAGTACAGAGACACGCTTGACGTCATTTTCATTTTATATTGTACAACGCATGCTCTGTTTGGTTAAATCTCACGTAATCACTGGCGTATTTATTTGATTACGCCATCATTCGTCAGCTGAGTCTCGGTCACTTTGGTGGCTTCTCCTTGTTTTTTTACCTCGTAAAACGGTTAGTTATTTTATAAAACAAATAGAAAATCGCTTTTGTGACTCTGTACTGTGATACAAACACGAATGACGCAATTTCAACCGGAAAAAATGTGTGAAAACACTCGGCTTCGCCTCGTGTTTCCACTAGGCATTTTTTCCGGTTGAAATCACGTCATTCGTGTTTGTATCACAGTACAGAGACACGCAAGCGATTTTCTATTTGTTATTATATATATATATATATATATATATATATATATATATATATATATATATATATATATATATATATATATATAACGATTCCTTTCCGATGTGAAGACAGGAAAAAGTGTTGGAATTTTAGTCGTGGTAGCACTTTGATAATCAAACGACGTTCAGAAATACATTTAATCAGCGAATGTATTTCGGTTGTCTGGCACGATATCTCAGCATTAAATCAAAGCGCAAAATCAAGCTAGAATCAACGCATGCGCTGTTAACATCATTCATATGTTTTACGTCATTAAGAGCCATTTCAGGGGAAGATTCACACCATCTTCCTCACGTTGTGTTAGTAAAGAATGAAATTATTGTTAAGGTATCCGTTCATCAATTACAAAGATTCTTGATTGATTTGATTGGTTAATTGTTGGGGTTTTTATTGATTGTTTAATTGGTTGATTGTTTGATTGATTGATTAATTGATTGATTAGTTAATTAATTGAGTTACTAAATATGATTAATTTATGGAATAATTTGTTTGTTTACTTGATTGATTGGTTGATTGATTGGTTAATTAAATGATTAATTGATTGGTTGATTAGTTAATTAATTGATTAATTGCTTAAATGATTATCTGATTAATTGTTTGTTTGTTTGTTTGTTTGTTTGTTTGTTTGTTTGTTTGTTTGTTTGTTTGTTTGTTTGTTTGTTTGTTTGTTTGTTTGTTTGTTTGTTTGTTTGTTTGTTTGTTTGTTTGTTTGTTTGTTTGTTTGATTGATTGATTGCTTTATTGATTGGTTGATTGGTTGATTGATTGATTGATTGATTGATTGAAAACCTGACTGACCAACTTTTCTGTCTGACTCTCTGTCCAATTAGCTAATAATCTACCTAACTGCCTGTCTGCTTCTTATAACATTGTACGTACCTGGTACGAATGACAACATAAGCAATCACAATCGCTATAATCATGACGACGATAACAGCTAATACTACGCCAGCAATTGCCCCTGACGAGAAGCTACTCTCTGGAAAAAAACAACAAAAAAGAGTTGAGTGAGGACAATGAATGGACGGACGGACGGACGGACGGACGAACGAACGAACGAACGAACGAACGAACGAACGAACGAACGAACGAACGAACGAACGAACGAACGAACGAACGAACGAACGAACGAACGAACGAACGAACGAACGAACGAACGAACGAACGAACGAACGAACGAACGAACGAACGAACGAAAAGAGAGAATAAATATAAAAAATCATTAGCAAAGTTTAAGTTGCAATTGCTGCCATTTAAGTTACGGGATTGTATGGAAAAGAAAAAGTTTACAAACCTGATTTTGCTATTTTCGGTGATCGGGCTGAGAAAGAGAAACAAAAATATTGGTTATTTGCTGGACTTCAAAAAAACAACAAAGAAAATAAAAATAAAAGTTTGGGTGGAGTGAGAGTGGGAATGAGGGTGAGAGTGAGAGTGGGGGTGAGAGTAAAAGTGACAGTAGAGAGTAGAGTGTGGGTAAGAGTGGACTGTGGAGTGAGGGTGCAACTGATATTGAAAGTGGGAGTGAGAGTAGGAGTGGGAGTGAGGGTGAGAGTAGGAGTGAGAGTGGAGTGAGGGTGCGACTGATATTGAAAGTGGGAGTGAGAGTAGGAGTGATGATGAGAGTGAGAGTGCAAGTGATGAGAATGAAAGTGATGAGTGGGAGTGCGGGTGAGAGTGGAAGTAGGGGGTGGCAATAGGAGTGAAAGTGAGAACGAGTGAGGGGGAGTAGTGAAATTGTGAGTGAGGGTAAAGGTAAGGGAGAGTGTCCAAGTGGGTGTGAGGATGAGGGGTGAAAGTTGCAGTGAGGGTGGAGTGAGATGACGACAATACGAATAAAAACAAGAGCAAGCAATAACACTAACAGTAACAGTAACACAATAACACTAACACTACCTCTGAAAACAATATCCGTCATTTCGTATTTCTCCAGCTTCTTTTCAATATCGCCTTCTTTCAATGTGCTGATCGTTTCCGATGCTTCCATTTCCTTGTCGCTCGATTCCCTCGCAATAAACACCACAGCTAACCTAAAATAGATGAATGTTTAATCAGGTGTTGGAAATCGGATAGAAGTTCGTCCTGATTTGCATAAACCTTCCGATGCATTTTCTCATCTTAAAGCAGTTTATATCTTAAAGATTGTTGATAAATCTGAACAATTAGATGTGTGAATGGGATAAATCGTATTCGGCTCGCCTTGTAAGTAAGAGATAAATCCCGAGAACAAGGGATGTATGCTATATACAGCCCCGAGGACGTCCGAGGGCTGTATATCGCATACGTCCCAACGTTCGAGGGATTTATCTGACTTATTTCATGATTGAGGAGGTTTTCCAACAGGTTTTGTCTATTTTTTCCACCCTGGACAAAGATTTTCGTAGTTTTTTCTTCATTTCTTATCTAATTAGATGTGGCTAAATGTAATTTAGGCAAGGTAAAAAAGGAGACAATGCTAGTCAGCAGACACTCACTCAATATATGGGGATTATCTCAGCGCTCATCAAAGTCTTGTCAGCGTGGTCTGAGCTTGACTGGTTTGCGCGCGCTTATAATACGTGGTATTATCTCAGCACTCATCAAAGTCTTGTCAGCGTGGTCTGAGCTTGACTGGTTTGCGCGCGCTGATAATACGTGGTATTATCTCAGCACTCACAAAGTCTTGTCAGCGTGGTCTGAGCATGACTGGTTTGCGCGCGCTGATAATACGTGGTATTATCTCAGCACTCATCAAAGTCTTGTCAGCGTGGTCTGAGCTTGACTGGTTTGCGCGCGCTATCTATGTAATAGATACTTAGTCGGCGGTCATTCATATATAATATGTGGTGATTATCTCAGCGCTCATCAGAGTCTTCTCAGCGTTGGTCTGAGCATGACTGGTTTGCGCCCGCGGTACATCAAAGAAAACCGACTCAATCATGAAATAATTGCCCATACAGCTCTACCGCTAATATCGTATATATTACTTACCTCACTGAATTGATAGGTGGTGGTGTGGTTGGCTGTGCTTCAGTGACGGTGCCTTGATCACCAACACAAGAAGACACTTTGCCTTCATCGAGCATGGCTGAGCAAACATAGCTCTTGGAAGGAGCCTCGTTACAGACCAAGACAATATCGACCTTCACGTCTTCGTCCCCAGGAATGAAACTTTCCACGCGAACTGAGCATAGACTGTAATCTGGATCAGGTGCTCGTCGCCTTCGCCTTACTGAAAAATAAAAATGTTTAATAGGAAAATTATTTCCACGTCATTCAAAAAAGTCAAAAAGTCTCCGAATTGAAGACGTTTGAATGGCTTCCAAAAATCATGTTTTTAAATAAAGTTATTTTATCATGCCATTGACAACTTTCTACAATTATCAAAGAATGTGTGGAACAACATGCAATCTTTAATAAAAAATATTACCTTGTGACTTTTGTTTCGCCTAACAAAAGAAAGAGAAAAGAATAACTTTAAAATGAAGAATTAAATATAACCTTTGTTTGTTTGTTTGTTTGTTTGTTTGTTTGTTTGTTTGTTTGTTTGTTTGTTTGTTTGTTTGTTTGTTTGTTTGTTTGTTTGTTTGTTTGTTTGTTTGTTTGTTTGTTTGTTTGTCCTTTCCTACTTCTAGAAGCAGAAACAGAATTAAACAGACAGACAGACAGACAGACAGACAGACAGACAGACAGACAGACAGACAGACAGACAGACAGACAGACAGACAGACAGACAGACAGACAGACAGACAGGCAGGCAGATGACAGACAGACAGACAGACAAACAAACAAACAAACAAACAAACAAACAAACAAACAAACAAACAAACAAACAAACAAACAAACAAACAAACAAACAAACAAACAAACAAACAAACAAACAAACAAACAAACAGACCGAAAAATTCAGTTCCTTAACCACTTCTCTCACCATTAACAGCACCCAAAACTAACGACCTTAGTTAACCTCTCACTTACCAAAGCATCTCTTCTATTCGCTATGGCATTCTCAATTTCTCGTGCCACGTCGTATTTCATCCAGTCTTGCCATGGTCTTCTTGACGCGTCTAACTTGAACACCATGGTAACGGTTTTCACTTCGTTAAGACACTCATGTCCCTCCTGGGACTCCTTTGCATAACAAGTTTGGTTTTTCAAGCAAGTGTCAGCTTGACAATCAGCAGTTGTGAACTGACACAGTTTACCACTTCTGCCTTGAAAGCAGTCACAAGAGAAACTGCCTGGTCTGTTTGTGCATGTCCCATTATTACAAGATTCTGAACAGAGGAATAGGAGTATAGAAGTTAGAGTTATGTTGATCAGGGTGACTAATATAAAAGGTTTAAATAGTGATGAAGAGATAAGACTTAATGTTGTGACTCTTTTGGTCTCGGAGTAGTGGGTTGTGGTGTGGTGTGGTAAAGTGTAGTATGATGTAGTGCAGTGCAGTGTAGTGCAGTGCAGTGCAGTGCAGTGCGGTGCGGTGCGGTGCGGTGCGGTGCGGTGCGGTGTAGTGTAGTGTGGTGTGCTGTAGTGTAGTGTAGTGTAGTGTAGTGTAGTGTAGTGTGGTGTGGTGTGGTGTGGTGTGGTGTGGTGTGGTGTGGTGTGGTGTGATGTGGTGTGGTGTGGTGTAGTGTAGTGTAGTGTAGTGTAGTGTAGTGTAGTGTAGTGTAGTGTAGTGTAGTGTAGTGTGATATGGTATGGCATAGCGTGGTGTGATGTAGTGTAATGCTTGCTGTCCACCATAAATCATCTCAAGTTGACCAACCTGTCAAACACTCATTTTCGTCCACTTCACAGACAAGTCCCTTCCATCCTCTGGGACACTGGCAAACGAACCCAGTCTCCTTCACTTCGCACTTGCCCTGATTCTTGCAAGGGTCATAAGAACACGCTGTCAGATTACAAATCCCTGCAGGTTTCTCAAACTCAATAATCGCCACCTCGCCACCCACAACTTCTTTCAAAGTTTCCTAAAAATATAAAATAAAATGTCGAATAAATATGAGTGTCCTGACAAGGTATATTACAAGTAATATTTGGCATTTCAATCGATTAAACTGGATGTACTAATTTTGGTAAAGGAAAATTTTGAGTGTAGAATATATTTGTTGCATTATGTGGGTATAATATTTTGTTGTCAAACATAATGTGTTATCTACAGTCATAAAGGCTAACCTGGACTTTTGACAAATCGAATAACTGACATAATTCTTTAAGTCGTGGGTTATCCACAGTCGCGTCCATTTCCACAACTGAGTCAGGACCTTGACAAAACACAAAGAAAAGATAACGTTATATGATGATGATGATGATGATGATGATGATGATGATGATGATGATGATGATGATGATGATGATGATGATGATGATGATGATGATGATGATGATGATGATGATGATGATGATGATGATGATGATGATGTTGATGATGATGATGATGATGATGATGATGATGATGATGATGATGTTGATGATGATGATGATGATGATGATGATGTTGATGATGATGATGATGATGATGATGATGATGATGATGATGTTGATGATGATGATGATGATGATGATGATGATGTTGATGATGATGATGATGATGATGATGATGATGATGATGATGATGATGATGATGTTGATGATGATGATGATGATGATGATGATGATGATGATGATGATGATGATGATGATGATGATGTTGATGTTGATGACGATAACGATGATGGTGGTGTCATTACGATGGCATCTTAATAACGATGACGTCATTATAAAAATGATGTCACGATGAAATGACGTCATGATGACGATGACGTAATGATGACAATGACGTCATAACGAGGACGTCGTGAAGATCATGATAACGACGCTATGACGTTTGATTGCGACATCACGATAACGATGATGACGTCATGATAACAATGACGTCACGATAACGTCATGATGATGACGATAAAATATGATGATAAAATATGATGATAAATTATGAATATGGTAGTGATGTTATCGTGATGATTATAACGTCATGATACAGTGATACGCTGCCGACGCCGTGGATCAATAACGGTGATGCCATGACGATGATGATGATGATGATGATGATGATGATGACGGTGATGACAATGACGTCACAATAACGTCATGATGATGACGATACGATATGATGATAAATTATGAATATGGTAGTGATGTTATCGTGATAATGATTATAACGTCATGATACAGTGATACGCTGCCGATGCGTGGATCAATGACGGTGATGCCATGATGATAATGATGATGATGATAATGATTCAAAACAAACTAAGTCGTTGTTCAGAGTTTCACAGCTCTCAAGCAATCAACTTACTGTAGACTTGCAAACGAGCACTCTTGGACTTGGCCGCTGTGCCACTGACGTCATTCTTCGCTTCACAATGATAACTCTCAGCGTCCTGGATAATCACTTCTTTAATGACAAGATCTGCTTGGTTACTGATTACATCATCGGTTGAAGGAAGTAGTTTATTATTCCTATACCAAGCGTAATGTATTGGTTCATCTCCAGTTGCTAGGCAACTCATGGTTGCTCTCTCGCCAATTCCTGCCCAGGTATCTTCGGGGTGTTTCACGATCTTGGCTGCCTCTGGTGGGAAATAAATATCGAGAAATTATTATCGGTGTCCTTTTTAGTGACTTTATTTATTTAGTGTAACATATGACATGTTTACATGGAGTAGGGTGGGTAACCCTTGTGGGGTTTTAACGTATTTGAATAGAGCAAAAAAAGTTAGTTAATAAGTTATTTTGCCGTTTTTGATTTACTTTAATAGTTTCTGAGATATAAGCCTTTAAACATGCCAATTTCGGCTTTTCGCCAAAAATTTCCGTCGTTCATTTTAACACCTTGGGGGCCTGGGACTCAGGAACGAATCAATCCAAAACAACTACGTTTCGGTCTATTGATTCACAAAAACACATATATTTGACTGAAAAATCGAAATGTCGAGCTCACACCCGTTTTCCAGTACGCACGAGAGTTCCAACTAAGAAAACAGTCGGCTTAGGTTCCTGAGTCCCAGGCCCCCAAGGTGTTAAAATGAACGACGGAAATTTTTGAGAATTGGCATGTTCAGAAGCCAATATGTCAGGAACTATTTGACTAAATCAAAAACGGCAAAATAACTTATTAACTGATTTTTTTCTGTTCTATTTAAATACGTTAAAACCCCACAAGTGATATGAAGCACTTTAACTCTTCTAGTAGAGTCACCTTCCTTCTGCGTCACAATTTTACTATATTTTCGGTTTACATGTTATTGTTGGCGTCATTTGCTTGATATCTTCAAAAGACTTCACAGGGTGTATAAGAACAGGAAGGGCAGCCACAAAGTCGTTAAGATATATTGTTCGGTACGCGTTTTTTCTCTTATTGAAACATAACTCGGCTGCCAGGGTCACCCTAGCAAACGCGTTTACATGGCTTATGTAAACAAAAAGATAGCCCTGCCGCCAGGGTTACCCTAGCACTCATGTAAACGAAACACGGAAAGACAATGAACTAGGGTAACCCTTTTACTAGGGTAAAGTGGAAACAGGACCTATGGTGTTGATTTTATGGAGGGAGGAAACCCGAGAACACGGTGAGAAACCTTCGAGGCAATAACTCTACTCACACGAAGATAAGGTGGTCACCCATCCAAGTACTAACCCCATTTGACTTGGCTTAACTTCAGCTGTGAGAGGCAGCGCAGACTTTCTCAAAGTCCTTTTCAAACATTTTTGACCTTTCGACATTTTTGACCTTTCGGTTCCTCGTTGAAAAGGACATTTCCCACCTGCAGCGCGCCAAAATTCACCGGTGAATTTTTCGACCGGTGACGTAATTTGGGAAGTAATTATATTCAGGCTAAATTGCTATGCAAGTGCTATCTTTGGAAGTTGGAGTTAAACAGACTCTTGAAAACGTTTTAGTAGGGATAGAACCACTTTCCATTGCATATACAACAACCCGAAACACGTCAAAACAGGGCGATGTACATTTCAGCGATTTCCCGCCAGAATATTTAATTAGATTCAAAAACCTGCAAGCGAAACAAGTCCGCCTCTTTCCTCCCGCTTTTCCGCTCCCCCGCCTTTCCGCTCGCCCGCAAAAACTAGCGCTAAGAGGCAGACTTGGAGATTATTTTATGGCTTTCCTAGCTAGTTCAGTCAGTACATATCTGTAGATGACTAACCTTGAACATTTACTGTGATCGACGAGGACAAAATAGTTCCAGCTTCACTCGAGGCGATGCAAGAGTATTTGCCACTATCGCTTTTGGTCAACGATTTAATTACATATTCACCCGAGCTCGACCATTCGGTGACCGGTACACTGTCTTGGGTCCATCTGTATTCAGGAACTGTATTACCCTTGGCGCTACAGTCGAGCTAAAACGACATGTCAAGACAGACAGACAGACAGTTAGACAAAACTGACTTCATCATCCTTGAACTTCGCACAAAAAAAGGTACAATCTGGCTCAAACCTGTAATTAGATCTATTCATGAATAACAGAATAATTAGAATTACCTGTAATTCCTCGCCAAGTAATTGATTACCAGAAACCTCAAATCGGTCAAAGATACAAAGAGTTTTAACAGTGACATGTCCACGAGGTGAGACATCGAAAAGCATCGCCTCACACTTGACCCTGCACGAAGAAACAATTCACGTGTAAGTGTGAATACGGATATAGTTGCAAGTAGGGAGTAGGTGTGTGTAAGATGTGGATATAAGTGTCAGAGCGAGTGAGAAGGTGTGTATAAGTCAGGGTTGTGAGTGGATGGTGTGAGTGCGAGATGTGAATTTTAATAATTCATGGAATTATTAATGATTTGAGAATGATATTTACAATGTAAAATGGTAAATGTGTGTAAAAACAGCAAAATTAATACGAACCCTGTTACTTCAACTGTGGTGTTTGAAGATTGTGGTGGATCTCCTCTGTCCGTTGCTGTTACGATCAATGTACGTTTAGATCGTTCCTTGTCAATCAAAAAGATATCGATTATTTAACAGAAAAACAAACAAATGTTTAAAAACAAGCTTGAATACGACAATGATAAAGACGACGATAACGATGATAATGACGATGATAATGATGATAATAATAATCATTGATGATGATGATGATCATTGATGATTATGATGATCATTGATGATGATGATGATCATTGATGATCATGATGATCATTGATGATTATGATGATCATTGATGATTATGATGATGATGATGATGATGATGATGATGATGATGATGATGATGATGATGATGATTGATGATGATCATTGATGATGATGATGATCAATGATGATGATGATTATTGATGATGATCATCATTGATGATGATCATCATTGATGATGATCATCATTGATGATGATGATGATGATGATGATGATGATCACTGATGATGATGATCATTGATGATGATCATCGATGATGATGATCATTGATGATGATGATGATGATGACAAACGATGATAAACGATGATAATGATAACAATGATGATAAACGATGATGGTAATGAGGACGACAACGATCGATGATTACGACCTATCCTTACCCTCTTAACACTATCGAGACCGAAGTCCACCTCGGCATTGACGCCTTCATCTAGATCAGTGGCATTCAACCAGAGCAAACTCTCAGCGTTGATATCAGCAAGTTCGTACTTATACGAATCCTCCTTAAATACCGGAGCATTGTCGTTCACATCCGTTAAGAATATGTTAACCTTGGCAATAGATTTCGATAACTCAACATGTGTTGTTTCATCTAAAAATAAGAACCACAAAAAAGTGTAAGAGATGACAAATACCTATAATACCTATAAAATTACTTACAAATACTTAAAGTGTCTATGAAGTGAAAAATTCGTTGGCATTTTTGTTGTTTTATTGTACAGAGGAGCATGACAGGAGCACTCACTGGAAATTTCAAGAGAATCTGATGCGTAGTTTTCGCGCTATCAACTCTCAAAATTTGCCGTGGATAGTTTGTTTTTGGAAAATTTGGGCTTCTTGGTAACAATGCCTTATGACGTACGCAGATGGATCATTAATAGTAAAATCTATTGTTCTTATGCATAGTTGTCCATCTGCGTACGTCATAAGCATTGTTACCTAAAGCCCAGTTTTTCTCAAGAACGAACTAGCCATGGCAAACTTTGAGAGTTAATAGCAAAACAACTGCGCATCAGATTCTCTTGAAATTTTCAGTGAGTGCTCCTGCCATGCTCCTCTGTAGAAAACAACAAAAATGTCAACGAATTTTTCATTTCATAGACACTTTAAAAAATACAATACATAGTCCCAGGCAGGGATAAATCCTGCAACCGTTAGTAGCTGTAACTTAACTAAACTATACTAAACTTATATTTATACTGGATAACTCCATTAGTTATATCTAAACTATTATCTCTAGAGGTCCCCCATTGGTGCAGTGTTACTACAGGAGGAAACCAGAGTATCCAAGGGAAACCTGCGATGCTTGGTAGGGTTAAACTGGAAGCACTCTTCTCACATGTGGCCAAGGTGAAATTTTAATCGGATAACTGAACTGAGCAGGTATCTAACCCAGGTCGCAGAGGTGAAAGGCACGTGCGCTACCCACTGTACCAACACCCCTTTTGAGGTACTGAGGCTAGGATCAGGAGCTAAGGGAGCATTTGCGTATGAGATGTAATTAAAGTGACGTCACTTACCTATGTCTGGGCCAGTTGAATTCACTCCACAATTATCCCTTCCAGCCTTCACAATAAGATTATACTCAGAATCGTCCTCTCTATCCGCAAAGGAAATAGATTGAATTTCACCTAAAACGAGGAATAAGGGTTGAAAAGGTTGATTGAAGGTGACGAAACAGTGATAAAACTAACCAACCAACCAACTAACTAACTAACTAACTAACTAACTAACTAACTAACTAACTAACTAACTAACCAACCAACCAACCACCGAACGAACGAACGAACGAACGAACGAACGAACGAACGAACGAACGAACGAACGAACGAACGAACGAACGAACGAACGAACGAACTAACGAACTAACTAACTAACTAACGAACGAACTAACGAACGAACGAACTAACGAACTAACGAACGAACGAACTAACGAACGAACGAACGAACGAACGAACGAACGAACGAACGAACGAACGAACGAACGAACGAACGAACGACCGAACGAACGAACGAACGAACGAACGAACGAACGAACGAACGAACGAACGAACGAACGAACGAACGAACGAACGAACGAACGAACGAACGAACGAACGAACGAACGAACGAACGAACGAACGAACGAACGAACGAACGAACGAACGAACGAACCTCACAGGTAGAATATAGAGCAGCCTGAGAGTCGCTGCTCAATTAACTTGTCAGAATGCCTCAAAAATTACGATATCACACCTTCCTCAAGCCTAGTCGTGTCAGCAGTAGTTATGAAACTCACCTGTAACTGAGTTAATCCTGAAACTACCAGCCGTGTTTCCACTTCGGATGCCATAATCCAAGTCTCGGTCACTCGTATCTATATCTGTAGCAGATACACGTACAATGACAACATCTAATGGAAGATTCTCTTGAACAGTCACGTTGTACTCTTTGGGGTTGAATACCGGACAGTTGTCGTCAACATCAAGGATATTAATGAATAAATCAGCCGTAGTAGATAACTCAGGATTTCCTTGAAATACAAAGAATACAATGTTAATGAGAATTTCTTACTTCGCTTGACTTTTATCTCCCTTTGACCATAGTCAATCGAGATATGGTCTGGAAACTCGGCAAACTTCAAAGCGCCTATAATGAGCTGTGATTTTATGTTGAACCATACCTTACACCGTGCACATCCTTTGTTTTAGGTTTATTAATATTTAAATAGCACGGTTGAGTGATTGAACTGAAACGCTGCTATTGGACAATTCGTTCATTATACTAAAATACAATGTGTTCACTGACCGTGCACCGTGCACAAAAATGCATAAAGGCGAACAAAAAGATAGACCAAAGACTTTAGCTGAGTTTCCAAACCATATCTCGATTGACTATGCTTTGACGGGTAAGATATCACCTAGGATGTCTGAGGGTTCTCCGTTTGAGAAGTAAGATATCACCTGAAGTTAGACAGAGTAACATTATTTACTGCCTAGGATGTCTGAGGGTTCTTCCTTTGATGAATAAATCGTCCGGTGTTAGACAGACAGCGCTCGAAATAACGCTGGGAAGTTGGGTAGTCAACCATTTTTCCTTCCTAATTTGTACATTATACACAAAAGCGTTCATTTCTTGATTTGCACAGAAAGTGAAACAAAAAATATTTGAACGCTTTTTTGGTGAGATTTGGGGGAAGTCGAACCGTATGACGGCCTTAAATGGGTAGTAACTAGTTAGCGCTGTGAAATGTAGCCAGGAAAGGTGATGACATAAACCTTATTTCGTTAAAACTTGAGCGGTCAAGTTGACCGCCCGTAAGTGATTTTTGGGGGTCAAATCGTGAAATTGGGGCGTCATTGATCCCTGAGCCCCCGTTATTTCGAGCGCTGGACAGAGTAAGCGGATTGAGTGTTCAAGTCAAATCTCGCATGTTGTTTCTTCTTGTTGTGTTTACATGAAGAAGATTGCAAGTTTTCGATCTGATCGAAACGAATGGCTGAAGTCAATCCACGCAGTGAAGTCGGGATTAACTTGACATTCAAGCAAGGATCGACTTGAATGTCTCCAATCTGATTCATCCAAACACGGTCCGACTTGAAAATGACTTGAAACGCACGAGTGCAGTTAGTGCGTGTCGTGCTAAATGGCAGACATTGAGGGAAGCGCAGAAAACAGTGTTCCAAAACCGAAAACAATGTTCCAATTGACTTCACTCGCGTTTTTCGATCCAATTGGACTGTCAATCCACTTCACGTAAGCAGGAATGGGTTACTATTCAAAACAGCCGTTACCTTTATCCGACGCTGTCACTTTGAAAGTGTAGTTGGTCTGTTCTTCATAATCAAACGGAATACGTGTCGTCACAACACCGGATGTGGAATCAATCTCAAGATATTGTTCGCCTCGGATCGCTAATTTATATTCGATTTGCGAATTGGAACCTTCGTCGCTATCGGTCGCCTCAACCCGAGTCACAAACTGTCCTTTAGGCTTCTCCTCGGTGACATTAGCTTGAAGTGAAGCTAGGGTGAAGACTGGCGAGTTGTCGTTGGTATCCTGTACGTTGACGTACAATGTTGTTGTTGAGTTCCTGGAAGGAACACCAAGATCATCAGCTTGGATTATTATTGTGAATAAAGGAACTTTCTCACGATCCAGCAGAGTGGTTGTTGTTACAATACCTTGACGAAGAAAATACGAAGAAGGAATTCAGAAAACTTTGTTCATATATTTATTTATTTTGCATACGTAGCCGAATTTGACAATAAAATAGACTACAAAGAAAAATATACTAATGTTTGTGCTAATGATACGATGTGATGGTGATGATGATGATACGACGACGGTGGTGGTGGTGATGATGGTGGTAGTCGACTGTGGTGGTAGTGATGGTGATGCTGATGATTACGATAATGGTGGTGTTTATAATGGTGGTGGTGATGGTGGTGGTGAGGATGTTAGTGGACTGTGGTGGTAGTGATGATGGTGGTGGTGCTGATGATTATGATAATGGTGGTGTTGATAATGGTGGTGGTGATGATGGTGTTAATGGTAATGATGATGGTGGTGGTAATAATGGCGATGGTGGTGGTAATAATGGTGACGATATTGGTGATGATGATGGTGGTGGGGATAATAATAGCGGTGATGATGGTGGTGGTTGGTAATGATGATGGTGGTGGTAATAATGGTGATGATATTGGTGATGATGATGGTGGTGGGGATAATAGTGGTAGTGATGATAGTGATAATGGTGATGATGGTGGTGACGTGGTGTGATGATAGTGGTGATTATGGTCGTGTGGTGATGATAGTGATGGTGATAGTGGTGATGATGATAGTGGTAGTGGCGATGATAGTGGTAATAATGGTGGTGGTGATGATGATGGGTGGTGGTGGTGACAATGGTAATAATGGTGGTGGTGATGCTGAACATAAGATCATGGTGATGATGGTGACGAACATGATGATGCTGCTGCTGTTGATAATGATGGCAATTATGATGATGATGGTGGTGGTGGTGATAATTATGATGGTGACGGCGATGACGCTTGTGGTGGTGATAACGACGGTTGTTGTAGTGATGGTGATAACAATGTCATAACAACAACAATTGACAAAGTCACACCTGTCTCGTTTCCAATGGTAAAATTGCCAAAACCACCACTCTTAATGGAGTAGACAATCCGTCCATTAGCGCCAATATCTTTGTCGGTCGCTTCAACCTCTTTGACACGTGCTCCAGCAGAAAGGTTCTCCGTGATATTCTGGTGATACCTATCCTTCTCAAACTCTGGATCATTATCGTTTTCATCCAAAACCTCGACCTCGACCAGAAGAGTTTGTGAAGTGAGGTTTGGTGATCCTTGGTCAGTAGCAACGATCGCCAGAGAAAACGCCGAAATATTTTCACGGTCAATATTACCGTTCACACTCAGCACTCCAGTTTTGGGATCCAGTTTAACCAAACCATTCTCGTTCCCTTTGGCGATGCTGTACCGAAGCTCTGCATTTAAACCTTCAAGGAAATAAAAAGAAATAGAGCGTTAATTTTGGTTAATCCTTTGACTACTAAGATGTTATCACTTTATGAGTAAAATCGTTTGGCGTTAAATAAACAAAGGCGCCGGTTTTGGCCATTTTGGGAGGCAAAGAGCCTATGAAGGAAAACTAAGTTTGTTTTATTTTGAAAAAAAACCACTTAAGGTGGCTCCACACAGTTTCTTGGAAAAAATGGAAAATACAAGTTTAAGAGTCCAAAACACGTACATAAACAATTCTAAAAAAGAATAAAACTAAATGTTATGCATAGTTAAACAGTCTGACAATCAAAAACTGTTACCAAATAAATAGCAACAGTTGTTGCTATGGCAACAATGACGTTTCAAAATGGCTGCCAATTACCCTTCAAACTAATTTAATTCGGAAAAAACTTTGGTGACCCCCAATTTTTTCTTCATTAAAACTTTTCTTGACGTATGAGTAATCAATAGGCCGATTTAAAAAAATTCTGTAGAAGGAATAATTTTTTTTCTCAGAAAAATCATGTTTGTTAATTTTTTAAAAATTTCGTTCTACAGAATTTTTTTAAAATTGATTACTCGCACGTCCAGGAAAGTTTTAATGGAAAAAAAATCGGAGGTTACCAAAGTTTTTCTCGAATTAAATTAGTTTGAAAGGTAATTGGCAGCCATTTTGAAATGTCATTGTTGCCATAGCAACAACTGTTGCTATTTATTTGGTAACAGTTTTTGATTGTCCGACTGTTTAATTATGCATAACATTTAGTTTTATTCTTTTTCCGAATTGTTTAATCACGTGTTTTGGACTCTCAAACTTGTATTTTCCATTTTTCGAGAAACTGTATGGAGCCACCTTAAAATGACAACGTAACCTCTTTTGCATGCAGTTTTTCGTTTCCTTGCTTCGTTGTTGAGATATTTCAGTTTAATGACAATAAGGTGTTTCTCCGAGTGAAAAACGCTAGCATAACAAAGTACATTTTCATCGCTTACCTAAATCACTATCTGTAGCTCGCACCGTTATTACCGTATCACCAATTGGGCTATTCTCCCGTACTTGGACTTTCTCTAGTGATGAATTAAACTTCGGGACATTATCGTTAACGTCCGTGATACGAACTTCGACGAAGCCACGGTCGGAAAGCGACGGAGCACCTCCGTCAGTGACGCGCACAGTAAGGTTATAAAGGTTCGTAGTCTCCCGGTCGAGTTCGGCAGCGACACTGAGTTCGCCGTTACTGGGATCAAGCGTGAACTTGCTGTCATGGTTACCACTTAGTATCGTGTACGTTAAGCCACCAAATGGATCAGCATCCGTGGCGTTCAGAGTCAGGAATGTCTTGTCTAGATCAATGTCTTCGCTAATACTTATGACATAACGTTTAGGATTAAACACTGGGTAGTTATCATTGATGTTAACTACACGAATACGAAGATTTGCTTGCACTGTGTGTTGTGTATCTTTGGCTGTCACAACGAGGGTGTATTCTTGAACATTTTCGTAATCTAGTTGAGCATTCGTACGCATGACTCCACTGGATGGATTGATCTTGAAATGCCCGCGATCGTTTCCGGAGAGAATAGCGTAGGTGATTCGACCGTTGAGACCAATGTCGTTGTCGGTTGCTTGCACTTGCACCACAGGTGAAGACACATTGACATCCTCGTTGACTGATACTGAGGCGGTAATAAGGGGGGAAAAACAAGTGAGTTTGTTGTTGTGACGCTAAACAATTTAATCAGGAGAGAGGTAAAACGATGGAAGGGCCACACGTAAAGATCTCACAGAACAATGTGGATGAAGAGAGAGGGGTGAAAAGAGAGGTGCAGAAAGGTGGTGAGAGGTAGAGGGAGAAGTGGAGAAAGAGAGGTGAAGAGAGGCGTGGAGAGAGAGAGGTGAAGATAGAGGTGAAGATAGAGGTGGAGAGAGAGAGGTGGAGAGAGAGGTGGAGAGAGGTGGAGAGAGAGGTGGAGAGAGAGGTGAAGAGAGAGGTGGAGAGAGAGGTGGAGAGAGAGGTGGAGAGAGAAGTGAAGAGAGAGGTGGAGAGAGAAGTGAAGAGAGAGGTGGAGAGAGAAGTGAAGAGAGAGGTGGAGAGAGAAGTGAAGAGAGAGGTGGAGAGAGAAGTGAAGAGAGAGGTGGAGAGAGAAGTGAAGAGAGAGAAGTGAAGAGAGAGGTGGAGAGAGAAGTAAAGAGAGAGGTGGAGAGAGAAGTGAAGAGAGAGGTGGAGAGATTCAGAGAGAGAGGTGGAGAGAAAAGTGAAGAGAGAGGTGGAGAGAGAAGTGAAGAGAGAGGTGGAGAGAGAAGTGAAGAGAGAGGTGGAGAGAGAGGTGAAGAGAGAGGTGGAGAGAGAGGTGGAGAGAGAAGTGAAGAGAGAGGTGGAGAGAGAAGTGAAGAGAGAGGTGGAGAGATTCAGAGAGAGAGGTGGAGAGAAAAGTGAAGAGAGAGAGGTGGAGAGAGTCAGAAAGAGAGGTGGAGAGAGATGAAGAGAGAGGTGGAGAAAGAAGTGAAGAGAGAGGTGGAGAGAGAAGTGAAGAGAGAGGTGGAGAGAGTCACGGAGAGGTGGAGAGAGAGAGGTGAAGAGAGAGATGGAGAGAGAAGTGAAGAGAGAGGTGGAGAGAGAGGTGAAGAAAGAGGTGGAGAGAGAGTCACAGAGAGAGGTGGAGAGAGAGGGAGAGAGAGAGAGAAATCTTTATTTAAAAACTCGATATTTCATCAGTATTAAAACTGCTTTACATGAGAGTCGAGTATTGCGACTACTAATAAGAAAGAAAATGAGAGAGAAGTGGAGAGAGAAGTGGGGAGAGACGTGGAGAGAGAAGTGGAGAGAGAAGTGGAGAGAAGTGGAATGAGTTGAAGGGAGGTAGAGAGAGAGAGAGAGGTGGGGACAAAATGGAGAGAGGTGCAAAGACGTGTGGAGGAAAAGGTGCACAGACGTTGAAAAAGAAGTAGGAGAATTGGAGAGAGGTGGAGAGAGAGAGGTAAATGGAGAGAGAGAGGTGAAGAGAGAGAGAAGGATATAGAAGAGGAAGAAAAGCAGAATACAGGGGTGGACGTAGAAGTAGCATAGAAAAAAGTGGAAAAATAGAGAAAATAAAAAAAAGAAGAAAAAGGAGAAGTGAAAGAAAGAAATGATGAATGAGGTAAAAGAGTTGCTCAAATAGAAAGTCAAACAGTGTTCCTTCAACTCACCATCATACGACGAGACAGTGAATTTAGGTTTACTATCGTCAACATCCGTCACATTGACAATGAAGTCCTTCTCTGAATACAAACTAGGCGTCCCCTTGTCTGAAGCTCGAATCTTTAACGTGTACAAGGCGATTGTCTCGCGATCGATCGAACCCTTAACGGTTACAATACCAGAAGCAGAAGCAATAGCAAAGGCACTATTAATGTTCCCCGACGCAAATCCATACTGGATTTCACTGTTTAGACCAGCATCCTTGTCAGTAGCATCGACATCGAAAACTGGAGTAGAAGCCGGAGAGTTTTCTCGAAGTTCAAATATGGTGACGTTGTTTGTAATTTCTGGTGCGTTGTCGTTTACATCTTCAATGGTTATCTTCACTGTGCAGTTTGTCTTTGGTACAGGAACTGAACCAGTAGGGGATTGTTTGTTACTTGCAAGGATAGTTAGGGTGAACGAGGGATTAGTTTCTCGGTCTGGTGATTTTTCTACTTTTACGCTACCGTCATTTGGATCCACGATAAAGAATCCTTTGTCGTTACCTTAAAATAAGAAATATTCTGTTAGTGGTTGGCTGCTTAAAAACATCTTCAATAATAATGTTGGTGGTGGTAGTGGTGGTGGTGTTGTTGTTGTAGTTGGTAGTGGTGGTGTTGTTGTTGCGGTTGATGGTGGTGCTGTTGTTGTTGTTGTGGTGGTGGTGGTGCTGTTGTTGTATTTGGTAGTGGTGGTGTTGTTGTTGTTGTTGCGGTTGGTGGTGGTGGTGGTGGTGATGTTGGTGGTAGTGACGTTATTGTTGTTGTTGTTGTTGTTGTTGTTGTTGTTGTTGGTGGTGGTGGTGGTGTTGGTGTTGGTGTTGGTGTTGGTGTTGTTGTTGTTGTTGGTGGTGTTGGTGTTGGTGTTGTTGTTGGTGTTGGTGTTGGTGTTGTTGGTGGTGGTGGTTAGGGTTATGTTGGTGGTATTGTTATTGTTGGTGGTAGTGTTGTTGTTGGTGGTGTTGTTGGTGGTGTTGTTGTTGCTGTTGTTGTTGCTGTTGTTGTTGGTGGTGTTGTTGGTGTTGTTGTTGTTGTTGGTGATGGTGGTGGTGTTATTGTTGTTGTTGTTGTTGTTGTTGTTGGTGGTGGTGGTGGTGTTGTTGTTGGTGGTGGTGGTGTTGTTGTTGTTGGTGTTGGTGGTGTTGTTGTTGTTGGTGTTTTTGGTGGTGGTGGTGGTGGTGGTGTTGTTCGTGGTGGTGGTGGTGGTGGTGGTGGTGTTGTTATTGTTGTTGTTGTTGTTGTTGTTGTGGTAGACGTCGTGGTCGTCGTTGTTACTGCTGCTGCTGTCATCGTTGTCGTCATTTTGGCTGAGCAAATAAAGGAAAACTTGATAAATTATTGAGTATTATAATAGTCATTGATTATTACCATTTGTATTCCTGTACTGGATTTTCCCATTACGACCTGAATCAGGATCAGTCGCTTCAACTCGCACAACAACTCTTCCCTTAGCGGTATTCTCCAGTAGTGAGATATCATAATCCTTCTTACAAGTAGGCCAATTGTCATTGATATCAAGGACATTCACCTCTACAATAGCCCCTGATGACAGCGGAGGTGCACCAGCATCCTTAGCGGTCACTTGGATAACATACCACGGGCTCTTCTCGTGGTCCAGAGGATGCTTGGTTGAGATTTTACCAGTCCTACTGTCGATGGTGAATTTCTTAGCCGAGGCTTGATCGATTGAGAAGGAAATTTCAGCATTTTCTCCTTCGTCTTTGTCAGTTGCAGTCACCACAATTATAGCACCTGAGAAAAAATAACAACTTCTTATTAACCGCGAGTGCAGTCCTTACGGAGAAATATCAGCCAATGAGAACCCGCGATTTCAACGGAAGTAACTTCTGACTTATAATAAAGAATCTATAGTTCTGTTCTACGTGGACACCACTGACCTATATATAACTGGACTGCGGGCCCCATTCAAAAAGTGACCGAACAAAGATGGCGGAAATAGGAGTCTCATCGCTCATGGTGGTGACCGCTGACCATATTCTGTCCAATATGTTTATTTGACTGTGGGCTCAGCCGCGCCCGCAGTCAAGCAATTTCGTTATAAAGTCATTTATGAGAAAAAGGTCAGCGGTTACTACTATGGGAGAAAGGACCCATATAACCGCCATCTTGGATTAGTTACTACTTGTCAGTCATTGATATAGGCACCCACAGTCCAGTTATATATCCTAGGCTATTTGACAATTCACGATAATCGTGAATTCTAGATGAGGCACATACCTGCGGCAGTGTTTTCCGTCACATTTTTGCTGTAGGAACTGGGAACAAATATCGGAGTGTTATCATTCACATCGAGTACAATGACGCTGAAGTTTAACGACGACGCTTGCCTGCCATTATTTTCTTGGGCTGTGACGGTCAGATTGTACCTTGGAACCGTCTCGCGATCGAGTTTCTTCTTGGTTTTCAGTAGACCTGTATTTTCATCGATTTCCAATGCGTCATCTGTGTTCCCGGATGCTATAGCGAAAGTAAACTTGTTCCCGTCCTTATCTGTAGCGTTGAACTTGACTACTTCGGTACCTATCGCCACACCTTCGGAAATGGAAACTGTCGGAGAACCGGGTACAAACTTCGGTGCGTTGTCGTTGGTGTTTGTGACGGTAATGTTTACACGACTGGTGCCGGACTTGGGTGGATTGCCGCCATCGTTGGCTACAGGGAAAAAACCCCAAAAAGATTTAACAAATGTTATTGTATGTTAAATAAAAAACTTTTATATAAGAACAGTCAATAATAATGAGAAATATGAGAATAAATAATTAAAGTGTCACTAAGATGAAAAATCGTCAGTCTTTTTTTTGATCTTCTCATAAAGTACATTTAAAATGAGGGTGAATGGCGTTTGTGGTTTGTCAGTATCTCATCTCGTTCAAGAGATATTCACGTTTTGGAAATATGCAAATTTATGGCTGATGACGTCATTTTCTAACAAACGAGCGAAATGAAAATTGTAAAATAAGGAATATCTCTGGAAATAAACAATAGAACGCCCTTAAACTTTGTATGCTTATAGTATCCAATAAAATACACTTCTCTGTGGAACTTTTGTGATTGCCATGTTAAGCGAATGCTCACAGGTTATTCTAAACCTTAAAAAAGGAATTATCATTTTTGCCTCATTGTTTAAAAATAGAAAGATTTAAACGTTTGAATTACAATGCCTACATAAGCCCTAATCTTCACTTCTATTCGCTGGAGTAAACGCTACTTGATTGCTGATAAATAAGCAAATTTAATTTTATCATTGGAGGGGGCCGGAAACTAGCAGTTTCCACGAAAACAACTAAAGTTCCACAGTAAAACGTATTTTATTTAATACGATAAGCATGCAAAATTTTAGCACTTTCTATTGTTTATTTCTAGAGATATTCCTAATTTTACGATTTTCATCTCTCTCGTTTGGAGAAAATGACGTCATCAGCCATATAATTTGCATATTTCCAAAACGTGAATATCTCTTGAACGAGATGAGATATTTACAAACCACCAACACCGTTCATCCTCATTTTAAATGTACTTTATGACAAGATAAAAAAAAGGCTGACGATTTTTCATCACAGTGACACTTTAAGTTAAAAATAAATAAAGAAAATTGTTTTATAGATAGGCAAACAAACCAACAAAGCTTCAATAAATGGATAGATGAAACAATTTTTTAAGCAATTATTTAAGCAAGCAAGCAATTATTTAACCAAGCAAGCAAGCAAGCAAGCAAGCAAGCAAGCAAGCAAGCAAGCAAGCAAGCAAGCAAGCAAGCAAGCAAGCAAGCAAGCAAGCAAGCAAGCAAGCAAGCAAGCAAGCAAGCAAGCAAGCAAGCAAGCAAGCAAGCAAGCAAGCAAGCAAGCAAGCAAGCAAGCAAGCAAGCAAGCAAGCAAGCAAGCAAGCAAGCAAGCAAGCAAGCAAGCAAGCAAGCAAGCAAGCAAGCAAGCAAGCAAGCAAGCAAGCAAGCAAGCAAGCAAGCAAGCAAGCAAGCAAGCAAGCAAGCAAGCAAGCAAGCAAGCAAGCAAGCAAGCAATCAACCAACCAACCAACCAACCAACCCAGCCATCCATAGATCAATCAATAAGTAAATTGTACATTGTAAACTTTGTGCAAAAAAAATCCTCCGATCAAATTTGTGCACCACGAATACGCATAAACGAATACGCATAAAAAAGGCGACCATTACTGCATATATAGATTATGAGAAGAACAAAAACAAGCACAAACAAACGAGCATACCTGCCACATCTAGTAAATAAGATTGCTTCGTTTCATAATCGAGTTTCCTTGCTGTCTTAATCACACCGCTATCTTGATCAACACTGAAATGATCTTTGCCTTCTCCTCCAGTAATACTGTACTTTACTTCACCATTCTTACCCTCGTCCGCATCATTCGCTTTAATCTAAACAACAAAATAACCAAGTAAGACAACACGGCTTCACTTAGCACTTACAAACATTTTCTGTCTTATAGCATCATTAGGATTATGCAAAAACATTGCCAACAATATTTTCATCAGAGAACCATGCACTTCAACGAACGGTTGGCGTGTGCTGTTAGGGCGCTGCCTCTCACCAATAGTTAAGCCCGGTCGGACGGGGTTAGTACTTGGATGGGTGACCGTTTGGGAATAACCCCGTACTCCGCCAGCTTTGGGACTTATGTGAGTAGAGTTTAGTTGGTCTCTCCTGTGCTCCGAGGGTTTTTCACCGGGTTCTCCGGTTTTCATCCCTCCGTAAAATCAACACCTAGGTCTTAGTTAGGGGATTCTCACAAAGGGCTAACCTCTCGAATCTCCTGCAAGTGCTCTGCAGGGTAACTTGAATAAATGTTTGAATTGAATTGAATTGAATTGAATTGAATTGAATTGAATTGAATTGAATTGAATTGAATTGAATTGAATTGAATACTATACGCGTCAGATTCGAGAGATTCTTCTAACCTGTACGACAGCCGAGCCTATTGATGCATCTTCTGCGATCACTCCATCATATTGTGATTGCGTAAAGATTGGCTTATCATCGTTAACATCTTTAACATTAATGAACACAATTCGACTTGAAGACAAGGAACGTGTTCCTTGGTCGGCTGCTTGTATGGTCAGTCTGTAGCTAGCCAGAATCTCGCGGTCTAATTTAGATTTTACTGTGATCTTTCCTGAATTACCATCAATTTCGAAGCTACAAAATAGAGTTTAAAAACAAGACAAAATTAACGGTGAATTGTCTTGTATTTTAGTATAGTACTTTCAGCTTGGAGTTTGTAAAGTTTTGTTAGTTCTTGCTATATACAAGCTGTCGTTAGTTAGTATAGTACTTTCAGCTTGGAGTTTGTAAAGTTTTGTTAGTTCTTGCTGTACAAGCTGTCGTTAGTTAGTATAGTACTTTCAGCTTGGAGTTTGTAAAGTTTTGTTAGTTCTTGCTGTACAAGCTGTCGTTAGTTAGTATAGTACTTTCAGCTTGGAGTTGGTAAAGTTTTGTTAGTTCTTGCTATACAAGCTGTCGTTAGTTAGTATAGTACTTTCAGCTTGGAATTTGTAAAGTTTTGTTAGTTCTTGCTGTACAAGTTGTCGTTCGTTCGTATAGTACTTTCAGCTTGGAGTTTGTAAAGTTTTGTTAGTTCTTGCCGTACCAGCTGTCAGTAGATGTTAATATGAGTTCCAGTGGCTCATTGCACTGTTAATTCTAGGGAGTAATTTTAACTCCACCGTAAGAATTGAAATAACTCCCTTTTGGGGAGTAAAAAAAATAGAGTATATTTCACTCCCAAACCAGAGTTAAACCTACTCCACTTCAGTTCATATTAAAACTTTTACTCTATTAAGAGTAAATATTACTCCACTGCAGGGATAAAATATACTCCAGCAAAGGAGTACAAATATTAGAGTACTTTTTACTCCTTTATTATTACTCCAGGAGTAACTTTAACCCCAATCTTACTACTCTGGGAGTCAATCCAACTCTCATAAAGGAGTAAAATGTACTCTTGAAAAGGAATAGACATATCGGAGTAATTATTGTATATTTACTCCTTTATTTTCACTCCAAAAAAGGAGTAAACATACCGGAGTAAGTAATGCATTTCTGGGATAAACATAACGGGATAAACATAACGGAGTAATTAATGTATATTTACTCCTTAATTTTCACTCAAAAAAGGATGTATTTTGTATTTTGTAAGGATGTAAAGGAGGGTGTATTTTTTTTCTAAATTTTTACTCCACAAGTAAGTTTAACTTCAACAGAAACAAAGTTACTATCTTCACCATCCTGAAAATTTTACTTTAATATACATTGCATCTCACGTTATGTATAGGTTAAAAACCGAGAACCGAGGCTTTAAGCCAGATATAACCCAAGGGGCCGCAGACCCCGAGGGATTAATCTGGCTTAAAGCCGAGGTTCGAGGTTTTTAACCTACTTAAAACAGAATTGAAGAAGGTTTTCTAAAAAAATAGCCTTTACCGAGTGTCGAAGGACATTGTTATGTCGAATGTTAACGATATTTTATGAAATAATAAGACTCCAAAGCAGTTTATTAAACAAACTTGAGAAGTACGTAATGGTTCATTGAACACATACACAGACTTCTGCAAGCTTGTTTGAATAATTAGTCAGATGAATAATTAGTACCACATATCATTATAGCATTGGGCATGCGTATTGATGCAGTATCAATCCCACATTTTATGCTCAACGTTCAGTGGAATAAAGTGCTGACTCAACCAGCAGATTTTCATTGGTTTGCCTTCCTCTCGTAAATTACGTGAGCGAAAAGCAAACCCTTGCTCTCCTTCTCGTATGTGGGCGCTACCGGCGTTAACATACGAGATAGTTGTAGCAGGCACCCTATCAATTGGGCAATTATAAATTCATAGGGATTATATATATAATCCCCGGGATTATATATATAGTCCCGACCGCAGATGTAAATCAGCACATAAACCCCATTTTCCCCCGAGACAATTCAAAAGCCGCCGCCTGCTTTCAAAATCTTCTATTGTTCTTGATAGGTTTATTAGCCATATATAAACCTGCAAAGAACAAAGAAAACCGACTTGATCGTGTTTTAAGTTTGATTGCAACCAACCCCCCTTTTGGTATATTTTTGACTCCAAAATGAGAGTAAAATTCTAAATTAGAGTAATTTTCACCCCCATGAGGAATAAAATTTACTCCACCTTTGGTATATTTTTGACTCCAAAATGAGAGTAAAATTCTAAATTAGAGTAGTTTTCACCCCCATAAGGAATAAAATTTACTCCAGTTTTGGTATATTTTTTACTCCAAAATGAGAGTAAAATTAAATCAGAGTATTTTTGACCCCCATAGGAATAAAATTTACTCCACTTTTGGATTATTTTTTACTCCATAATGAGAGTGAAGTTTTAAACTAGAGTATTTTTTACTCCTGCAAAGGTAAATATTACTCCATTAGTGAGATAGAAAGTACTCTAAAAATGGAGTTAAAATGATGGAGTAAAATATACTCCCAAAATAGAGTCAACTGGTACCTTTTTTTTTTACTCCTTTTTTGGAGTAGTATCAACTCCTTAAAATTAACAGTGTGGTTAGAGGGACTCGAGTCTCGTCTAGAACTCAAAGCTTTCTGAGTATATTAACGTCTAACGATAGCTTGTACAGCAAGAACTAACAAACCTATACAATCTTTTAAACCAATCATAATTGTACACTCACGCCGAATTGATATTTCCTCCGATTATGCTGTACACGACCTTGCCATTCAATCCTTCATCCTTGTCTTCGGCAAATACCTGACCAACCAGCGTATTCGTGACAGCATCTTCACTCACTTCAAACGTATAACTTGTCTGGTTAAACACGGGTTCGTTATCATTCTTATCAATGACTTGAACAGTGACAGTGGCCGTTGAATTCTGGTTTGGCGAGCCGCCATCTTTGGCGCGGACATCGAAGGTGTACGAGGCCTGTTGTTCTCTGTCCAAGGTAACTTTCGCTTTGATTTCGCCGTTGTTCTAATAACCAATGAAGAAAAAAGTGAAATAGCGTATTTGGGATTTAATATATTCTCATTATTATTAAATAAGTTCTGAAATTTTCGTGTAATAAAAGGGACAAAGAAAACTTGTAAAATTTGAAGTTTCCGGCGCTCTCACTGGCTATGGGATATTTCCCACTAGTAGAGCCGTATCGAACGGACGGACGGACGGACGGACGGACGGACGGACAGACGGACGGACGGACGGACGGACGGACGGACGGACGGACGGACGGACGGACGGACGGACGGACGGACGGACGGACGGACGGACGGACGGACGGACGGACGGACGGACGGACGGACGGACGGACGGACGGACAGACAGACAGACAGACAGACAGACAGACAGACAGACAGACAGACAGTGTACACTATTATACAACGAGTGTCGTACCTGGTCCACACTGAACTGAGCATTTACTGTCACCAATTCATACGTCACTACGCCATTCTGACCAGCATCTTTATCGGTAGCACGCACGGAGCAAACGCCAGAATTCTGAGCAGAATTTTCCGCAATCGAGCACGTGTAAGACTTCGGGGAAAATTCTGGAGCATTATCGTTCAGGTCTTGAACAGTCACCTCGACAACAACGGTTGTCGAGAGAGCAGGATTGCCTTTGTCTTTAGCTTCAATAGTTAGAGTGTACGAAGACTTTATCTCACGGTCCAGGCTTTTCTTTGCAATAAGTGAACCTGGTTGGTACTCGAATGCACCATCTTCGTTTCCGAGTATGATGTTGTAGACGATTTTAGCATTGTCTCCCGAGTCAGCATCTGTGGCAGGTCCGAACTTCCCGACTTCGTCATTGGGCGAGTTATTTTCGACGATCGTGAAAGAATAAGAAGGATTTTTAAAGATCGGTTTGTTGTCGTTGATATCTGAGACAGTTATGACCAATTGAGTAGTCGAAGACTGTAATGGTGTACCGCCGTCTCTGGCTTCAATAGTTAGATTGTATGATTCTATGGTCTCGCGATCCAAACTGGAAGCAACGGTTACGGTACCTGTGTGTAGAATAGTACGCATGGTTAATACAGGATTTTTAGATTGCAGTTAGTTTTCTCTGTTCTTGTTGTATGCGTTAAACAAAGATAAACAACGTTTAAATGGTAATTTATCAACGCAACGCGAATTGTAGTCCGATAAGTGATTTTGACATATGCACGGTTCAACTCGTTCCCCGGATGGTGGTAATAGTGGTGGTAGTAGTAATGGTAGTGGTAGTAGTAATGGTAGTGGTAGTAGTAATGGTAGTGCTAGTGGTAGTAGTAATGCTAGTGGTAGTAGTAATGGTAGTGGTAGTAGTAATGCTAGTGGTAGTAGTAATGCTAGTGGTAGTAGTAATGCTAGTGGTAGTAGTAATGCTAGTGGTAGTAGTAATGCTAGTGGTAGTAGTAATGCTAGTGGTAGTAGTAATGCTAGTGGTAGTAGTAATGCTAGTGGTAGTAGTAATGCTAGTGGTAGTAGTAATGCTAGTGGTAGTAGTAATGCTAGTGGTAGTAGTAATGCTAGTGGTAGTAGTAATGCTAGTGGTAGTAGTAATGCTGGTGGTAGTAGTAATGCTGGTGGTAGTAGTAATGCTAGTGGTAGTAGTAATGGTAGTGGTAGTAGTAATGCTAGTGGTAGTAGTAATGCTAGTGGTAGTAGTAATGCTAGTGGTAGTAGTAATGCTAGTGGTAGTAGTAATGCTAGTGGTAGTAGTAATGCTAGTGGTAGTAGTAATGCTAGTGGTAGTAGTAATGCTAGTGGTAGTAGTAATGCTAGTGGTAGTAGTAATGCTAGTGGTAGTAGTAATGCTAGTGGTAGTAGTAATGCTAGTGGTAGTAGTAATGCTAGTGGTAGTAGTAATGCTAGTGGTAGTAGTAATGCTAGTGGTAGTAGTAATGCTAGTGGTAGTAGTAATGCTAGTGGTAGTAGTAATGCTAGTGGTAGTAGTAATGCTAGTGGTAGTAGTAATGCTAGTGGTAGTAGTAATGCTAGTGGTAGTAGTAATGCTAGTGGTAGTAGTAATGCTAGTGGTAGTAGTAATGCTAGTGGTAGTAGGTAGTGGTAGTAGTAATGCTAGTGGTAGTAGTAATGCTAGTGGTAGTAGTAATGCTAGTGGTAGTAGTAATGCTAGTGGTAGTAGTAATGCTAGTGGTAGTAGTAAGCAGTGGTAGTAGTAATGCTAGTGGAGTAGAACGCCAGTGGTAGAACGCCAGTGGCAGCAGCACGTAGGGCAGCAGCAACGTAGTGGTAGTAGTAATGCCAGTGGTAGTAGTAACGCTAGTGGTAGTAGTAATGCTAGTGGTAGTAGTAACGCCAGTGGTAGTAGTAATGCTAGTGGTAGTAGTAATGCAGTGGTAGTAGTAATGCTAGTGGTAGTAGTAATGCTAGTGGTAGTAGTAATGCTAGTGGTAGCAGCAACGCTAGTGGTAGTAGTAAGCAGGGCAGCAGAATGCCAGTGGTAGTAGAATGCGGTAGCAGTGGTAGTAGTAATGCCAGTGGTAGTAGTAACGCAGGCAGTGCAAGAGTAGTAGTAGAAGCCAGGCAGAGCAATGCAGTGGCAGTAGTAATGCCAGTGGCAGTAGTAGCAGGGAGCAGAAGCTAGGGTAGTAGTAAGCAGTGGCAGCAGAGCAGTGGCAGCAGTAATGCCAGCGGCAGCAGCAACGCCAGTGGCAGCAGCAACGCCAGTGGCAGCAGCAACGCCAGCGGCAGCAGCAACGCCAGTGGCAGCAGCAACGCCAGTGGCAGCAGCAACGGCAGTGCAGCAGCAGCAACGCCAGCGGCAGCAGCAACGCCAGTGGCAGCAGCAACGGCCAGTGGCAGCAGCAACGGCAGCGGCAGCAGCAACGCAGTGGCAGCAGTAACGCCAGTGGCAGCAGCAATGCAGTGGCAGCAGCAATGCCAGCGGCAGCAGCAACGCCAGTGGCAGCAGCAACGCCAGCGGCAGCAGCAAGCAGCGCAGTGGCAGCAGCAAGCAGCGGCAGCAGCAACGCCAGTGGCAGCAGTAACGGCAGCAGTGGCAGCAGTAACGCCAGTGGCAGCAGTAACGCCAGTGCAGCAGCAAGCAGCAGCAACGCCAGCGGCAGCAGCAATGCAGTGGCAGCAGCAATGCCAGCGGCAGCAGCAACGCCAGCGGCAGTAGTAATGCAGTGGTAGTAGTAATGGTGGTGGTAGTAGTAATGGTAGTGGTAGTAGTAGTAGTGGTGGTGTAGTAGTAATGGTAGTGGTAGTAGTAATGGTAGTGGTAGTAGTAGTGGTAGTGGTAGTAGTAATGGTAGTGGTAGTAGTAATGCTAGTGGTAGTAGTAATGGTAGTGGTAGTGGTAATGCTAGTGGTAGTAGTAATGGTAGTGGTAGTAGTAATGCTAGTGGTAGTAGTAATGCTAGTGGTAGTAGTAATGCTAGTGGTAGTAGTAATGGTAGTGGTGGAAGTAGTGGTGGTGTTAGTAGTAGTGGTGGTGGTGTTAGTAGTAGTAGTAGTAGTGGTGTTAGTAGCAGTGGTGGTACCGTGGTGGTCATAGTAGTAGTAATGGTAGTGGTGGAAGTAGTTAGTAATGGTAGTGGTGGACGTAGTGGTAGTGTTAGTAGTAGTGGTGGTGGTAGTAGTAGTGGTGGTAGTAGTAGTGGTAATAGTAGTACTGGTGGTGGTGGTGGTTATAATATTAGTGCTTGTGGTGGTAATGTTGGTGGTAGAAGTGGTAGTAGAACTGGTGTTAGTAATAGTGGTGGTGGTAGTAACGCTGATGGTGGTGGTGGTGGTAGTAATGATGGTGGTAGTAGTAGTCGTGGTAGTGGTGGTGGTGGTGGTAGTGGTGGTAGTAGTGGTGGTGGTAGTAATGATGGTGGTAGTAGTAGTCGTGGGGGTGGTGGTGGTAGTAGTGGTGGTGGTGGTGGTAGTAGTTGTAGTGGTAGTAGTGGTAGTGGTAGTGGTGGTGGTAG